>JANAVB010011399.1:26804937-27034937 GCA_029216955.1 Iris pallida
TTATTCAAGCTCAAGTCGAGCTCGAGTCATGATATTTTTTCACAGTTACAAAAACACAAGATATTTTTCAACGAGTTAAAAAAACAAAGATAAAGGTAGATAGATAAAGAGAAAAAGAAAGAATTGAAATGAATAACGAGATTAGACTCTCTCCAACAACAAAAAATATGGAAATAATATTTAGAGCTTTGGTGTTCTGTCAATAGAGTTGGAAAGAGATCATGAATGGCTGAGATATAGAAAATTTTAGGGTGCCGAGTTGTAACCAAGTTGTGGCATATCAAGTCATATCCGAACCAATTCGAGTCGAGTACTCTTCGAATTTACTGAGCCAAGTTTGTTGAGGAGTTGAGCCGAGCTTCCCCATGTCTAAACTCGACTTGTTAAGAACATTAAACTCAATTATTTTGTTCTAACTTTCGCTCATTAAGAAATATATATCGAACTATAACTCAAACATTTTAAAGCCGAAGTCGCAAACTACTATATATATAATTTGGATTTTGACCGAGCCGAGACTTGGTCGAACTGGGCCACCGGGTTTTAATGTTAAACTGTCCAACCCGGTAGTGAGACCGGACCGGGACGAGCTCGATCGGAATGAGTTTTACAGAGAAAAATCTCGTAAAACCCGGTTGCGGTCGGGATTGGACTAGGCCCGAATTTGGAATAGCCCGTCCCGGTCCGGTTTTCGGACGTCCAGCCCTCTCAACACCTCTGACATACATGAGAGTGAGGCACTCGACGTATAAACTGTTAGTATAGAATTTCCAACTCTGTATTTTTTGAGACAAATAATAGAATAAATGTAAATTTATAATCTGACAGATATCGAGACCTGAACTTGGTTGAATGTCCTTAAGACAATTATCCCGCATTGGTGCTTACGGTTTAATGGCGATTAGTCTTCCAGGATACAACGGTTCTTTCCTTCGGTAGTAGTACTTTACACCGTAGAAACTCGTCGAAACGATATTGGTAGTCCCTCTCTCTCTTAGATTTAATTCTAAATGGATGAATTGATTGAGTGTTTGATTCATTCAAACACTTGTGCTTTATAGAATCAAGACACAATGGAAAGAACACATCTTTCCAATAAAAATATCATACACATTTTCATAGATTCGTTGCCATAATTTCGTTGATAATAATAAATAAAAAATTATTATTATTATTTCAAATATTCATTCAATTTTTCCAACATAAACCAACAATCAGGACACTCATCTCATATCCAGGACTAAAAATTGTGGACTTTGATTCTATCTAGGGCCAGCCCAAGGAGTTGGGTTGCCTTATCCGAAACTAGTTTTGGTTGTTCCTTGACCTTTATTGTAGGTCGATCCTGAAACGTCACCGTGACCATTATTGAGATAACGCTGAGCCCGTGGGATCCTTTAAGCAAAAGGAAGTTGCCCAAGTCCCCGAAATCTAGTCTGGCTTACCCCGGTCCTGATTCTATCTGCATTATAAGTTATAACTCAGTTGAGCTGCTTGAACTACACGCTAGTATTTTTCTTACAATACAAGGAGGAGATGGATAGAAGAGATACATGCAATCATACTTGTTGGAAAAGGTACATATAATGACCTTTCTTATGGGGCAATCATGATATCATTCAATTATTTAAAATATTTGGTCTCCCTGCAGACAAAGGCACCCATTGTCTTTTTCATTTCTAGTCTCACTTGAGAGCTACATTTCATAATTCAACTATGATCAAATTATCGGGGTATATATATCAGTGACTTTCCGAGTTTCAGTCAGGTTTAAGGAATAGTTTGGATTTGTCAAAGTTTCTCAAAGTCTAGAAGCCTTTTGAAAGTCCAATGGATTCTTCTTCTTTTTTTCTTCTCATTCTACAAGGTTTCACACAGTTATGATTATGCCGTAACAAGGAAAAGGTGGAACGAGGGAAAGAGCAACCAAACAAACTAATGTCATGTTATTTTCTTCTTCTTTTATTTTATGTTGGAATTATTCAATAATAGAGATGACATTGTAAATTAATTGTGTTGGACTATCTAAATAATTGAGTCAAATTAAAGTGATCAATTTGAAAAAATCGCTTAATGGTTAATTGTCATGAAAATAATGAGTAGATACCGCAGATAAATCTAATTTGATGAGGGGGCCAAAATATATATAATAATATATATATATATATATATATATATATTATATATATATATATATATATATAATTTGGTCCTTCATCAATTATATATAATTGTCATGAAAATAATGATCTCTAGCCTAGTGGTTAAGAGGATGCGGCCCCAAGTGGTCAGGAATTCGAGCCCAGTGGAGACGAGTTCACTAGAATTACCCATTATATATATATATATATATATATATATATATTCTATTTTGCATCCTCATCAACAAAGATTTTTTTGTTATTAAGGGTCGTAGCGAGTTGGAAGATCGAACCCCATAAAGACGTCTGCTTTAAGATCCATCAAGCCAATTAATGGATTTAGGTACGCTTCCCTATTTATTTTGTTTTTCATCCCATGAATCAATATGCAATAATTTATAACATTTTAAGCTAGACTACACCAGTCTCATACATTGTTCTTGTGGGAAATGGGGATTCAAAAAGAAAACTACAAATCTTGACAAAAAGTGCAGTCAAATCTAATAGCATGCGTGTATATATATATATATATATATAATATATAATATAATATATATATATATATATATATTTTTTCAGTCTGTTTGATAGAATTTTTAAGGATTCTATCTTATTACACTATTAACTATTCCTATCTTATACACTTACTACACGGAGCATTTATGTTTTAAAACTAATTACATGGACCCTTTTATAGTTTTTATTTTTTATATAAATTAATAACCTGGTCATTCCTATAGTTAATAATAATTATAAAAAAAGAGTTGGTCAGTATATTATTTTTGAACAGGAGAAATTTTCTAATATTCATGACATATAGGAAAGATCAGTGTAATTAACCCAAAATTTCAATGACGGAAATTGATGAACCACTGCTAAAATGACTTTGCCACTGTGTCCATTTGTCAGCATTTCACTATTGCCCACTATGCCAGCATTAACAATGCTTGCTTAGCATTTCAAACACTTCCCCACTATATGCCCCATTTGCTAGCATTTCAAACACTTTGCCCACTGTGCCCATTCGGAAAACATGCTAGCATTTCATACACTATGTCCACATGCTTGCTTAGCATCTCAATTATTTGTTTAGCAAACATAGTAGGCAATTTAGTCCAGCAGAAATTGAGATCTTTTTGAAATTGGAAAATAATATTTTGTCCGCATAAATGGTGATCGTCGTTGGTTCACGGTCACATGGTTGCAGGCCACTACCACCCCCCCCCCCCCCCCCCTCTCCCGCCGCCGCCGCCGCTAGGACAGACCCACCTCCTTAAAATTTGGGTCCAAGGGTCAATATCAATACATTACCACCACGTGCGCATCTCAGTCACGTTCATCCTTCTACAGTCAAAATTATATTATCCTTTAAAATAATATGAAATTACATCTTCTTTGTTTCCGTAGCATTAACCATGCTTTCTAGTATTTCAAACACCAAGTTGTTTAATTTCTGTCGAAGTGTCCGACGAAAATTAAACTTGAGTCTTTAGCGAAATATTTCTGTCGTCCAATTTATCTAAACTATTTTTTCCTCTTATTATTTGTTATAAATTTCTTTCGTAGTGTCATAATTGTATAGACTTTTGTCTTAACTGTAAACTGCCTTTTTTTGTGTGCAAGTTTTTAGTTTTTTTGCATAAGTAAGATTATTATGATAAAAGTAAGATTATTATGATAAATAATTAAAATAATTATAAACCAACTACAATTGTAGGTCCACTTGTATCTTGGCCACATTCCCAGGCATTAGGCTGCCAAACAACATTCCACAACTCTTTTGCTTCTTTCACTCAATCGATTAACCCAAAGCATTATTAATAATATATTAACTAAAGTTGAAGATAGTATAAGCAAGGGCCAAACTAAACAAGTAACACACTAAATTAAATTAAAATATAGGCAAGATACAAATCCTTTCAAAAACACAATAATTGCATCTCTTGACACATCTCTCTCTCTCTCTCTCTCTCTCTCTCTCTCTCTCTATAACAAACCATCTCCAATCCCAACGCAAACCACTTTGACCACTGATAAAGAAATAAATAATTCCAAACCCAATAATAAATCTCAAAATATTTAAGCTTGAAAGAGAGAGAAAGAGAGCTGCATACAAAATATAGGAGTATTTGGGCTTTAGAAAAAGTATCCCTTTACCTTGTCTTTCTTACTTTGCATGCATGAAATGCAAGTGGAATTGGACTAAGAGCATCTTCAATCCTAATGTCTTGTAAAACGATGTAATTCTTATACGGTATGAGATAAAAGACATATATTTTCTAAGGGACAACATTATATTCACACAAAATAATGAAGTAGAAAATTTTTATCCAATGCAAAACTATTGAGAAAACAATAAAATGTACTTATTTCAACTTTCAAGATATCTTATTCCCTTTTGCTATTTTTTTTATTTATTTATTTTGTTTATTCATAATTGATGATGTGGAGGTAAAGATATTGTGAAGTACATTGTCTATAACTAGACAACCAAATTCACAATGTCTTTGCCATGCCAACTTCACAACTTTTTTGACATTTATATTGGAGAATAATTTTTTCAATAAAGCCGACCCTTACCGATTGCCATCAATTCGTTTCTGAAATTTGGAATGAAAGAAGTTTTCTTTTCTAGAATCGAAAGGATAAACTTTCACAGCTGGAAAAGTAATTGCCCTTTCTTTTTTTCTTTTACCAACTCTTTTATGATATATTAATATTATATTATATATCACTAACTCTTAATTTATTTGGGCCCTTTGGCCTTGGTGCCCCGGATCCTCGCCTTGTCTGCTCCTCCCCCGTCCGCCCATAGTGTGTGTGTATATATATTTTACCAACTCTTTTATTATATATTAATACTACTAGTCACTTTTACGTGCGCTGTACGTTAAAAAAAGTACATTATGATCGAAATATATAAATTTAAACTATGTTAGAATATTTTAAATATAATTTGAATACATTTTAGTTATAATTTATTATAAACATATTTTTAAACTTTTGGATATGCGTTTAGTTAGATAATACCATATAGTTAGTTTAAATATAATTTAAATTCTAAAATATTTTAGTATTTATACATATTCGTGCAGTTTGAAGGATTTTATGTTTTAATTTTAGTTTAAACTACGTGAGAAAATAACTACGGTTACGGGACTTAATTTTTTTTATTACAAAATGGTTGATGAAATACACACAGCTTAGACGACTCAATTTTTAAGCCGTTTTGAAGCCCCCTTATTTTAGTAGATATATATATATTACTAACGCTTAAAATTATTTGGGTCCCTTGAGCCTTGGGCCTTGGATTATATATATCTAATTATATATATATATTATAATATATATATATATATATATATATGTTAAGAAAATTTAGCAGAAACAAAATCAAAGTTGGTGACGGTGGCTAATCACTTGGTTAGATGGAAGCTTGATTAATTAGGAGAAGCAATTGAAAGGTTATGGCTAGAGCATAAATAAACTGTCACTCAATCAAGCAAACTTGTGTACTGATAAGACCAAGACATCATATGATAATTACATTGGTCAAATTCTGAAATTAGCATTACGAGGTTGAAGTACATACATTAGCCTAAAAGTATATTAGCAACTATAACAAATAATTAATTTTGCATTGCGCCATGAAAGTTAATTAAATTCAACAATTGTCAGTTCCATAGAAGTCTACTAATCTACGAATCATTACATTATCGTATTATGAAATTGGTGCCGAAAAAAGTGTATAAAGGATACACACTTTACTGTTTACAAAGAGTACGATTTGTCCACCTACTTAATTAAGTTAATTTTAGCCCTGTAAAATATGTTTGTACTGATTAATTTATGCATATACTACTAAGGCCGTGTCAGTAGTGTTATATAGTGGCACTTCGCTTCTACTAGTGCTAAGTTTTCGATAAGACGTTATTTTATCTTCACAAGGGCTCCATCCAGGGCCGGCTCTGGGGTAAGCCTGACAAAACTTCGGGTTTGGACAACCCTCCTCCATAGGACAACTCTCCAGACAATTTAGTTTTCTTAGGACCGGTCCAACAAAAACAAATTAAATTATTTATCTTTCAATAAGGATAAAGGACAACAAAAATTAGCTCCGGCTAAGACAACCCAAACCGCAGGGTCGGCCCTGGCTCCATCTGATATCAGAATACAATTTACATGATCTGAACCAATACGTACACGATCTTACTTTTAGGACTCGTTTGGTTAACAGAATTATAGGATTAGAAACGAAAAGTCATTTCATTACTTTTATATGTTTGAGTGTTAATTACATGGTCTGAATCAATATGTACAAAATTTTACTTTTAGGTCTAGTTTGGTTAGCAGAATCATAAGATAAAATCTTTTTATTATTTTTCTATGTTTGTGTGCCAAAAGTACTGAAGGAAAAAAAAAAGTGATTCCATATGTTAAAAAAATTAGGAGAAACAAATGGTTTCCTCCCTCCAAACAATTCACTATGCCTTCCAATTTTTTTTAGCATTTTCAAATACCGAAAAAAATTCGATGAAAATTATAATTTGTCAAAGAAAAAAATATCAAAGAATTAATTTTATATTTTTCTTTCCGCTAACCGAATGAGACCTTAATATATTAATATATTGTTATAATTTTTTGAGAACTTGAGATGTATATAGAACTTCCATAATACAAACTTCAAGTCTTACTATCGTGTCAATTACACATTTATGTTCAAATGATATTTTAGTGAAATAAAACTTATTTTTGTGAACTCAAAATTTACACAATTTTGAACAACTATTTCCACAAAAAACCAAAAACCGCAAAATAAGAAGAGCACCACACGAGATCCTTCGGATCTGAAAGTTGGCATATTGGCATTTTCCTCCCTTTTGTCTGTGATTTTGGAAACAAGTAGGTCCTCTTCCCAAATTCTTATAAATATTCCCAATTCCACTGACATGGTACAAAATTACTAATCTGCCCCCGGTTCTAGGTAGTAAATGGGTTCCCGTCACAAGGGTATCCAAGTCATTGAGTAGATACTTAGTATTGATGTATCCGAGTTGTCAGCATGGCGTCATATTGCACCTTCTTAACTCAAGGTGGAGATCAGCTCACATCTTGTTGAGGTATTTAGGTCAAGATAAAATAAATAATAAAACAAAAATTTGTAGTGCGCTAAATTTTTTTTTTTTTTTTTTTTTTGAAATGGAAATAGAAGAAAAAACATTGCAATTTTTTTATGCCACAACACATTCCGTCAGATCGTCTGACTGAATCTATGCATGCATAAATTCTGTCGGACCGTACGTCTAGCTGAATTCAAACCGCCAGACTGTCTGGGGAAAAAAAATCAAACATGTTTGTGTGTTTGTATTATAGACAACATTTCTACCACTAGTCGTTACACACACACATAAGATATTTGATTTTTGCCAGACGGTTTGACGAGATTTGGATTTGTTTGAGTTCTGCCAGACAGTGATGGGTTATGTTGGAAAATAAAAAAAATTTGAATTTTTTTTTTCTCTAGCTATTTTAGTGGAATTTGTTTCGTACGTAAAAGTTTTCTGTAAATAGAAAGATATACAATTGAGATGCCTATGTGAAACTTATAGCTAGGACATCTAAATATTTCTTCACAATGACTTAATTTACTCGATTAGGGAGAATTTTTCTTTTTTTGTCAAAATCATTTTGATAAAATAAGAAAAAGGAAACAAATTATACTTAAAAGAAATGAAAATCCATAAAGAAATAGAAACTTATTTCGTTTTTTGGGGAGACACTATAGCTACAAAAAGGGTAAGATAGTAACTATTGCTCTCTTCCTTCGTTTGAAAAAAAATCTCACTCAGCCTACAACCTATTCAATTGCTTAACAGGTCCAAACTTGATATGAGGCTCACGAGACATTCGTCTCATGTCCAAAATTTTAGAGGGCATCAAATTTTTACTGCAGTGGTAAGTCCAAAATTTTAGAGGACACCAAAACAATCTAGTGCATATATAAGTCCATAATTTTCGAGTACCAAAATTTTTTCTTTGGAACAAAAATCAAATCGCAGGTCTGCTTATACGGAAGAACCAATGGAAATTAAAGCCGAAGTCCAAAATCAAATGTACTTATACGTTCATAATCTTTTCTTTAAACTTCTTAGAATATATTTTTAGGATTTTTTTTTTTTTGTATATATATAAGGGAAGTCATGTGGGCGGAATCGAGAGTTTATGTTTTGTTCTTCATAGAACTTGACACGAGACACATGACGTATAAGAATTATCAAGTTGTGATGTTCTTTAAGGTGGGCGAGTGATTTTTCAGGTCTAGTATCAGTAGGTGAGATTTGTCGATAGAAAAAAAAATAATTAAATTTTGAGGACACAACTTTTAAAATCCGTATTAGCTCTCAAAATTTAAAGTCTGACACTATTGGTTAACTATCAAATAGTAATAAGATTATTGGACTATAACCTATCAACTTCGAACTCTCGAATAAAATAGCTAACTAGCAAGTGAAAGTGAAAGTGACATTAATTCGCTACTAGAGGCATTGTGGTTCAAGCCTTAATTTTAGCAGACATGAAGTATATCTTTCATTACTTGCATAATAACTAAAAAACGTTGATGATGTGAGATGTGATCTCATACATATACCATCTAAATTGTTCGCAGTACAAATGTCGGATGGAGGTCAATCTCTTCATCCTTACATATTTTTTTTTTTGCATGTTACAAAATGTGATTCCATATAGAATTAAGCGTTATTCTTCACCGAGCTCGAATGGCTCTTGTGGTTACTCGAAAAAATTATAAAATCCTAGCTGGTGACGAAAAATCAGTAGATCCAGCTATGGAAGGAGTATATTGTTCCTTATGGGCATCTCAAAAAAAATAAAATAAAACAGCATTATTCTTATCTCACAAAGTTTTCGTGTGGAATATGAGCTATCATTGCCTAAACGAATATCCTTTCTGAATGGAAATGCTACTACTAGTATCACATAGTTGCAAGAGAATACTTGTAGAAAAACTTTTATTTCACTTATCATGGGTGTTGTCAAGAGCATCCCTAGCCTATTCTTATGGGTAAAACATTTATCTCACTTATCAAGGGTGGTTGTTAAATACACTCCTCATTTTATTTAATTTAACCCTTTTGTTAATTTTGTTTTTGTTTACCTTATATATATATTTCAATTTACCTTCTTCTCTTTACTACCTATATTTTTTTTAATTTCTTAATCATTTACATATTTTATTTTAATATTAACTCTAAAAAATAGCGTCACCACCTTCGCCTATGATGCTTGTATATTTTTGAACTTTCAAATGTTGTAACAACCATTTGTCATATTCTTTGAGGCTGTCCTTATCTTCATTATGGATAGAACATTTTCGGCATGTTACTTTTTTACTGAAGTTTTACTGATGAAATCTGAGGAAGAGATGTTTAGAAGAAAAAGAAAATCTATTTGTTTAAGGAAAAGACTATAGATAATCGTCCGGTTATCTAAAAAAAATCGATTAGATAATTTATTAAAAGTTAATTTTGTTTTAATTATAGATTAATATTTTTTAAAATCTAGTTTAATGGTAAATTGATAGTTTAATTTTTAGAAAAACATAAATTAAATTGATCAAAATCCTAAATAAGAAAAGGGATAATAAAATAAAAAATGGGTACATTTAATAACAACCTTTATCAAGTTATTAACCCAAACAAACTTTGCAAAAAAAAAGCCCCCCCGCACCTTTTTATATAGTTCCCCCCATCATATATAAATGTCATCAAAGAACACATACAAGTACTTCCCTATCACCGCCCATTTGTTAATGGGTCAAATGCAAATAGTTTGAGTCTGGTTCACGCCACATTCTAATGTGAGGAGAGGGGGGGTCGTCTCCTTCTTCCCGCAACCTTACTATTTATATAACGCTCCCACCACCACTTTCCTCCCCATACTCCCCCCCCCCCCCCCCCCCCCCCCCCCCCACCAATTTGAGAGCAAAATGCATTATAACTCCTGCTAAAATCAATCTCGAACCAAATTCTTGGTCGAATTGCCGTCGCGAAAATCTCGAGCTGCCATGGACAACAAACTCCTGAGGCTTCCCCCCGGTTTCCGCTTCCACCCGACCGACGAGGAGCTAGTCGTCCAGTACCTTAGGCGGAAGGTCTTCTCGTGCCCCTTGCCCGCCTCCATCCCCCGAGATCAGCCTCGGAAAAGTAACCCATGGGATTTGCTTGGTATATCTCTCCTCCCCAAAAGGTCGTTCAAATTTCGTGCCTGTCTGACAATACAATTTGTCAGACAGGCACGAAATTCTATAATAATATATATCAGTCACCAAGTGACCTTAACCCAATACAATTGGTTTATTATTATTTTTCTGTTTTTAAAGTTGGGTGCGAGCAAGAGAGGTACTTCTTCACCTTAGGGACGCCAAGTACGCGAACAACGGCCACCGCCGGTGGAACCGGGCGACCGGGTCCGGGTACTGGAAGGCCGCGGGCAAGGACAAGGCGGTCGTGAGCTCGAAATGCAACCGGGTGGTGGGGACGAAGAGGGCGTTCGTGTTCTACCAAGGGAGGGCCCCCAACGGGGAGAGGACCGGCTGGATGATGCACGAGTACCGACTCGCTAGCTCGACTCATGATACTCATGTGGGAGATCTCGACTCGATTTTTTTTTTTTTTTATAAATTTTTTTGGTTTGCATATCTAGACTTAATGCTTGTGTGCTCCGTGCAGTGTGGCGTCTCCGCAACTGGAGATCAGTGGGTGCTCTGTCGCGTTTTTAAGAAGAAGAGAGCAACCAAGATGGACGTAGAGGAGGCCGCGGAGGAGTACCGCTTCGTCGGCTTCACGAACCGGCAGCCTCCGTCGCCGTCCGGTTCGGAATCGAGCTGCGTCACGGAGGCCTCCGACGCTCCGGGCAGCGGGGAGGACATCTCATCATCACCACCGTGAGGGGGGGCACACTAATGTTTCGTTTGTATTAGAATTGCTCTCCTTCTGTGAAACACAGTGAGAATAACCTATGAGCTGTTCTTTTTTTCTTCTTCTTGTATGACTCTTTGTTAGGGACTTGTAGGCCTCTCTGTTCTCTTTGCAAGTTCCCCTCCCTTTCTTGACAGTTCAGACTTAAATGTAAGCGATTTCATTGTGCACCCAGCTCCATGATTGAGTGCCAAATGCCAATTTCCAGATTGTAAGATGCACACAAGCTTGCCTTCAATATATACATCGATTTGAGAAATTATTCAGTGAGCGGGACTCACCATGATCATTAATTAATTCTCCTCCAATTGACGGTCTGAGAATTTGAGGATGGAGAGAAAAATTAAGGTTGCTACTACATGCACCCACTCATTACGTGGAGGAGAATCGAGACTCATGGTGAGACTGATTATTGGATTACATCTCATTGATTTGGAGATTGTCAAGATGCAGAAAACCTTGCACTCAATATATACAAAGAGAGTGATTATTAGGTTACATCTCATATTTGGTTGAACGTTCAGGGGCCAAAAAATCAGAACACCATAAAATTTTTAACTTTCGTATATATTACTAATATAAAATTTCTATTTTTAAATTTAGATCTCCCCATTTTAAAAAGTATAGTAGCATGGCTCTTAGAATGTCAGAAAAAGATTATTTTTTTTCAGTGATTAAAAAAATTATTTTTTTATATTGTACATGATCTTTAGAATGTCAGAAACGTTCCTAGTAGTGATAATGAAATTAGTAATTTAGTCCAACATTGAATAGAAAGTGAAGTATGAGGTACATATTGGCCAAGGCCTCAACAAGATTTTTTTTCTTTAAAATATATATATAGGTCAAGTCAAATATCATGCCTCATGGGTTAACTCCCGTTGAGACAAATTGTGTTGAACGTTCATACTACGTATAATCACTGTATTCCATACATGCGGTGTGTAAAAGTCAAAATCCAAGGTTCAAAGTACAAGGTTACGAAACTGGCAGAACTGCTTGGACTTAGGAGCATAATCGTAGTTTAGTACTTCAGAGGTAGGTCCGACACGTCAAAGATGGAACAAGACGTGTGGTTGGAACACCTACGTTGTTGGATCTTGTCTGGTGGTCGACTGTCAGAAACGAGCTAAGGTGTCATAAACGAGTTGGTAGTTTAGTACCATATTATATAAGAAGTGTAATTGGCCTAGGTCTAACTCGGATCACACGCATTCCCTACACGGAATTCTAGTGGATTATGCTTGGCCGACTAATCACACTTAGTTTACAATAATGCTCAAAAGAAAGTTTTTTTTGCTTAATAGGCCACATGATTAAACAAAAATCTTAGAAGAAAAGAGGGAGTGGTGGGGTTAGACAAGTGTGGATGGCATTCGTCCTTCCAAAAGGGATATGGTTTTTATCGGCGCACAAAAGGAAATCAGTGAGGAGTTTTGGTCAAGAGGGAATATGGGTCCCATGAAAACCCTAATGTGTTAACCTCAAAATATATTTGCTCAAGATTGCCTTCTTGACAAAGGGAGCGATGAGATCACGTCAGACTAAGACCTGTCATTTATTCGTACATGCTCGATCTATCCTTGATCAAGTCTCCAGTCGTTCGGTCAAACGATGGAGCGTCGACACCACCGATGCTTAATTCCAAGATAAGAGCTTTATGCTTGTTTGCACGCAATGATGGAACCAGAAATTTAAATTTGGATGGACTAAATTGGTTTAAAATGGACTGAAATATGGACGAACTCATATAAAAAAAATAAACAAAATAATAATAATAATAACAACAAGAAAAAATTGGCCGCATAGAAGGTGGTTCCATCCTCGTTTGCACGAAAAATTTGATTACCAGTATTGTAAATTTATCTATCCAAATATTCTAGAGGAACTAATGAGTTCTTGATTTTTAAAACTCGGACATAAAAACTCATTTGGACTATATGTACTTAATTTTTTTAAGAGACCAAACTGAAAAATAAATACACTTTAATGTTAGTAAAATTTACGTGTCATATTTATATTACAAATTTTTTATTTGAGTTTCTGTAGTCGAACTCTTTATTATTATTTTGAAGATTTTTTTTTCTCCTTTTGTCGTTTCGAATCGTATGGCCAGACTGTTTGACAGGTAGTAGTTAGCTTGGGACAGTTCTCGGCCTCCGAGAGGGCCGTTGCTATCGGTTAATAATATAAACAAGGGGGTTATATAGCAAGTTAAGCAAGTAGTGTTCACTAAGACGGTATGGATGACATAATTTGATTCACTTGCTTGTTTGTCACACAACTTGTGAAAGTGATACACTCTGATATTGTGCAAAAAATTGACCTAGGTTGTGAATATAACCAAGCTTCCATGCAGAGTGTCCCATAAACAGTATATATATATATATATATATATATGTATATATATATATATATATATGATGCATGCGGTCCGAATGGTCAGGAGTTCGAATCCCAATGGGAGCGATTCCAGAAACAATTTATCTGGTTCCAAAAAAAATATATATATATATATATATATATATATATATATATATATATATATATATATATATATATATATATATATAAGGAAGATAGCTATTACCATCAACTTTCTTCGTTTCTTGTCTAGTCAACTTAAATGATTTGTAAGAATGAAAAGGATATCCCAATGCCGCATGATTTGGGGATTATCACAATTTTACGAGGTTCATGCTAACCCAGGATTTTGAGACTATTGGGATGTGTACAGCTCTAACATCAAACATGGAGAGACTATGAACAATGGGATTACAAGTGCAATCTCACTGAATGGTGACTAACGACTCACATCACTACTAAAATATTGGTAATTAGCAACGGATATTTTCGTCGCTAAAGTAATTTACCGATGGATTACCGATCGAAATAGGACGTCGATAACTACAACGTCGCTGTGACATATACCGACTAATTATAGCGACGGATTAGCAACGAATATAAACCGTCGGCAAACACGACGACAACTTAGTGACGGATTACCGACATACTTTTGTGAGCAAAAAAATCAAAATTTTCAGAAGCTCAGTGACGAAAATTTTCGTCGCTGACTCGTCTGATACGCTTTTGGTATCAGACAGAACCTTAGCGACGACAAATTCCGTCGCCAGTCCGTCGCGAAGCCTACAGGTGTTCGTCGCGAAGTCGTCGGTAGTTAGTCGCTAGCCTACAAATTTTGCAGATTTTTGTCGCTATTCCGTCGCCGGTTAGTCACTAAGCTTCTTATTATTGCCAGACTAAATTGTTCCAGCTTTGCTCAAACCTGTGAATAGATACAAACACCAATATAACACCAATATACATTACAGTCAAATGATATACATGAAATATAACCCCAATATATACAAAAATTAACCCAAACACCAATATATACAATAAATTGAACTCCAATTGCCTATCCAAACAAATCCAATAGATACAAACTCGTCTAGCAGTTGCAATATAGTACATATACAACTCCAATAGATACAAACTCCCTAAAGTTCATACAAATTCATCATCAAATACAACAAAAAAATAAACAAAAATCAAACAGATGGTGGAGGAGGTGGCGGAGGCATAGCCGGCCGGTCGCATGCATATAACTGTCCCAGGACCAAAGTGACGGTCCGTTGTACGTCTTGGGTAGGAACGTCTGGAAGAGTCGGCGGCACGACAAGAGGCGCTGTGGTCGTCGGAGGCGTTGTGGTCGGAGGAGCAGTCGTTGCCGGAGGCACTGAGGTCGAAACTGAAGCCAGTGCAGTGGCAGCAGGAATCAGACCTGCTGTGCTTAGAACTCCGCTCATCTGGCTCACCTGACCCTGTAGGCCCACCAAAATCTGTGTAATCTGCCACAAAGTGTAGGCGTCAGCAGTATCGTTGGTCTGTGGAGGTGGAGGTGAGGTGGTGGAGATAGAGGAGCTCTGGAATAAACGGACGGCTGGGATGCCAACGATTCGGTACCGTACACGCTGCCCCATTTCCCTCTACCGACGACTTGTATCCACAAGTCGTTCCTCACAGCCGGCGTCGGTGGCTGACTAGTCCCAGATCCCTCGGCAGTCCCTCTCTCACTGATTCGACTCTCTAAAGTCTCATACGTCTCCTATATTTATATAGGTGAATAGATTTAGAGTTAATACTCATGTTTTAGTTACTATTAAGTATTGTTATGGTTACGTTCTCATCTTCTAAATTATTCTTTGATTTATAATGCTACTTAGGGTTATGATCTAGAGTTAATATTCATATTAGAGTTCAGACTAACTATTTAGGTAAGCTAAATATAGTTAAGTACGTAAAGACAAAAGCGAAATGTAATTAGATATAGGACTCAGAAAACTTACATAGGCTTTGGTCGCCCGATCATCTATGAGCTTTCCATCCATCTTTCGCTTATGGGTACGCTCGAAAACTTTAGAAAAGTCCACGGCGTTCGGGTCTCCCCCTCCCCTGGCGACCTCCTCACACTGTAACAATTAGACATCAATTTATAACTAAACATTAAATTTAAACAATTGAAGAAATAACAAATAAGAATACTCACCAGCCGTCGATAACGCTCTGAAATTGGGATGGATCCACCCGTGTGGTGACCACCCTTAGCACGGGGAGCCTTTGCCTTCTCACACTTGGCCTTATAGGCCGGAGTGTCCATCTTATTCTTCATCTCCTCCCAGCCTTGTGAAGAGCACTATTTAGTGTAGCCAACGCCTTCTGGTCGTTGACCATATCCCACAACCTCTTGCTGGCGACGGACTTATAGCACTTCTGGATCGTCTGATCTCTGTGCGCCGGCCACCAGTACAACTTCTGCAAATAAGAACAAATAAAAACAAATGAGCAAATATTTAAGAAATGTTGTAAACAAAGACGATATTATTTAGACATACCTCAAGCATCTCGAGCCAAATGTATCATCTACCAACTGGGATGTCCCCGAAGTTCAGATAGGGACCATAGAATTGACGACGCATCAACTCGCCCAAATCTCTACCAGCCTAGACCGGAAAAAAACCTGGAATAAACAAAACAATGTACGATTAGATAATAAATAAAGTATGAATAAATGTGTCTACTAACAATTATATACTTACGTCGTTCCATCAGCCCACAGCTCGGGACGAGTGATATTGGCTGGCCGCTATGGTAGACTAGGAGGGTCTACAAATTCTGATCAACTTATGTACACTCCACGGTCGACCAAAAGGCCAGGATATGGGTTCGTCGCAGTAGGAGCGACAGGTGTAGTCTCCGGCGTAGAAGACGGGGCACCAGCACCGGTAGGAGTAGATGCTGAAGGAATATCATGGCTAGCTCCACCGACCGAAGAACGAGTGAACGACGAAATATCAGGAATATCAGGGCTAGCTCCACCGACCGAAGAAGTGTGAACTAGCTGTAAAGCCGTCCATGTTCCTTCTCCATGGATGGGACATAGGAAGGAATTGACGATGGCAATCAAAAAAAAAGCTTTTCCTCCATTTTGAAGGTGGAATGCCTTACTCTTTTCCATACATATCGGACAAGACATAACACCATGAGTACTCCACCCAGATAACATTCCGTATGCGGGAAAATCATTGATGGTCCACATCAACATCGCTCTCATCTGAAAGTTTTGCTCCATCGATATATTATACGTTTGAACGCCGAACTGCCACAATTGTTTCAACTCGTCCACCAATGGCTGCAAGTAGATATCAACGTTCTTCTTTAGATTTTTTGGACCGCGTATGATAAGTGTCGAGAGCATATAAGGATTTTTTATGCACATCCACGGTGGTAGATTGTAAGGGGTCAAAATCATCGACCAACAAGAGTACTGAGCCCCCGACTGTCCGAAAGGAGTGAATCCATCAGAACATAAAGCCAGCCGAACATTCCTAGGCTCTACAACAAATCCAAGATGACATCGATCAGAATGCTTCCATGTCTCTCCATCAGATGGATGAGATAATTCTTCATCCATCTTCTGCTTTTTACTATGCCATGTCATGTGTTCTGTAGTATTCAAGGATATATATATATCCTCTGTAGCCTCTTTGTTGTAGTGTCTCATCCCTACATCGTGCCCTGTTCTCCGTCCATGGGGTGCACGAGAAAGGAACACTGTCGCCATCGATTTGGTCAGGACCGATAGGTCGGAATCGATCGAATCGGTCGAACGAAAAAGATTGAATTAAGATCTATTCTCCATTATGGAATGACTTCTTCGGAACCAAGTCCCATATTCAGCGGATTGCGCCTCAAGGATTGACTCTGCGGCTGAGTCGGGAGAGACCTCTCGTTGCTCTATTTTTTACGCCGCTTGCGTTGGTTTTAACTTGGTTTTCTGAATACGTTTTCGTGAATGTTTCGATGGTTTTTATGGCTTGCATTTTGAACTCGCAATTCTTATCAAACTTCTTGCATAATACAGTGTTCTAATCGGTTGCTTGTGCGATTTCAGGTAATCGCGTAGGCGACGTCTAGCGCGACCAACAAGTTCTTTCGCCTCAAACAAACTCAAGGTGAGTGGCTGGCCCTTCTCTTCTCGACCCCCTTTTTAGGTAAATCGATAATATTGTTGCAAATGAAAGAATAAATGCAAGGGCACGGACACGATAAAATGATCAAGTTTTCAAAGAGAATGTAAGCTATACCTTAATAACTAAAATTGGTCTTTGCACGATCATGGACAACTTGTCGACAAGGTAGAATTTTTCCCGCACGGCAACCCGGGGCCACGGGACCGTTGCGGCTAAGAAAGGAAACAATATATAGCTGTGCTGGGCACGGGTTAGGCGGAGACTTGCAGCGGGGCTCGCTCCTCGCGCTGAAAGGGCTCCATCTAACAAAAGCTAGAAAGAAGTCCATGATGGCTCTGGGAGCCAGTGACCAAACACACGTAATATTGCACTTGGTATGTAAATGATAACAATCGACAGAGAAGAACATGGTAAGTCTCATAAGGCGCGACACGGTCCGTCGTGGGTAAGTTCCAACGTATTATCACATTATGCTTGTCATATGCTTGTTTGAAATTCACTAGGATGGTTAGAAACATTCATAAACTAAGTCATATAAACTCTTCAACCAAATGAGAGCTTGGAACTTAAATAGCCATGCACTAGTACAAAGTGTAATGTACTGATCCTCGCTCTCCACGCAGGTACCCCGAACCACGAAGGACGTGCCACTTAAAAGCTCAAGGCGGCGCGAACACTTTTGAAGCCTCGTCCATGTTTTGTAGGCTTGTTTCTGGAAAAATTATTTTGAAGACCCCGCACTCAGTCCAAGAGAAGATGACGACTTGACTTCCCTCAATAGCAGGTGGAAAGTGTTATATTTTGCTTGTAAAAAATGATGTAATATATGGAACGACTATCTCATCAGCGTTCATTTTGTAATCGAGTCATGTTGTAGCCCACGCTGCAATGATTTTAATGGAGTCAATGTAAATGAAGTTTTATTATCAATGAAAAGTTTACTTCTATTTCAAATGTGTCAATCAATTATCTCTGCGTACTCTAACTTGATGTTATGTTTCGGATAACCTTATGACTATGTCTTGTGCGATCGCAAGTTAGGTTCGAACGGTATCACGCCCGGGGGACAACTATCGATTCTACAGAATCGGGACTTGACATTGTAACGCCCCAGTCCCAAAATACGTAGGACTAGAACGCAATCATGCCAGCTGTATACATACGAAGTATATGGACCCTCGTATATATACATAAGCTGTAAAATGCAGTAACCAAGGTACTAAATCTCATCCACAAAGATAAATAATGATATAAAAGCAACTTTGAATTTGTCATGTATACAATCGTTGGGCGGAGACAAAGTCCACTACCAACTAATTTTAATAAGAACGAAATATACAAGGAAAGGAATTTAGTAGAGCAAGGAGATGACGATCCAAGAGCAACGTCTCGATGAACAGAACGCAAGTTATGGCCTTAGTTAGAGCACCTGCAGAAATCATAAGAGCACACACCTGGCGAGATAACCAGGTCCTCAGAGGGACGTAACAAGATACATCAACATGCCACAAAATACTGAATATAAAATATGTCACAATCAGAGAAAGTGACAAGACACAATTAAGGTAACCTAACCAAACTAAAGTGAACATGTAGTGAGAACAAACCTTTCGTCGCATGAGCCCTGACTGTAAATAGGATCTGGTGTAGTCCCCACTTGGGCACCAGTGACCGAGAGCATGACGTTCAAAAACGACAGTGGCCAACCAGAGAGGCTCATACCCGTATCTCCAACGGAGCTTTCGGGTTACAAGGGAAGTGCAATAGAAGCCCATACGATAAGAAAATGTTCTCCCCACCCAATGTACCTATCATGTCGCATCCACGACCATGTAACACTACTAACCGTCAAGTCTTCTAACACACAACTATTGACAGTTAGACCTAACGCACGTCCTGCACGCATCAGTGATCAGCCAACACGCAAGTCCGTAGACTATATGTTACTCATAACTCACACATCTCGTGGCACAACAGTGTCAAAGTTTATGCAATGCACTAAGCTAGTGGTAGTCCCTTAACTCTAAGTCTATATGCAATCAAAGGGTAAATAACAATGTACAACTAATGTCACTGAGCAGGCAGTAATCATGAACTAGAAATAATTGAACAGTGATATGTAATAAATAAAATGCAACTAATTTATAAACAGTAAATTGTGACAAGGTATCTTGCCTGAGGTCCTTGCTGGTGAAACCGACAATCCCGTTGGGTACAGAATAGTCACAGGACTACACAAGATAACTCAGACGATGTGATAAACTTCTAAAATAAAAACCAAAAATAAAATATTCTGGAAAATTTTTGGAAAAAAATATATGATATGTATTTTTCTGTCAGTATTCCGAAACTTCAAACGGATCGTGATTCTGATTCCTGGTTCTCCCAGAATCTCAAAAACACTAAAACGTGTCAGATTTCGGACCACTGACACTCCACAAATTTTCTAGAAAATTAAGTTCCAAATTTATGAAAATAAAATTTACATTCAGAAAATATACCTCAATACGATTCGAAGTTGCTACAACCTTTGAAAATTGAGGCTGAATTTATGACGAAAAAAGAGAGAAATTTTGACAAGGATGGTTTGAAAGATGATTTATGGTGAAAATAATATGGAGGAGTACCTGCCTATTTATAGGATGTGGGAATTCCCAATTAGATAAGAATTAGGATTCCTTTAAACCCAATTTAGATATTTTCTAATTTAATTTAAAAGCAATCAAATCCAAATCCAAATCCAAATCTAATTTAAATCAAATCAAATCAAATTCTCTTAGTTTAAAATCAAATCAATTAAATCCAATTTAAATCTATTTAAATTTTTAGCTCAAAATCAAATGGGATAAATAAATTTCGAATATGTAACTATTTAAATAAATCCAAAAATCAAATCAAGATTTAAATGGCCACCATAACTTCCAAATATTTTTTTTCAAAATACCAATAATAATAATTTTGAAAATAATAAATATTTTTAAATATCTTTTTGAATAATAAATCTCGAAAATTATATTTTTATTTAAATTAAACTAGCAAATATTTATGAAATATATGTATGCATGAATAATATTATTTATTCCAAATAAAAGGCCTTTCATAAATAAAATCATAAATTTAGGAAATTTTGATAGCTAAATTAAATATTACATATATTATTTTGAAACTATAAAAATAAAAAATATTTTTCTCATTAGATTGCCATTTTGGCGACGATGGCGACGGGACGAGGGTGGTGGTCGACAGAGGTAGCTAGGAAATTTTGGGTTGGGTCGGTTGTAGTTGGGTATTGTATTGGTGGTGTCGTATCCTGTGAGACACGGACGGGATATCCGGGATTGTCGGATACGAAAACATGTATTTGTAAGGAGAAGTGATAGTGGATGGGACAAGGCACAGACACGATGCACAAGGCTTGGTTGTGGATGGAGGAGTACCTCTTCTTTTATAGGTGGTGGGAATACCCAGTTAGATAAACATTAGGATTAAAAAAAACCCAATTTAAAACAATAATCAAATCCAAACTCAAATTAAATTCCAATTTAAAACTAGACAATCTAACTCAATTTAAGTATAAATTCTATCTTTTAACTATTTAAAATAAATCCATGAAATTAAATCGAGATTTAAAATGGCCACAATAATTTCAAATATATTTTCAAAAATACCAATAATAATAATTTCGAAAATAATATTTTTAAATAACTTTTTGAATAATAAAATATTAATATAATAATTTTGAAAATGAAATTATATATAGGAATAAAATTCATGTACCTCACGTTAAGAATATTTGCATAAAATAGTTTTCTAAATTGCTACTATTAAATATGTTAGCCTTTTATAATTAAATAAAAATAATAATAAGATTTGGCCATCCCAATACGATACTTTTCACAATTTTTAAAAATATATAAATACAAATAAATATTAAAATAAATGTTTTTTCAAAAATATGTACGCTCGCACATATTCATACTCGTCGAGCATTCACGAATAAACGTAATTTGCGCGCACTGTACAATACGACTACGCGGCGTACAAAAATTAAAATAGTACAAAATAAATAAATAAATAAATATATAGTAGAAATTTAGGGGTTTTACATCCTACCAAACTTAAAAGAATTTCGTCCTCGAAATTTAGGAAAAATTAGGGTAGGTAGGGTGAAGGTGATAGAAGCAGTATAATCGATAAGAATTTGATTCATATTGAACAAAAAGGCAATCAATTGTTTGACGAGAATGAAACGGCATTTTAATGGCAGTATGTCATTTGATCGTTAAAAAATTTCGATGGTTTTTGAATTTGATCATGATAATCAATCAATGGCTAAGCTCGATCAACCTTAACATTAATCTAAAAGCAACCTCATAAGTAGGTAATAAACTCCTTAATCCTTGATATCGTCAATATTCATGAAATCTCTCTTATCATAAATCGTTCTTTCAAAAAAAAAATTCCGTTCCACGTCCCCTTTAACAAAACCAATATGATTCTAAATGTACTCTAATTTCCTCTCTCGTCATAGAATAGTCTCAAATTTTGAATTCCATAATCTCCATTATACTATCTCACTTATATATCTCTCCAAGTTATAATTTCCTCTAAAATTCTAAACCTTCAACCAATTTAGCCAAATTAAAAGTTAAAATCTTCTTTCTACAATTTGTATTATTGGCCAATGTACGATGCATCTATAGGTATCAAAAATCCGTCTTTAATGATAATTCTCGAAAACTAACAGTATATCTTCTTAACTCAATCTTCTATCATCATAATTGCAAATTTTTCTAAAATACTTATTAGTCACTCTCTCGAAAATTTGAATTCAACAATCTCATCTCTTTGATGGTAGAATTGAAACTCATCTTAAATTTGTATTCATGATCATCTTATAACTTAATGTAAATGTTTCTTTCTTCAACAATTGGTCATCCTTGAAAGCTAATATCCTCATAACGTCAATATTGCCTTTATCCAAAAATTTGCATCCCTAAATTTTATATATTTATTTGGTTCTTAAACCACCAACACTTTAGAAGATTTTTCACTCGATATATAGTTACCTTAAAACAAAATTTGAAATCCGAGAAGTCTATTTATCCTTGAGTGTTTCGTCAAAACATAATATATCCTTCCTTACTTCATTGATTCGGACTTATTGCACATTTCCATTTATGTCCCTCCTATAGCTCATAATCTCGTAATTATCTTAACCACTTTATTATTCATCCATGTTGTGGGGTTATCCAATCTAACCTCTACTAACCCAAGATTGTCATGATCAAATTTTATTTCGCATAAGGGAATCATACAAGGAACAAGGTGGCATAAACAATGAAGAAATCATAGTGAAGTATGAGAAAGCAATTTAATTGGGAAAGAAGAAGGGTAAGGGTTGCAACGAGCGAAAGAAAAAAAATATTTTGTGTCTAAGTGAATAGAGAGAAACATGAAAATAAACGACAAGGGTTAAGCAGTCAAGATAAAACGCAAAGTTAAGCATTTAAGGGATTTAGCAGATCGCAATCGGGCCGAAGATTCGAGTCGAGGTTGAGTCCATATATATAGTCAAAAGTATATCGGCACAATGGTATAGGTTATAGTTAGTCTTTATGGCCCGAAAGTCGTACCATAAAAATAGAGTACAAGGGGACGTGTTTTAGTGGGACATGATATACCTACATGAAGGTGATCTTGTCTAGGTCTTGTATGTGAAATTTGTTGGAAGGAAAAGTCTAGTGTTGTGCTCCAAATATCAAAGTCACGATAGGGACGCCAAATGATCAAAAATAGAAAGTGGATTTTCATAAGGTACTAATTAATGCACGAAAATAAAAGGTTTAAGGCACGAAGTAAAGATAATTATGAATCTCGTAGGTCAAGATAAAGTAAGTTAGAGGCACAGTTTCTAGAGAGAAAATAGTCTCATATATAAGGGTATGTTCAAGAGAACGACTCTAATCATTTCTAAGTTTCAAATAATTAGATGGTCACAAATAATGATCTAAATTCGAGGAAAAGTCGAGTAAGTCAAAGATATGTTCATCGGGTTGGTCGATGACTAACTATACTTGTGTATATGCAATATTATAGTCATAGGTGGCATGGCAATCTAATGTGGAATACTTATATCTTACTAGGGGACCTTACTTGTTTCTTGGTCCTTCACCAATATATGTTTAATCTAAGATTTCAAGTTCCTCGAAATTTTCTCAATAAAATTTCCAAGATCCTTCGCCAAAATTTCAATTATCTTAGACTGTCAACTTTAATCAAAATTTAAATCTCTAATAAATCTCGAAACAACTCTTGTGTATTGCAAATCGAATAATAACCCCCTTTTTTTCAAATCTTAAACTCAACATTTAATAAGTTTATCCGTCGAAATTCATACTACAAAATGAAATATTTAAAATAACTCCCGAATTTAATTCTATATCCTTCAAATGTGTATATCTAGCTTCCAATAAGTCACAACTACTCCCTTTTTTTTCCAAAATTTAAATATCCATAATCAATCCTTTAAACTCGAAATCTAAATAAATTTATATATCATAGATCATATGAGCAAATTTTAAATATTTAAATTTTTCCTTCAAGTCGATTTCATATCTTCCAAAATATTTCAAACAAAAATTTTACCATTATCTCTTCAAGCTCAAAATTAAATACTTATAATTCGTAAATCGTAGAATCAATTTAAAACCTCAAGCTTTCTAATAAACCGTAAATCATAAACCCTTCATATTCTTTACAAAATTATAACTTAAAATTTTAAAATATTTTAATAAATTCGAGATAAACTTTAACATATTCAATCCCAACTTGAACTAAATCGTAATCATGGGTCACAATTTAAAGATGTTACTCAATTCGGTTTCATATCCCAAATAAATCATAAACTATTTTGCTATTTCCAAAAATCATAATTCATAAAATTGTTTTCTATCCTCTTGTGTATACCACCTTGTAATGGCAAAATAAAATTCTAACTATCCATTGAAGGCGGTAATATGCTACTACCCAACTTGAAATTAACTAATCCTTGAAATCATACTTTCTAGAAAAATAAATGCCTTTATAACTCAAATAAAACCCTAATGCATACTAATTGTCAATGCAATCCATCTAGCCATGTGTTTAACCTATGGGCATATACTAGTGTAGTCATCTTACTAAACACGAAACTAAGAATTTACGGTAGAAGGAGTCGAGCAAGATGTAATTCAAGGAGGTCGAACGAGAGTTCGGAATTTGAAGCCAAGGAAGGATGTCAAGTAGGTGGATGAGATTCTAAACTCTAATCCTATACTGCAGGTCCGTTTGGTTCAATCATGTAATCGAAACGGCAAACTAGACCTGCATGGGCCACCATAAAAATATGTAACTTCCCAGTCCCAAAATACGTAGGACTAGAACGCAATCATGCCAGCTCTATACATACGAAGTATATGGACCCTCGTATATATACATAAGCTGTAAAATACAGTAACCAAGGTACTAAATCTCATCCACAAAGATAAATAATGATATAAAAGTAACTTTGAATTTGTCATGTATACAATCGTTGGGCGGAGACAAAGTCCACTACCAACTAATTTTAATAAGAACGAAATATACAAGAAAAGGAATTTAGTAGAGCAAGGAGATGACGATCCAAGAGCAACATCTCGATGAACAGAGCGCAAGTCATGGCCTTAGCTAGAGCACCAGCAGAAATTATAAGAGCACACACCTGGCGAGATAACCAGGTCCTCAGAGGGACGTAACAAGATACATCAATATGCCATAAAATACTGAATATAAAATATGCCATAATCAGAGAAAGTGACAAGACACAATTAAGGTAACCTAACCAAACTAAAGTGAACATGCAGTGAGAACAAACCTTTCGTCGCATGAGTCCTGGCTGTAAATGGGATCTGGTATAGTCCCCACTTGGGCACCAGTGACCGAGAGCATGACGTTCAAAAACGACAGTGGCCAACCTGAGAGGCTAATACCCGTATCTCCAACGGAGCTTCCGGGTTACAAGGGAAGTGCAATAGAAGCCCATACGATAAAAAAATATTCTCCCCACCCAATGTACCTATCATGTCGCATCCACGACCATGTAACACTACTAACCGTCAATTCTTCTAACACACAACTATTGACAGTTAGACCTAACGCACGTCCTGCACGTATCAGTGATCAGCCAACACGCAAGTCCGTAGACTATATGCTACTCATAACTCACACATCTCGTGGCACAACAGTGTCAAAGTTTATGCAATGCACTAAGCTAGTGGTAGTCCCTTAACTCTAAGTCTATATGCAATCAAAGGGTAAATAACAAGGTACAACTAATATCACTGAGCAGGCAGTAATCATGAACTAGAAATAATTGAACAGTGATATGTAATAAATAAAATGCAAATAATTTATAAACAGTAAATTGTGGCAAGGTATCTTGTCTGAGGTCCTTGCTGGTGAAACCGACAATCCCGTTGGGTACAGAATAGTTACAGGGCTACACAAGATAACTCAGACGATGTGATAAACTTCTAAAATAAAAACCAAAAATAAAATATTCTGGAAAAATTTTGGAAAAAATATATGATTTGTATTTTTCTGTCAGTATTCCGAAACTTTAAACGGATCATGACCCAGAATCTCAAAAACACTAAAACGTGTCAGATTTCGGACCACTGACACTCCACAAATTTTCTAGAAAATTAAGTTCCGAATTTATGAAAATAAAATTTACATTCAGAAAATATACCTCAATACGATTCCAACAAAAAAAACTGGAGGTCAAAAGGAGTCCGGAGTTGGGAGTTATGGTCATTCGAAGTTGCTACAACCTTTGAAAATTGAGCTGAATTTATGACGAAAAAAGAGAGAAATTTTGACAAGGATGGTCTGAAAGATGATTTGTGGTGAAAATAATATGGAGGAGTACCTGCCTATTTATAGGATGTGGGAATTCCCAATTAGATAAGAATTAGGATTCCTTTAAACCCAATTTAGATATTTCCTAATTTAATTTAAAAGCAATCAAATCCAAATCCAAATCCAAATCCAAATCCAAATCCAAATCCAAATCTAATTTAAATCAAATCAAATCAAATTCTCTTAGTTTAAAATCAAATCAATTAAATCCAATTTAAATCTATTTAAATTTTTGGCTTAAAATCAAATGGGATAAATAAATTTCGAATATTTAACTATTTAAATAAATCCAAAAATTAAATCAAGATTTAAATGGCCACCATAACTTCCAAATATATTTTTTCAAAATACCAGTAATAATAATTTTGAAAATAATAAATATTTTTAAATATCTTTTTGAATAATAAATCTCAAAAATTATATTTTTATTTAAATTAAACTAGCAAATATTTATGAAATATATGTATGCATGAATAATATTATTTATTCCAAATAAAAGACCTTTCATAAATAAAATCATAAATTTAGGAAATTTTGATAGCTAAATTAAATATTACATATATTATTTTGAAATTATAAAAATAAAAAATGTTTTTCTCATTAGATTGCCATTTTGGCGACGATGGCGACGGGACGAGGGTGGTGGTCGACAGAGGTAGCTAAGAAATTTTGGGTTGGATCGGTTGTAGTTGGGTATTGTACTGGTGGTGTCGTGTCCTGTGAGACACGGACGGGGTATCCGGGATTGTCGGATACGGAAACATGTATTTGTAAGGAGAAGTGATAGTGGATGGGACAAGGCACAGACACGATGCACAAGGCTTGGTTGTGGATGGAGGAGTACCTCTTCTTTTATAGGAGGTGGGAATACCCAGTTAGATAAACATTAGGATTAAAAAAAACCCAATTTAAAACAATAATCAAATCCAAACTCAAATTAAATTCCAATTTAAAACTAGACAATCTAACTCAATTTAAGTATAAATTCTATCTTTTAACTATTTAAAATAAATCCATGAAATTAAATCGAGATTTAAAATGGCCACAATAATTTCAAATATATTTTCAAAAATACCAATAATAATAATTTCGAAAATAATATTTTTAAATAACTTTTTGAATAATAAAATATTAATATAATAATTTCGAAAATGAAATTATATATAGGAATAAAATTCATGTACCTCACGTTAAGAATATTTGCATAAAATAGTTTTCTAAATTGCTACTATTAAATATGTTAGCCTTTTATAATTAAATAAAAATAATAATAAGATTTGGCCATCCCAATACGATACTTTTCACAATTTTTAAAAATATATAAATACAAATAAATATTAAAATAAATATTTTTCCAAAAATATATACGCTCGCACATATTCATACTCGTCGAGCATTCACGAATAAACGTAATTTGCGCGCACTGTACAATACGACTACGCGGCGTACAAAAATTAAAATAGTACAAAAAAAATAAATAAAAAAATAAATGTAGAAATTTAGGGGTTTTACAGACATAATGGTATCAGAGCACGGCTTTACATCCTTTGGCCTCATGTCTAGAGTTTCAAACCTTTGACCTCGCGTCGATGAGATAAGTTGTTCCATACAATGAGTCCGTAATAATTTGAGACCGATGCATTTGCCTACGTATTACAGAAGTGCCGGAACCCACGACCGAGCAAGAGCAGAGCGCTTCTAGCGGCTCTAGCAGTTCGTGGGCCGGAGCTTCTAACAATACTATTGAAAGGATGCTGCGCATGATGGAGGTGCAGCAGAAACAGTCCGAGAACCGACATTAACAGACAGAGGTGCGACAGGCCCAGTTTGAAGTTCGCTTTGACGCACAAGCTAAGCTGCAACAAAAGTAACTAGATACTCTGCAGCAGATCGTCTAGACAATTATGGCCAACAAAAATTCTGCGACTGTGCCTACTATCACCGTACCGACGGTCCAACCCATCGAAGTCGACACGGAGGAGCCCGAGCGTCAACCGGCGGCACCGAAAAGATACAACTTTGAAGTGTCAAAATTCAAGAAAGCGTGTCGCACTTCCTTCAGTGGTACTGAAGGCCCCTCTTTGGCAATCGACTGGTTGGAAGAGCTGGAAGATCACTTCGATCTCCTCGGCATTGAAGAATAAAAGCAAGTCGCCTGCGCACAACTTCAACTACGGTTGAACGCGCACGACTGGTGGGCCATGCACAAACGAACGATCCGACGCGACAACAATACAATGCCGATCTCTTGGGCCACGTTCCGTAAAGCTTTTGAGGTCGAGTACCTTCCGTCAATCGTTCGTCAAGCGAAGGAAAATGAGTTCATGCAGTTGAGGCAAGGAAACGGGACAGTAGAACAGTATGCCGCAGAATTCAATAAATTGTCCAAATTTGTTGGTGCATTTCTTCCTACAGAGGAGTGCCATGTGCGACGGTTCGAAGTGGGTCTGCGACGCTCTATCGGTACGCATATAGAGGTTCCGAAGTACAAGACCACGGGCGAGGCTCTGAATCACGCTCTCCGTCTTGAGAGCCAATACCCTTCCGTTGCTGCCAACGTTGTGCACCACTCCAATCACAAACGTATTAGCTATACGGGAGGCAATAACTACGAGTCAATGCGTCCACACACTAGCGGCTATAAAGGCCAGAACCCGTTACTGTAATACAGAAATTGCGGCCAGCATGGGCACACTGACGACCACTGCTTTACCACGACAGGGTGCTTCGCTTGCGGACAGAAGGGTCACTTTGCTCGAAACTGTCCAAATTCTCGACTGAATCGTAATGTCCCGCCACAACAAAACCGACAAGAGAATCGAGGACAGGCGCCCCGACCTGCTCAGCTCACTCAACCCAATAACCAAGACCAACGTCCTAATGCTCAAGGGCGCGTCTTCGTCCTGACTTGAGACGAGGCGTTCGCTTTCGACACTGTTGTGAAAGGTATATTGAATTTCAATAATGTACCTGCTCGTGTGTTATTTGATTCAGGCGCTTCGCATACTTTCATATCGGCGGACTTCGCCGCCGAGCACAAATTTTCTATAATGTCGTTAGACCTCGATCTTAGCGTAAGTATGCCTTCGGGTGTGCCACTACTCACAAATTTTGCCAACGGGGGAGGAACCATATGTATTGGGGGTCAAAAGATCGGTCTTGAAGCGATAGTTCTAGATATGAAGGACTTTGATATTATACTGGGTATGGATTGGCTCGGTCCTTGCAACGCTACCATCGACTGCGCAGGAAAGAAGGTCACCTTCCGCATACCTGGAGTGCCTGAATTCTGCTATTCGTGTGGTGAAGCATCGCCGACCTGCATGGTTATTTCGATAATTTCTGCTCGGAAGCTGCTGCATTCCGGATGCGAAGGCTACTTAGCGTCCGTTCGTGACATGAGACAAGATGGTGCAAACGCGGGTCAGACCGACGTTGTGGCAGAATTTCCAGACGTGTTCCCGGACTAGCTACCCGGCATGCCGCCCGATCGAGAAATAGAGTTTACTATCGACACATTCTCTGACACCCGGCCGATCTCGAAAGCTTCGTACAGAATGGCCCCGACAGAATTGAAAGAACTGAAGGCACAACTACATGAATTACTTGACAAAGGGTTTATCTGTCCGAGTGTCTCACTGTGGGGTACGCCCGTACTATTTATGAAAAAAAAGGTTGGATCGATGTGGCTCTGCATCGACTATCAGAAATTGAATAAGGCCACCATCCGGAACAAATACCCCCTGTCCCGCATCGACGACTTATTTGACCAACTCCAAGGTGCAACGATATTTTCGAAGATTGATCTGCGATCAGGTTATCACCAACTCAAAGTCAAGCCAGATGACGTACCAAAGTCTGCCTTCTGTACCCGCTACAGCCACTACGAGTTCTTGGTAATGTCGTTCGGTCTGACAAACGCCCCTGCTGTCTTGATGGATCTAAAGAATCGGGTGTTTCGTCCGTTCGTTGACAAATTTGTAGTAGTCTTCATCGACGACATCCTCGTCTACTCAAAGGATTGAACGCAACATGCAGAACATCTACAAACGGTACTCCAAATCTTTCGAGAGAATCAGTTGTATACGAAGAGGAGCAAGTGCAAATTTTGGCTGAATATCGTCTCATTCCTCGGGCACATCATCTCCGTCGTGGGCATCGCAGTCGATCGGAAGAAAGTCGAGGCAGTTGCTGATTGGAAACGGCCCACATCAGTTAGCGAAATTCGAACCTTCCTAGGCTTGGCGGGATACTACCGACGCTTTGTGAAGGACTTCGCGAAGATTTCATCGCCGTTGACTCGCCTCACCCAGAAAGGAGTCGCATTCGAGTGGTCAGACGACTGCGAAGCTTCCTTCCAAGAGCTCAAACAACGGCTCATTTCGGCCCCGATACTTGCTCTTTCTGAAGGGATTGAGGGATTTCAAATCTTCAACGATGCTTCTAGCCAGGGCTTGGGGTGTGTGCTCATGCATCGGGATAAGGTGATATATTTTGCTTTCCGACAGTTGAAGCCGTACGAGAAGAACTACCCCACGCACGACCTAGAACTAGCGGCGATTGTGTTCGTGTTGAAGCTGCGGCGTCACTATCTTTATGGCATGGCGTGCAAAATTTATATGGACCACAAAAGCCTCAATTATCTCTTCACCCAGAAAGAATTGAATTTACGGCAGAGACGATGGCTTGAACTGATCAAAGACTACGACTTATCCATCGACTACACGTCGGGCAAAGGAAATGTTATAGCGGATGCGCTGAGCCGGAAGTACTTAGCTTCGTTATACATCAACGATCGACTGCTGCATGACTTGGAAGGAATGGTCATTGAACTCCGAGTTCGTTTTAGAGATGTGAAACTGGCGCAACTACGGCTGGAACCGAGCCTATTGAGGAGAATCAAGTCTTCAATCAAGTCTACTCAGAAGGACGACCCATACCTGGAGAAGATGCGGAAGTTGATGTCGACAGGAAAATCGTCCGACTTTACAGAGGACGAGTCGGGAGTGTTGCGAGTGAAGGGTCGACTATGCGTTCCGGATGACGCAGAACTTAGAAAGGAGATAATGTCGGAGGCGCATTATGTAAAATATTTCTTGCATCCTGGTAGCACCAAGATGTTTAAAGACCTCCGTATTGTCTTTTGGTGGCACGGTATGAAGAGGGACGTAGCACTCTTTGTGTCGAAGTGTATGGACTGTCAGAATTAAAGCCGAGCACCAGCGACCGGGAGGGGAGATGCAGAACCTTGCCATTCCAGAGTGGAAGTGGGATCATGTCACTATGGACTTTGTTATTGGCTTGCCGAGGACGCCGCGGGAAAACGATGTCGTCTGGGTCATCGTCGATCGACTAACCAAGTCAGCGCACTTCATAGCCATTAAAGTTACTTAGAGAGTCGACCGCCTTGCTCAGATATACCTTGATAAAATAGTTCGGCTGCACGGGGTCCTAGTATCTATCGCCTCGAATCGGGATGGACGGTTCATGGAACGCTTCTAGAGTAGTCTTCATTCAACGTTGGGGACCAAGTTGAAGTTTAGCTCAGTTTATCATCTTCAGACTGACGGCCAAACAGAGCGGGTGAACCAGATTCTCGACGACATGTTATGACTCTGTGCGATCGACTTAAAGTGAAGCTGGGACGCTCATCTACCGTTCCAAGTTTGCATACAATGACAACTACTAGTCCAGCATCCAAATGGCGCCGTATGAAGCTTTGTACGGCCGAAAGTGTAGACCGTCCATTTGTTAGGATGAGGTCGGGGAACGGCAGATACTTAGCCCGGAACTGGTGGTGCAAACTGTACAGAAGGTCAAGTTGATACGGGAGAGATTGAAGATAGCACAAAGTCGACAAAAGAGACTACTAAAATCTGCTCAATTGGCGACGTATATTTAGCGACGTTAGATTAACATCAATAAATTGTGTACATTAGCGACGTTTTTATATAAATGTCGCTCATAGTCGTTACTAGCGACGACCTAAGCGACGTAACAACGATGTACATTAAGCAAATGATCCAGTCGTCGCGAAACGTCGCTGGGACATCGCTAGTAGCGACGCATTTAGCGACGGTAGTTTAAGAGTCGCTAAATTCTAATTATATCCCAGTCCCAACGTTTTATTTCCCCCTATTTTCCTCTCTCACTCTCTCTTCTCCCCGGCGCTCGTACTCTCTCCGGCGGTGACTCTCACTCTTTCCGGCGACGACTCTCACTCTCTCCGGTGACTCTCCTTCCTCTCTGGTACGTGACTCTCCCCCTCCCCTCTCTCTCTCTGTCTGTTTTGGTTGTTGGTGGTTTGGGGGGGTGCGGGTGGCTCGGAGGGAGGTGCAGGGCGAATGCGGGTGGTTGGGGGTGAGTAGGGGTGGCTGGGGGGGTGGGGCAGGGGGGACGAGGGCGGCTGGGGGAGGGGAGCTAGGGTTAGGGTTCGGGTTAGGGTTCATTTTCCATTCGGCGCTCTCACTCTCTCCGGCGCTGTCACTCTCTCCGGCGACTCTCCTTTCCCCCTCTGGCGCTCTCACTCTCTCTCCTCCCCCCCTCCGGCGCTCTCACTCTCTCCGACGTTTTCACTCTCTCCGGCGACTCTCCTCCCTCTCTGGTACGTGGTACTCTTCCCCTCCCTTTCTCTCACTCTCTCCGGCGCTCTCACTCTCTCCGGCGCAGGGAGGACGTGGGCGGCTGGGGGAGGGGAGCTAGGAGTAGGGTTCGGGTTAGGACTAGGGGTGGTGTAGGGTGGGTGGCTTGGTCAGGGGCACCGATAGTGCTGAAAAATCTGATAATTTAGTAATAATTATTTGTTTTTCGACACCAAAAAATGTGATACTACGATTCGAACGCACCGATAGTGCCGATATTTGTAACAAGTAGTTTTGTTGGTTGGTTAATTGGTAACATGGTGATCGGGACATACAGTCCCTGCAGCCATTCGACTGGCGAGGCAGAAACTATGGTACGACATGGTGGTCAGGACATAGTCCCTGCAGCCATTAGACTGGCGAGGCAGAAACTATGTAGCCGTAGATAAAGTTGACTGTCCTGCGACCCTCATCCCTCGGCAATGATGATACGACAACCGATCAATATATCTTATATAGTAGTAGATGACGTTTTAGTATTACATTATGTGAGTTCATCTTGATTCTGTTACATTCTTCAGATACTACATACTAGATTCGATAAGAACGTATACTACACCATATGTACAGAACATAGATGATTCATACTAATGTATGCTAGAATGAATTTTGGGTTACGTTCTGAGCCATCCGTTCTCACACTTAAAATACATGAATTAGGACAACCAACCGGAGAGGATACTCTGAGAGATCCATCTGAGTAAGACGTATACTCTGAGAGATCACCTTTACAAGAATGATATCAGTAGTGGGATTGAGTGTTGGAGGAGATATTATCAGAGTGTACGTCCTACTCAGATGGGTCTCTCACCGTTACTATTTTTTTGACAGCATGGTGTTTTCCATAAATAAATTTACTTTATTTATTGTGTATCTGGGAAAATACAACTGTAGGAATCCGATCTAGAAGACGATCGCTTTATCCCTTAGACGATGCGAAGAAGAAAAGCTCTCAAGAATTTGACCGCAATTTAGATAGCTATGTATCTGTGCAATGAATGAGAAAAGAACTCTATTTATAGAGTCAAAAATAACTGAAAAGATAACTGTCTTCACAACCTGTGCATAGTTGAAAATCACGCAGGATTTAACATACACACGGTTATGAGCAGTTACTGGATGTGGCCTGTAACTGTTGGACACATGGCAATCATGCATGAGTCGTGTGCGAGTTACAGGACACGCAGGTGAGAGATCGGTGGCATGGCTGCCACGTACTCCAATTTGATGAAATCCACGCAGGCTTATTGAGGACGAAATCCACGCAGCCTTGTGGCAGAAAGCTTCAGAATCCACGCAGACTTGGGGCAGAAAGCTTCAGAATCCATGCAGACTTGGTGCAGAAAGCTTCAGAATCCACGCAGACTTGGTGCAGAAAGCTTCAAAATACACGCAAGCTTGAGGAAGGAACATAGAAGTTCAAAATACAGGCAGACTTGACTCAGAACGGCCAACTGTCTTGATTCGACGTACCTCGACTGACACAAAATCTCTGACATTGATTGCCTTGTCAATCACATTAAATGACAATAAGGTCTTTTGGTACGCCAACTTGATGAAGGCTGAGTCTTGTTGAAGAAGATTTTGAAAGTCATGCAATAGTCGGCTGTGATCTCTCGAGTTCCGTGCATACGTGGCATACGAGAAGACATTCTTTGACTGTCGTGCTGTCAGTCATAATGACACTCTGACAAATGATGAGCTGTCTCTGCGTATATTTGAGAAAATAATCTGGTAGAACCCAGCGTAACTTTTAATCATTGTTTTGATCAACTCAGCGTGACTTTTAGACTTTGTCCTGATCAACTCAGCGTGACTTTTAGACTTTGTCCTGATCAACTCAGCGTGACTTTCATTTTTGAGGCCTACACTAAGTCATTCGTACTATTCCTTAAAATCTAAACCAATCTTCCGTGTACGCCTAAGCGTTAGTCCGATAGCATTTCTATCGAGATACACTCTAAGTATATATCCGTTCCTAACCGAGCGGTACTTAATATCGCTCGTAATTTGTTTGTACCATAAAGTCTAGGTGCACGACACGCGGCACAGCTTAGCCAAAAGGTCGTGTGCATAGCCATCCCGTACAGACTATACTCTGCACGAGATATACGAGGTCGCGAAGCTCCCTTGGGGGTCTGAACCCTATGAGGAGTATTTTCCCTCGAACGAGGAGTTATTGGTTTTGGAAGAGAAGAACTCTGAGATGATGGCGGTCTTCAAGGAGGTCGCGAGCCATCATTACCTGCTTCAGCACAGGGAAAAAGGTGGGGCGCAGCCCCATATGAATGCTTGGAGGGAGTATGTCTTCAAGCAAGACTTGGCGGATCGTTCGAAGATCCGTTTTACAACTCCTCAGGGGCTCTCCTACGCTGAGGTACTCGCTGAAATGTCTAGGCTCAATGATAAGAACCCTCATAAAAACGAGGACCGAGAGCTATCCGAGCACATCTATAGCTGCTTCTGGCACTATGCTCACAAGATGTCTCTAAAGGCCGTGTTGGCGTCCTTTCTGATGCTATGGCTCCGTGACCATGTATTCGCCGGTGGGTCCGGTTTCTTGGAGAGGATATCCAGGAATCTCATTTTGCCGGCTGTGAAGCTGGTCTTCGGTTATCCTCTGGCTCTACTTTCCGCTATGGTGTGCAACCTGAAGCGGGGTTTGAGATAATTCACCGATGATGTGATAGGTGAAAAGGGCAAGAGGGGCAATTTCCCTCGTACAGAGCTGCCCTTTCATTACCTGATGGGATGGCTGATTCTGTTTCACCCAAACATAATGACTCCTGGGTCGGCCGAGGAGCACTAGAAAGGCGACGCTTTTATCCGTCGCTTCTACAGGCCAAAGTGGTTGCATACAGGGGTACCTATCTGCAGGAAGGTTCTGTCTTATCTCCAGGGATGGGAGATTACCAAGGTCGCTCCAACCTTTGATGGTTGTGAGGCGGACGAGGAGCTGGAAGATGCCGACGAAGATACAATTTCTTTGGCGCCATGGGGGTTCCACTAGCTGCAGAGCATCCGGCCTTCACACCATGTGTATCAAAATCGAAACTGCTTCTTCTTGGAGCCATATTTGTCCAGTCGCTTCGCACGCCAATTCGGCTATACCCAATGTCACGACTCGATCCCAAATAATTGGGTCGAACCGGATCATGCCCAGCCTGCACCGTTGTTGAGACGGCGGCAGTAAGGTATTCTATTAGCAGGTAACCACAACAACATCTATTTTGTCACAACTCAATATTCGGAAATTGAAAACTTTATTAAATATTGAAATAAATACAACTGGAAGTAAATGAACTGAATTTAAATAACAGAATTTTCAAAAAATAACAAACTGGAAAAAAAATTCTAGCTAAACATTCGGCTCATCGGCCTCAGTTCCTGCGTCCTCCAAAGGGGACTCTGGCAACACCACGCGGTACAGAACCGGGTCATAATAGCTGTTGATTAACAGCTCAGCATCCTCAATATCCCCTAAAAATGTATCTCCAGTCAGGAGGGAGCAAAGTACAATTCATGCTAATTTGATAATTAAAATAATAATAGAATCATGTACTTTTAAACAATTTGAAGTAAACAGTTTTCTAGCAGTTAAACAGTGTGATTTGAATAGGCAATGAATATGACCGGCTTGGGTTGTACAGTTGTATCCTATTGATACGATATGGCTTATCCCCATGTGTGTGAGGGGTAAGCAAATACAGTTCTAAGTTATCATTTGGGATGTGGTCATAAACATTACACTATTCCCCCAGTACCCAACAGTCAATCAGTCAGTGCTCTCAGAGAGAGTTCCGTGTTGCTTCATGGTTTAAACTTGCAGTAAAGCGATTATTAAATAATTGTAAACTAACACAAAATGTACTTGCCTCAAATTGGACTGGACTTGAAGGGTTGAAGACTTCGAGATGGGATTTAGACTCGTCCTCGAAATCCTACATTCGAGAAGTTGACTCAGAATCCAGGGTTACCAAGCTAACTATGCTAGTTGAAATCTCTAATTGTGTCCTAATTAATTTTAATCTTTATTTATTAAACACGAACAAAACGCGTTTATCGGTGCGTTGTAATTAATAACGAGGGAAAGATCAATTTAACTTGTATTTTGGAAAAACTCGTAGTTATCAATTTAATTGGTTAAAACTTTGTATTTTTGTAATTATACATATAAAACTAAATTTCTTATTTAATGAGAAAAACATGATTGTTATTTAAATATTACAAACTTGTAAATTTTAATGTGAGAAAAACTTCATTAATTTTCTATTCAAAATATATTTATTTTAGATTTACGCGTACGCTAAAAACCCGCAAAACCAGAGAATGACAGAAAAACCTACGCTACAAAATTACAGGCCACAGAGAAAGAAAAATAGAAAAGCTGGGCTTATGCCCTTACAATTTATTTTACATAAATTGAAATAAGAGAAACAGTTGTTAGTTCTAAAATTATCCTACAATTTAATTATGAATAAACTAATAATTAAAATAAATTAAATTAATAATGAGTCTCAGATATTGGTCCAATCGTCATATAGGCTAATGTCTCAATGTCCGGGCGAAGCCGGTTTCGTTTGCACTTAGCCGGGGCCCATTGACCAATACGGTCGTCGCCCAAAAATCCAAAATACTAATCCTTTCCGAAAAAACCATTTTAAAATTATAATTAAATTTTATAGAAAATCCGGCAGCACTTCCTCTATTTTCGGGATAACCCAAAACTGGAAAGTGTGCCATAACATCTAATATAAATCCCAAACCAGGGAAACCCATAAATTAAATTCCATAACCATTTTATATAAAAATTTATATTCACAGAAACGTTTCCGAACATATTCGGAAAACCCGAAATAGGATCAGAATCAATGAACAAAAGTATTAATATTCGGAAAAACCAAAACTAAATATTTATCCAAAAATCTCAGAACCTTCCCAGGCTAACCCCGGAAATTCCGAGAACAAAAACGTAAACCCACAGAACCAAACATAGAAAAATAGTTTCGAAAATTCCGTAACCATAACGTAAACCGAATCCGAAATTCCGGAAAGGAAATCGGGGACCAAAAATCAACATAAACAATTATGGGAGGGACGAACTACTGTGATTAACCAGAAATTACCCAAATCAACGGAATCCGAAGGGTTGCCTCGGACTCGGGACACGCGAATCCGCGGAAACGAACTCGGAAACCCGTGGACAGCGCTGGACAATGCTGTCCAGATCAGCGGGGCACGGGCTTGGGATGGCGACGCTAGGGCACGGCCGAACAGGGCTAGCACCGAAGGGGCAGCGCTCGAGCAACACCGGAAGTCCTAGGGCACAGCGCGGGGTGCGCTGGAATGAGGTCGGGACGCTGGAGTGCGGCCGAGAGGGGCCGTAATCGGCGCGGATGGCCGAGAGGGGCGCCGACTACGGGCGGATCGGGGTGGCCGCGAGCGCGGGCGGCCGGGAACGGCGGGCGGCGGGAGCCGGGGAGGCGCGCGGGTCTACGCCGGCACGCGCGGGGTCGGGACGGCGGCGTTGGGCGCCAGGCGTGCTCGGGACGGCCACGAGGGGGTCGGGGCGCTGGCTGGTGGGATCCGCCAGGGGCCGAGGGCGCGACTTCGGAAAGACCGAGGAGGTGCTCGGGAGAGGGTCGAGCGGGGGAGGGTTGTTCTCTGGAGTTGGGGTTGAGAAGTGAGTGGTGGTGATGGTGTGGGTTGAATAAAAGGGAGGGGAGTAATGGTGGTGGTGAACGTGTGTGTGTGTGTGTTATAAAGGGATGGGTTTAGAAATGTGTGTGCTGGAGTGTTGTGCTGGGAGTAAGAGTAGGGGAGAGAAGTGAGGGGGTGAGGGGAGAACGTAGAGTGAGGGGAGTTGGTCCAACGGGTGGACCAACTCAAAGGGTTAAAAAAAAATTTTAATAATAGAAATCAGAATTTTCAAATAAAAGAAAATGGGTTTAAAATCGGGTCTGGGTTTCGGGGATCTGGTCCGGGCTCGGGTCAGGTCAACAACCAAAAAGCCAAATATTAATTTTGAAATTAATTTTTTAAATCCACAATTAATAATAATAATAATAGTAATGATATTATAATAATTAAATCACTTTACAAAACTGGGTTTCACAATCTTCCCTCCTTAGAAAATTTCATCCTCGAAATTAAAGGCAGGGTTAGGGATTACCTTAAGTCTCAAACAAGTACGGGTACTGCTCCCGCATCTGGTCTTCTCGCTCCCAGGTAGACTCGCCTAGTGAGTTGTGCCGCCACATGACTCTGACTATCGGCGTCACAGAGTTCCTGGTTCTCTTCTCGCCTCTGTCCAATATCGCCACTGGCTTCTCCGGTGCTGTAAGGCTGGGTCCAATCTCTAGCTCCGAAAGGTCCAAGATGTGGCTCGGGTCCGGGATGTAGCGTCTTAGCTGCGAAACGTGGAAGACATTGCGGACGCCTTCGAGACTTGGGGGTAGGGCCACCCGATAAGCCACTTCTCCAATCCTGCTGAGTACTTCAAAAGGACCAATATACCTGGGACTTAGCTTTCCTGCTCTGTCGAAACGGATGGTTCCTCTGGTAGGAGAGATCTTCACAAACACACTGTCGCCTTCTTCAAACTCCAAAGGCCGTCGGCTGCTATCGGCCCAATACTTCTGTCTGTCCTGGGCGATCCTGAGCTTGTCTCTGATCATTCTTACCTTCTCTACTGCATCGGTCACCATCTCAGGTCCAAGCAATACTTGTTCTCCGACGTCGTCCCAAGCAAGTGGAGTGCGGCAACGACGTCCATAGAGTGCTTCGAACGGTGTCATACCGATGCTAGCTTGGTAGCTGTTGTTGTATGAGAACTCTAACAAGTGCAAATGGTCTTCCTAAGACCCTCCAAATTCCAAGACGCAGGATCTCAGCATGTCTTCTAGCGTCTGGATTGTTCTCTCTGATTGCCCGTCAGTCTGGGGATGGTAGGCTGTGCTGAACTTCAGTTGTGTTCCCAAAATGTCATGCAAACTCTTCCAAAAGTGAGAGGTAAATCTAGTATCTCTGTCAGATACGATACTTACCGAAAATCCATGAATCCGGTAGATATGTCGCATGTACAGTGCTGCCAACTTCTCGGTGGATAGACCAACCTTGAAGGGGATAAAGTGAGCTGACTTCGTCAGTCGGTCCACGATAACCCAAATGGCATCCTTCCCTCCTTGGGATCGAGGCAGTCCCGATACAAAATCCATTGTTATGTGCTCCCATTTCCACTCCGGAATGTCAAGCGGCTGCAATAGTCCTGCTGGTCTCTGTCTGCTAGCTTTTACTTGTTGACAAATTAAACATCTAGCCACATACCTGGATACATCCTTCTTCATTCCGTACCACCACACTATAGTACGCATATCCTGGTATATTTTGTTGGCTTCAGGATGTATGGAATACTACGACTGGTGTGCTTCTTGCATCAGCTCGTTCCTCAGTTCGCCAGTTGGTACGCAAAGGCTCGTACCATTCTTCAGTGCTCTGTCGCTGGCGATTGAGAATCCCTACCATCACTTGATCTCTGAGTTTGCAAAGCATCTCGTCTTGAAATTGTGCCTCCTTGATTCTGTCCATAAGACTTGAACGCACTTGCAACTGCATCATTGTTGAATCAGCTCCTGGTACAATAGCTTCTCTTTCCAGTTTTCTTATTTCTTCTTCAGGCAGTACAATCTCCAAACCAAGCTTCTCCATGTCCTCCAGCAAATGACGCTCCTTGGTCAAGAACATTGCTATCGGGTATCGACTAAGTGCATCTGCAACAACATTAGCCTTATCCGGATGATACTGCAGGTTGATGTCGAAATCCTTCATCAGCTCCCGCCATCGTCTCTGTCTCATGTTCAGCTTCTTCTGAGTGAAAACATATTTCAGACTTTTGTAGTCTGTAAATATTTCCACTCTCTCTCCATAAAGGTAATGCTTCCATAGCTTCAATGCAAATATCACCGCTGCAAGCTGCAAATCATGTGTGGGATAGTTCTTCTCATGAGTCTGTAATTGCCTAGATGCATAAGCAGTTACTTTTACGTGTTGTTGAAGAACGCAGCCTAATTTCTTACCGAAAGCATCACTATAAATTGAGAAACCGCCGGTACCTGCGGGTAGTGCAAGTATCGGCGCAGTTGTAAGCCTCTTCTTCAGTTCTTCAAAAGCTGACTGGCAAGCTTCAGACCAAATGAATTCCTCGTTCTTCCTGGTAAGCTTCGTTATTGGTTCAGCAATCTTGGAGAAATCCTTCACGAACTTCCGGTAGTAGCCAGCTAAACCCAAAAAGCTTCTGATTTCTGCAACCGAGCTTGGTGCAGTCCACTTCTCAATAGCAGCTATCTTCTTTAGATCCACCGAAATTCCTTTTCCTGTGACAACATGGCCCAAAAATTCCACTTTGTCTAAAAAGAATTCGTATTTGGATAGCTTACCATAGAGCTTCTCCTTCCTCAAGGTGCTCAGCACGTTCCTCAGGTGCTCTTCATGCTCTTTCTCAGTCTTCGAGTAGATCAGTATGTCATCGATGAAGACAACAACAAACTGATCCAGGTATTCATGGAAAACCTTGTTCATAAGGTTCATGAATACCGCATGAGCATTTGTCAGTCCAAATGACATGACCAAGAATTCAAATTGCCCATACTTGGTGTTGAATGCCATTTTTGGGATATCCTCCTTCCTGACCTTGATTTGATGGTAGCCTGATCTGAGATCTATCTTCGAAAATACCTTGGCTCCAATCAGTTGATCAAACAGGTCGTCGATCTGGGGCAGAGGGTACTTGTTCTTGATGGTGATGTTGTTCAGCGCCCGGTAATCAATGCACATCCGTACGGTTCCATCATTCTTGGGCACGAACAAAACCGGTGCTCCCCAGGGTGAAGCCCCGTCTCTGATAAATCCTTGTGCCTTCAGTTCGTCAATCTGTTCCTTTATCTCCTTTGCCTCCTTGGGGTTGACTCTGTAGCATACCCGAAAAATAGGAGAAGAGGCGGGTACTAGATCGATGGTGAATTCCACATCTCGATCTGGCGGCAATCCTGGAAGACTATCTGGAAAGACATCCATGAATTTTGCTATGATAGGGTGAGGAGGCCCGGGTTCTTCGGTGATTGAGGAGTAGGTAACACTCTTCATGTCTTTCGGAGCTCGAGAGATTTCAAACTCCGATTCTCCTGGTGGGCTGAAGATTACACAACCTCTATGACAATCTATCAGCGCATGCTGCTCACTTAACCAGTCCATCCCTAGGACTACATCATAGTTGGATAGGGGCATCACAAGTAAGGGTGTTAAAAACTGATGGCCTGAGATAGTTATAGGACAGTTATAAGCCTCAGTGATGGGTATGGGTCCACCACCGGTCATAACCCTACTAATCATCTTGCTAAGTCCCGTATTTAGGTGGTGTACAAAAATAAACTTTGATGATATGAAACTATGTGATACACCCGAATCAAATAATGCTAGAGCAGGATGTGAAAACACATAAATGGAACCTGTGATGACATCAGCGATGGGTTCCTGCTCTGGTTCCTGCTCATCAGCTGCTAGGGCAAAAGCTCGCCCGGTCTTCTGTTGGTGTTGTCCGAACCGTTGTTGCTGAGTGGGTAGGGGAGTTCTTGGCTGAGTTGCTCCGGTCCGGTGGACTGACGAGGGGCAGTCCTTCACTTGGTGGGTGGCAGACCCACAGACTTGGCAGTGTCCTAGCCTCTTCCTGTATATGTTCGACTGATGTCCTGGCCTCTTGCAATAATCACAGACAGGGATCTGCCTCTGAGGCACTCTGCCATTGGTCCTTGTCTGGTGGTGCTGCTGCTGATGGTACGAAGGCCTGTTGTTGTTGTTGTTGTTGGGACTCTTCTGGTTACCCTGGAAGTTGCTAGTTCCAGGATACTCCCTCTTTGAACGAGAAGGCTGGCTCTTCTCCACGTCCTGAGCTCGTATCAGAATCTTCTTATATGTCTTAGTGCCACCTGCGATCACAGGGGTGCGAATCTCTTCCCTTAGTCCATACCTGAATCTTTCAGCACGGTCCTTGGGGTCAGCAACCAAGTTCTGGGCAAAGCGGCTAAGTCGGCCAAACTCTGCCGCATATTCTCCGACCGTCATGTTTCCTTGCTTCAGGTCCTGGAACTGTCTTTCCATCTCCCACATCTCCGATGTTGGAAAGAACTTCCTGCGGAACAGCCTCTTGAAGGTGTCCCAGTCAAGCTGCTTGTCCTGGAGTCGGGGTTCATTCCGATACCAGGTGCTCGCCACATCTTGTAGCTGGAGTCCTACCGCTTCGGTCTTGAGGTCCTCTGGGAGTCGAGCGACGCTCAAGAGACGCTCCATGCTATCTAGCCATTCATCGGCGTAGATGATACCCTCGGTCCCTTTGAAAGGCCGAGGGCCTTGCTTCTTAAAGCTCTCTATATCTCCGACCTTCATGTAATAATACGCCTCTAATCAAAGAATGGCCTTAAAGATATAAAACTTAACTCCTGAATTATGTTTACCTTGGCAGGTCGTGGCTCCGATGGAGTGGTTCCTCCTCTCTCGAGGGCAGCCATAGCCACATTGTGGGCATTCTCCATGCCTTCTCTCATAATCGCGGTCTGCTCGCGATGGGCTTCAGCTTGGGCTGCAGTCTGTTCTCGATGAGCTTCTGCTTGGGCTCTCTGGGCTTCAAGCACTCCACGTAGCATGCCCACTAGATCAGTGGGATCTACGGGCATGTAGGAACGAAATAGTAAAGCGTAATACTCTAGAGGGGGGGTGAATAGAGTTGGCAGCGGAATAATGCTAAATAAAAACGTTAGCAGCACAATCACTGAATATTAATCACAACTAAAATAATGTAAAAGCAAAGTTAAGAGAGCAAACACAAAGACAGCGATGTATACTGGTATCCCTCTGTTGAGGACTAATCCAGTCGGTAGAACTCTTGCTACCAGTTGAATCCACTATTGGAAAAACCGCAAGTTTTCTTACGAAGTCCTTACAACTTCTACAACGCGAGCTTTGATACGAAGAACTCGTCCAACTTCAAATGTGAAGAGGTATTCTTCAATCAAACCTTCTGATTACAATCTCTCAGAAACTTCTAGACCGTACCGCACTGGCAAATTGACTAGAGGATTGTAACTGGCTTGGGATCTGAAATTGAAAGCTCTAGAAAACTATTTTGAAGACTGAAAGCTTTAGATAGAGAGAAGATTGAAAGTGAATGAGTGAATTGAAATGATCGAAATCCTTCTCTATTTATAGGAGTTCCAAAGACAGACTTCTGTCAGAATTCGGGCAGAATTCGGGCAGAACTCTTTGAGCAAATCTCGGTCAAATCCGTAACTGCAGGAGGACCAAGTTCCAAAGATTCAAAATCACAACGGCCACCAACCGAACTCTGGCCGAACTCTGGTCGAACTCGGTCCGAGTTCTGTCAGGGTTAAGTCAGGGTTTAGTTAGGGTTTTTGAAAAAAGCTTTTGGTAATTTTTGAAAACCTTTTTGAAAACCTTTTTGTAAACCTTTTTGAGAGGTCATTTTAAAAGCATTTTGAACTCATTTAGGGATAGCCTATTTTCCAGTACGACTCGGTGTACAACATATTTCTAGACTCAAATAAAATAAAAAATACATTGCATAAGAAATTATAGACTCGAGTAGGCAAACAGATCTTCGGCCTTGAATGGAGTGGATAGCCAATCTTGATTATATCCAAGAATCCGAGATGTCCCAACTAGCTTCGTATATCCAGACAGAGTTTGATCAATTATTAAAATCAGGTTGACCATATGACCAATGGGCCAACAATCTCTCCCATTTTGATAATTGACAAACTATGAATGATATAACATTAAGCTAAGCTTGTTCAAAATATCAAAAAGTAGAAATTGTTCATATCCTGTACATCTCAAAAGAAATGTTAAATCTTTAATTTTCTTCCCCTTTGTCACTTAGCAAAATAATTGTAAAAGAAATTACAGACTCGAGTAGGCAAACAGATCTTCGGTCTTGAATGGAGTGGATAGCCAATCTTGATTATATCCAAGAATCCGAGATGTCCCGACTAGCTTCGTATATCCAGACAGAGTTTGATCAATTATTAAAATCAGGTTGACCATATGACCAATGGGCCAACAGGGCACTGGTGGGGCAGCTGGTGCGGGCACTACCGCAGGGGTCTGCGGCTCAGTCCGGGGAAGTGTAGGGTTCGCCGCTTGAGAAGTAGTGGCGTAAGCGTCGCAGAGTGCTGGAGATTGATGGGGACGGTTGGTCAGCTGCAACGGTGAAGGGTCTGCACGTGCTAGGGGAGATGGGGTGTGTTCGGGTGATGACACCTCATCGCCAGCAGGGGTGGTCTTTTCCTTGGTCATATTCTGGAAGGTTTAGGATGAAAATATAAGCAAAGTATCCTACCAGTCTATAATCAAACAAAAATATTTATGTATATAATTCGGACCTATGTTGTGACAAATCAATGTTCTAGTGTTCTAATTATTTCTATGTATGTTTTCCTAAATTATTCTACCAGACCTGCATGGGCCACCACTAAAAACATGTCACGACCCGATCCCAAATAATTGGGTCGAACCGGATCATGCCCAGCCTGCACCGTTGTTGAGACGGCGGCAATAAGTTGTTCTATTTGCAGGTAACCACAACAACATCTATTTTATCACAACTCAATATTCGGAAATTGAAAACTTTATTAAACATTGAAATAAATACAACTGGAAGTAAATGAACTGAATTCAAATAACAGAATTTTCAAAAAAAAAACAAACTAGAAAAGAAATTCTAGCTAAACATTCGGCTCATCGGCCTCAGTTCCTGCGTCCTCCAAAGGGGACTCTGGCAACACCACGGGGTACAGAACCGGGTCATAATAGCTGTTGATTAACAGCTCAGCATCCTCAATATCCCCTAAAAATGTATCTCCAGTCAGGAGGGAGCAAAGTACAATTCATGCTAATTTGACAATTAAAATAATAATAGAATCATGCACTTTTAAACAATTTGAAATAAACGGTTTTCTAGCAGTTAAACAGTGTGATTTGAATAGGCAATGAATATGACCGGCTTGGGTTGTACAGTTGTATCCTATTGATACGATATGGCTTATCCCCATGTGTGTGAGGGGTAAGCTAATATCGTTCTAAGTTATCATTTGGGATGTGGTTATAAATATTACACTATTCCTCCAGTACCCAATAGTCAATCAGTCAGTGCTCTCAGAGAGAGTTCCGTGTTGCTTCGTGGTTTAAACTTGCAGTAAAGCGATTATTAAATAATTGTAAACTAACACAAAATGTACTTGCCTCAAATTGGACTGGACTTGAAGGGTTGAAGACTTCGAGATGGGATTTAGACTCGTCCTCGAAATCCTACATTCGAGAAGTTGACTCAGAATCCAGGGTTACTAAGCTAACTATGCTAGTTAAAATCTCTAATTGTGTCCTAATCAATTTTAATCTTTATTTATTAAACACGAACAAAATGCGTTTATCGGTGCGTTGTAATTAATAACAAGGAAAAGATAAATTTAACTTGTATTTTGGAAAAACTCGTAGTTATCAATTTAATTGGTTAAAACTTTATATTTTCGTAATTATACATATAAAACTAAATTTCTTATTTAATGAGAAAAACATGATTGTTATTTAAATATTACAAACTTGTAAATTTTAATGTGAGAAAAACTTCATTAATTTTCTATTCAAAATAATATTTATTTTAGATTTACGCGTACGCTAAAAACCCGTAAAACCAGAGAATGACAGAAAACCTACGCTACAAAATTACAGGCCACAGAGAAAGAAAAATAGAAAAGCTGGGCTTATGCCCGTACAATTTATTTTAAATAAATTGAAATAAGAGAAACAGTTGTTAGTTCTAAAATTATCCTACAATTTAATTATGAATAAACTAATAATTAAAATAAATTAAATCAATAATGAGTCTCAGATATTGGTCCAATCGTCATATAGGCTAATACCTCAACGTCCGGGCGAAGCCGGTTTCGTTTGCACTTAGCCGGGGCCCATTGACCAATACGGTCGTCGCCCAAAAATCCAAAATATTAATCCTTTCCGGAAAAACCATTTAAAAACCATTTTAAAATTATAATTAAATTTTATAGAAAATTCGGCAGCACTTCCTCTATTTTCGGGATAACCAAAAACTGGGAAGTGTGCCATAACATCCAATATAAATCCCAAACCAGGGAAACCCATAAATTAAATTCCATAACCATTTTATATAAAAATTTATATTCATAGAAACGTTTCCGAACATATTCGAAAAACCCGAAATAGGATCAGAATCAATGAACCAAAGTATTAATATTCGGAAAAACCAAAACTAAATATTCACCCAAAAATCTCAGAACCTTTCCAGGCTAACCCCGAAAATTCCGAGAACAAAATCGTAAACCCACAGAACCAAACATAGAAAAATAGTTTCGAAAATTCCGTAACCATAACGTAAACCGAATCCGAAATTCCGGAAAGGAAATCGGGGACCAAAAATCAACATAGACAATTATGGGAGGGACGAACTACTGTGATTAACCAGAAATTATCCAAATCGATGGAATCCGAAGGGTTGCCTCGGACTCGAGACACGCGAATCCGCAGAAACGAACTCGGAAACCCGTGGACAGCGCTGGACAGTGCTGTCCAGATCAGCGGGGCACGGGCTTGGGATGGCGACACTAGGGCACGGCCGAACAGGGCTGGCGCCGAAGGGGCAGCGCTCGGGCAACGTCGGAAGTCCTAGGGCACAGTGCGGGGTGCGCTGGAAGGAGGCCGGAACGCTGGAGTACGGTCGAGAGGGGCCGGAATCGGCACGGATGGCCGATAGGGGCGCCGACTACGGGCGGATCGGGATGGCCGCGGGGAGCGGGCGGCCGGGAACGGCGGGCGGCAGGAGCCGGGGAGGCGCGCGGGTCGACGCCGGCACGCGCGGGGTCGGGGCGGCGGCGTTGGGCGCCGGGCGCGCTCGGGACGGCCACGAGGGGGTCGGGGCGCTGGCTGGAGGGATCCGCCAGGGGTCGAGGGCGCGGCTTCGGAAAGACCGAGGGGGTGCTCGGGAGAGGGTCGAGCGGGGGAGGGTTGTTCTCTGGAGTTGGGGTTGAGAAGTGAGTGGTGGTGATGGTGTGGGTTGAATAAAAGGGAGGGGAGTAATGGTGGTGGTGAACGTGTGTGTGTGTGTGTGTTATAAAGGGATGGGTTTAGAATTGTGTGTGCTGGAGTGTTGTGCTGGGAGTAACAGTAGGGGAGAGAAGTGAGGGGGTGAGGGGAGAACATGGGGTGAGGGGAGTTGGTCCAACGGGTGGACCAAGTCAAAGGGTTAAAATATATATATATATATATATATATATATATATATATATATATATATATATATATATTAGTGGTGGCCCATGCAGGTCTTGTCAATCAAGAAATATGAGGGTTTACCGAATAGATGTCTCAATCAATATTCGCCCTTGATCTCTGCTCGTATCTTCAAATCCCTGAGATTCTTGACCTGATCACATTGCTTGTATCATTGATCTGTCCTGGTCCTTTCCTTATTGTTCCCTATGTCGTCTTCTTCAGCGGCATTACTCCCGGACCTGCCAACCAGCCAGAGGAAGCTCGACAAGCACCCCAGCGCCAGGAAGATCAAGCTCAGCACTCTGGAGTAGCCTCCCGAGTTATGCTTTTCGGAGGCTCAGAACCTCCAGTTCAGGCAGCTCCGCCCGTTCAACCAGCTAGACAGGATGAGGGACCTTTGGTAGGGCTTATCAGAGAACTGCTTGCATCCCAAGATCGTCGAGGCGACGCCTTGCACCAGGAAGTTCATGATGCACTAAACCGAGGAGGTCCCCAAGGGAATCAGGCGGCCAACAGTTTCAAGCGCTTGAACCCTCCCTTCTTTGACGGCAGTGAAGATGCGATTGCCGCGGACGCTTGGCTTCAGGATACCGAGGTGGTTCTAGAAGCAGCTAGGACACCTGAGAATGAGAAGGTGGCGGTGGTACGCCTACAGTTGTTAGACTTAGCTCGCGATTGGTGGGCAGCTCAGGCCATGGGATTAGCAGCACCAGTCACTTGGGCGACGTTCAGAGAGAGGTTCCAGACAAAGTACTTCGATGCGGTGGTACGGTACGACTTGCAGACCAGATTCACCAACTTGAAGCAAGGAGGCAGAACGGTCGATGGCTATGCGACCGAGTTTTCCAGGCTGAGTAGGTTCGCCCCCACTTTGGTGGCGACCGAGTTCGATAGGGCTCAGCGGTTCCAGCAAGGGCTGCACTTAGAGATATTATTGGCTGTAGAGCAGTTCGAGCACAGACGTTCGATGCAGTGTTGAAGGCAGCAAGGAGGCATGAGTATACCTCCCGAAGAATTGTGGACATGACCGGAGGCAGGAAGCGGTCCCACAGTCAGATGCACCAATCATCAGCTCCAGCCCCGGCAGCTAGGGGATTGACCATTGGAACTCCGAGGCGGGTGGCCTCAGTGACGTCGGTTCAGCATTCGACCCCGACGTACCCGCAGCAGCAGAAGCAGAAGCAGTCTTCCGCGGTGGGATGTTCTCATTGCGGGAAGCCGGGCCATGTAGTGGCAGAGTGTCGTAGGGCGCAGGGATTGTGCCTGGCTTGTGGAGGAGCAGACCACCAGATAGAGACCTGCCCGAATATGGGAGGTCCATCATCATCAAACCTTTCTAGTTCTTCGGTGAGAGGACCAGCCCCAGTTCCAGTCCAGCAGCAGCAGCAGCAGTACCCGAGGCCATTGTTGCCTCAGGCCCAGGCCTTTCAGCAGCAGAACCAGCAGCAGTTCACCCAGGCTCCAGTACAGAACCGACAGAGGGGTTTCCAGCAGAGGGGACCCGCAGCTAGAGGTCAGGCTATGATGATGACCATGGAAGAAGAAGTTACACCAGGTGAGGTAGTGGCAGGTACTATTCTCGTCAACACCTTTCCAGCATCTGTATTATTTGATTCTGGTGCACCGTATTCATTCATGTCTGCACGATTCGCGACACGGATAGGATTGGAGCCCGAGTCATTATCAGTGAGGCTCAATATACTTACTGGTAATGGTCTTGTGGGAGTAGATCGAGTGTTTTTCTCGTGTCGGATCGTAGTTAGCGGTAGAGAGTTCCCCGCTAGATTCATAGAATTCCCTATGGCAGACTATGATGTAGTCCTAGGCATGGATTGGTTGAGGAACCATTATGCTAGGATAGACTGCCATGATGGCAGAGTTGTCTTTAGTATTCCCGGAGAGCCAGAGTTTTCATTTTCCAGAGGCGCCGTGGAGCCTTCTCCCCCAGTATTGCGGATGGCAGTAGCAGCAGTGCAGTGGCCCCGGATAGTTGAAGAGTTTCCAGATGTCTTTCCAGAGGAACTTCCAGGGATGCTACCAGAGTGGGAGATCGAGTTCACCATCGACTTGATTCCCGGGACAGCACCAGTATCAGAGCGAGTCTACAGAATGGCGCCTTCAGAGTTGGAGATTTTGTACAAGATGATTGAAGAACTTAGAACCAAGGGATTCATTCGTGCTAGTGGATCGCCTTGGGGAGCCCCGATGCTTCTTGTGAAAAAGAAGGATGGTACGTCCAGGCTATGTGTTGATTATCGTACCTTGAACTCGGTGACAATCAAGAACAGATACCCTCTCCCGAGGATAGATGACTTGTTTGATCAACTCAAGGGGGCTTCAGTTTTCTCGAAGATAGACTTACGGTCAGGATACCACCAGATCAGAGTCAGAGAACAGGACATCCCGAAGACGGCGTTCAGATCTAGGTACGGGCATTGGGAGTTTCTAGTTATGCCCTTTGGAGCGACCAATGTGCCGGCAGTGTTCATGGACCTCATGAACCGTATTTTCATGCCTTACTTGGATCAGTTTGTGATAGTATTCCTTGATAACATCCTGGTCTACAGTAAGAGTGAAGCAGAGCACGAGCAGCATCTCAGAGTTGTCCTCCAGATTCTCAGAGAGCACCAGTTGTACGCCAAGTTCAGTAAATGCGAGTTCTGGCTCGATCGCATTTCGTACTTGGGTCACATCATTACTCGAGGAGGAGTGGAAGTGGATCCCCAGAAGATTGTGGCTATCGAGGCATGGCCAGTACCCAGCTCAGTGGCAGAAGTTCGCAGCTTTTTTGGATTGGCCGGCTACTACCGGCGGTTCGTCTCAGATTTTGCAAGGATTTCAGCGCCGATGACCCAGTTGACCCGCAAGGATGTGCCGTTCGTTTGGACAGCAGAATGTCAGGAATCATTTGAGAAGTTGAAGCGAGGTTTGATAACGGCTCCCATTCTCATCCTTCCAGATGGGACCGGAGGATTCACAGTTTATTACGACGCTTCAGGCAGAGGATTGGGATATATTTTGATACAGCATGGGAAGGTAATTGCTTATGCGTCACGTCAACTCCGTGATCATGAGAAGAATTACCCGACCCACGACTTGGAGCTAGCAGCAGTAGTGTTTGCACTTAAGTTATGGAGGCACTACTTGTACGGAGATAGAGTGGAGGTCTTTACTGATCATAAGAGCCTGAAGTATGTTTTCACCCAGAAGGATCTTAATATGCGACAGAGAAGATGGCTCGAGCTACTGGTGGACTATGATGTGGATTTGCAGTATCACCCAGGGAAGGCCAACGTTGTAGCAGATGCGTTGAGCCGGAGAGCCAGAGTTTATTTCCTGACGGCGCAACCAGAGCTATTGGCAGATCTTCAGAAGATGGGTATAGAAGTTGTCCTCCCTTCCAATGTGGCCCTGATGGCCAGCCTACAGATTCAGTCCACCGTAGTTGAGAGGATCCGGACCGCACAGTTAACAGATTCCAAGATTCAGCGGCTCAGAGCAGAGTGCGAGGCAGGGAGAAGGCCAGAGTTATGTATTCCTGAAGATGGTACACTTCGACACGGCACTCGTCTTTGCGTACCCAGTGGAGATATCAGACAGAAAGTCATGGCAGAGGCTCACAGTTCGCAGTATTCCATCCACCCAGGCAGCACGAAGATGTACCGAGATATTCGTCAACACTTTTGGTAGAATGGTATGAAGAGGGAGATAGCCCGGTATGTCTCTCGATATTTGGTTTGCCAACAAGTCAAGGCTGAACATCAGAGGCCAGCTGGACTTCTTCAACCTTTATCGATCCCAGAATGGAAATGGGAGCACATAACCATGGATTTCGTGACTGGGTTACCCAGATCTCCGGCAGGCAGAGATGCTATTTGGGTCATTGTGGACAGGCTTACCAAGGTGGCACACTTTCTTCCATTTAGAGTTGGACAGTCGACGGCGCAGCTAGCAGAGATGTATCTCAGGCAGATCGTCCGACTTCACGGAGTGCCAGTCAGCATAGTATCAGACATGGATACGAGATTTACATCGCACTTCTGGCACAGTCTTCAACAAAGTTTGGGGACTCGTCTCAAGTTCAGCTCAGCGTATCATCCGCAGACAGATGGGCAGTCAGAGCGCACTATACAAACCCTCGAAGATATGTTGCGGTTGTGTACCCTTGACTTCGGTGGCTCGTGGGAGGATCACCTGTACCTGGTGGAATTCTCGTACAACAATAGTTTCCAGGCCAGTATCCAGATGGCACCCTTCGAGGCTCTGTATGGCAGGAAGTGCAGATCCCCGTTAGCATGGGACGATGTCGGCGAGAGGCAAATGCTCGGTCCAGAACTGATTTCTCAGACGGTTGAAGTGGTCAAAAAAGTCAGAGATCACCTCCGAGTTGCTCAGGATCGCCAGCGCCATTGTGCCGATGCTCATCGGCGTCCCTTAGAATTTGTCGTCGGCGACCATGTATTCCTTAGGATCTCGTCTACCCGCGGCGTCATTCGTTTTGGCATACGGGAAAAGCTTAGTCCTAGGTATATAGGGCCGTTCGATATTCTGGAGCGAGTAGGCGATGTGTCCTATCGTCTCGCTCTTCCGCCGTCGCTAAGTGAGGTACATGATATATTCTATGTATCCCAATTAAGACGGTACATCCCAGACCCGAGCTATATCCTAGATCATTCGGAATTGGTTGTTGGTACCAACCTTTCATATGAGGAGAGGCCCGTGTCTATATTGGACCGGAGAGAAAAGACGCTCAAGAACAAGACTATTAACTTAGTCCGTGTTGCTTGGGGTCATCACTCTCTAGGTGAGTCAACGTGGGAGCGTGAGGACGACATCCGATCGCAATATCCCTACCTGTTTGACTCGTAAGGTATAATGTCTTCCTTGTGCCTTACGCTTTTCCTTTCTTGCTTGCAATATATGATTGTATGATTGAACTGCTTAGTGTAACTTGTCTGTGCTTAGTATAGCTTGTCGTGGCAATCTCTAGCTCCTTGATAAAATTCTGAGGACGGAATTCTTTGAAGGTGGGTAGAGTTGTCACCCCCATTTCCTGTATTTCGTATTTGTACTCGTAATTTAATTTTTGGCACGTATTTTTTTTCTCGACTTGCGGATTTTGGTTTCCCGTAAATAGGTTTGGACCATGGCTTGGTTTTATTTTGTAGAGTTGGTTTGGTTTGGTTCATCATGAGTGGAACACTTTAACCTACACTCTACCATCAACACAACACACCCACCCTCATTATATCTCCACCAACTTTTTTTCTCTCCTCTTTACTCTCCATTAATTTTCTTCTTCTCCTTCCTCCACACACAACTCCCCAACCCATAGGCAAGTGCACCTTGCCATCAAATAAGTACCACTTTTTATTTGTCCATTAACTAGATTAGGCCATGGAGAACAACTTTAGAACTTGATATTTTGTGATTTGGAGCTTTCATTTTTCTAGATCTAGGTTTTAACCATTTTCGAAATTCCTTGGTTTTGATCTATTTAACTTCGATTTTTGCATGTTTTGATGCTTCCATGTGGAAGAGAATTCGATTTTACTCAAGTTAGAACTTTGAAAATCTAGATTTGGTTTTGATTTGATCAAGTTATGAAGAATTGAAGTTTTGAAGTTCTTGGAGTTCTTCTCGGGTTGGAGAAGCAGCCCTCTCGGCCTGCGCTCTTTAGCGCAAGGCCGATTACGCAGCTCACCCTTTGGTGAACTGCGCACCTTCCTTCTCGGCCAGCGCCTTCATTGTACATAGCCGATTGCGCCCGGCCTCTCGGGCTGAACCGCGCATCTCCCTTGGCGCACTAACCCCTGCGTAGTTGGCCCCTGCATAACCTGACTCCTGCGCAGTCTACCTTCTACGCAATCTATCCATGCGCCATCCATCCCTGCACAACCTGATCCCGCGCAATCCATCTGCTGCGCAGCTTATCCTGCGCAGTTGGTACCCTGCGCAGCTCACCCTGCGCAGTTGGTACCCTGCGCAGCTCATCCTACGCACTTGGCATCCTGCGCAGTACGTACCCTGCACAACCTACTTGTCTATGATGAAATTGTTATTTCTTGATCTTGGCTCTTCTATTGTACATGGCATGGTATGACAAGGAACTAGCCTAACACGACAGTGACCCGTAGTGGTACACTCCTGACATGACCAACCTGACATGATAGTGGCCCGTCGTGGCGCACTCCTGACAAGTACCCTGACATGATTTATCTTGATGCTGTTGCGACGGCTAACTTGACTTGACTTGACACCGTGGGTGTTCCTGCTTGCTTGCTTGTGCAATCTACTTGTCTTGTCTTGCATCATGTTTAGGACGTGACTTCCTGGGTACCACGGCTAGGGACTCACGCTAAATTGGATTAGGCTAATTATTAGATCAAACTAGAACATGGAGAATTCCCAGTCACAGGCAATCTCGTTATCTGGGCGCTTTAATGGACTTGTAGCTTGCCGACGAGTAGAGCTCATTTCCAGCACACTGTCATGTGTTGCACCCTCTAAGTCACCTAAGGGTACATTTGTCTCCCGGGCAATGTACCCACCTATAACTCTCAACCCGCGGAAGAATAACTGGATGGTCTTGCGGCTTGGAACTGGAATTCTCACTTGCATCTTGTTAAGTAATTAGGTTTGTGAAAACCCTAGTTAGTTAAAGTAGTAAGCCGTAGTACTTGCTTGGCCGATTGTGAATGAATGGTGTCCAGCTCTGTCTAAGTCTTGTCTAGCTCCTGTACCTGGAACTCTTGATCATGATTGTTTTACTTATCTTAACGATAAATGGGTAGAGACAGTGAGCTATTCAGGCGAAGGGGTACAATCCCGGTCCTTGTTTGGTTTAAGGATTGTAACCTGGCTCCCGAAATGGTTCCACGTCCCTAGTCGTTTATCGTCCTGTGTACTTTACTACTTGTACTTCTTTTATTCTTTATGTTCTGATATGCTGGCTTTTGTTCTTATTTGTGGCCTCCTTTGTGGCACTTGTTCTTTCTGGGGTTTGACCCAGCTGGTTTTGTGTGGCCAGATTTCGGAGCAGCTCCCGAGGATCTACCAAGCTTCCAGCTCAATGGTGAACACTAGACGGAACCCGGGCTACGAGTGGGTTTTCCTTTTTTGTTCTACCCACTTATATGTAAATTTATTCTTTTGAGGCGTTTAGCCGACGAGCACATGTTAGCTCGATGCATATTTACTTACTGTCTGCCTACGGGCTATAAACATGATTAACAAATCCTAGGATTGATCATGTATGACTGAACTCTTGCTAGTCCTATCATTTTGTACGACTAGCTTCATGATCATCCAATATGTAATATTTGGGACGCCTTATATATATATATATTTGATGCTCTAATATCTTGTAACTCTGTTAATTGCTTGAGATTGAGACAATAGGCTTGACCTTAAGAGACTGCTGGCTTGTAGTAAACCCTCATATCTAGACAGCTGTGACCGTATAGTTGAGATGTATTCTATTTCAATATACGTAGCTGGCTATGTCTGCCCCCGCTCTCCAGTATTCTGGTTCTGGGGCGTGACAATTTTAATAATAGAAATCAGAATTTTCAAATTAAAAAAAATGGGTTTAAAATCGGGTCTGGGTTTCGGGGATCTGGTCCGGGCTCGGGTCAGGTCAACAACCAAAAAGCCAAATATTAATTTTGAAATTAATTTTTTAAACCCACAATTAATAATAATAATAATAGTAATAATATTATAATAATTAAATCACTTTACAAAACTGGGTTTCACACCCAACTAATATTAAAAAACCCCAGTAGCTCTCTGGGATTCGCTGGGAGTTTACTGGATGGTGCCCGGGGGTGGCAGTATTACAATGCCGGGTGCACTGGGGGGTGTTTCACGCTGCCGGTCCGTAACCCCCAACCACATATATTGTATTCTGCCGCAAAGTTTTCTGCACAATTAATACTGTTTCCGTTGGATTTGACTGGGAGACTAGTTTCATTGCCGGCACGCAGCTCGAAGCTTCGAAAGGCATAATGGCAATGGCTCGAGCTTATCATCCTTCTGAAGTGACAGCATACAGAACTGTCCCTGTTGTACCGACAGAAAGCTCCCAGGAGGACCCCTCAGCCAGACCATCGAAGAGACGTGCCCCAATGGAGGCAGATTCATCTGACCCGAAGAGGCCTGAGAAGGCTTTAGTTACGCGGGTGCGGCCTTCGACAGCTCCTGCAGAACCAGCTCTCGCAGCGGTATATGCAATGTCATCGGTCTGGTTCGGTTCTTTTCTCTTTCGCTTATACGTCTCTTCTTTTGCAGGAGAAGAGGAAACCCCGGTCGTCGAAACCGGGCCCAAGTCAACCAAAGGAAGTGGCAAGCTCACCTGATGAGCGTATCCCTTCGATCGCATCGTCACCTGTGGAGGAGACTTTGGATGATGTTATCACCGTGGAGGTCCCCAGCACTTTGGGCCACGGTAGAGATGATACAACAGGTGAAGCAGCACCTGAGGATGGTGACCCCTTTTTTCGGAGAGGTGGAGCAAAGTCTTCACGGGAAGTGAAGCAATCTACAGTGGGGTCCCCCAAAACTGGCGTGGGGGGGCTCAAAAGAAGTTATCAGACAAGTCCCTCATGATGAGGAGGAAGAATGGGACTCGTCGTCCCACGATGACGCACTTGAAGAAGATGTTGCTGGGGACGTTCCTGCAATAAGCAGAGAGGAATGTGTCGAGAAGTCGGCTGCTGAACCCTCTTTTGGGGAGGCTTTGGAGAGCCCAATTTCAAGGGCTGCTCCAATGTCTAGCCATGTTCTTGTCCCAGTGGGTGATACGACTCGCCTGCCGAGTCCGAATCCTGTCCCAAGAGTTGATACTGATGAGGGAGAAGTGGCTCGACTACCGAGTCCTACTCCAGACTTGAGTGAGAAAGAGGCGGGAGGATATGCTCTTTCGCCTAATGTTGAAAACCTTTCGTCGATGGTAGGAGGATCCGTATCTGCCGTCGATGTTGCTGTCGGGATTGCTGTTGCGGATCCGACTATTGTGGGGCTATCTGAAGCCCAATTAAATAAGGGCAAGAGTCCTATGGTGGAAGATGCACCCTTTTTCGCTCCTGCCTGGAGGGAGATATCAGGCCCTCGGAGAAGTTCATGGGTCGTGATTTCCAAGACTCCGGTTTCCTCTCCTGAAGGTATAAGACCTGAGGCTCCTGTGAGCCAAGCGGCGACGGCGCCCTCGGCCTCAGATGTGGGAGCTTCTGCAGGAGTTGCTCCCTTGACTTCCGTAACGGTTTCAGCAACTCCTACAATGACTCCTCAAGTGCTGGCTGATGTAGATGAATACGTAAGATTCATGGTTGAGGCTAAGGGTGTGCATATTTGGACCAAACTGACCAAATCGAACCAAACCAAACCGAATCGATCGAATTTTAATCGAACCGATGGTCCGGTCGGATTTGTTCGACTTGACGATTTAAAAAACCGACCGATTTGGTTCGGTTCACGGTTTGGTCATTCTAAAAACCGCTTAAACCGAACCAAACTGAACCTAGTTAGTAACAACCTAAAGTTAGATTTATATCCTGTCCAACCTTTCCATCTCATGGTTTGTTTATTTTCTATCTTCAATTCATAGATCTATTATGATTAGGGTTTAATTTCGAGAATCATTTTGGATTTGTGGAAGAAATTTATTATGCAAGTGATTTACTTAGAAGATTATTGTCCACATTGAAATCTCATACAAACATCTTCCAAACAAAAGATGGTTAGAATTTATTTTTGTATGAATTTACTTTGTGAAACACTTTTATATACTTGAAATTTTTTTTTGATCAAAACCGATCAGCCGAACCGATCCAAACTGAACCAAGTCGGTCGGTTTCAAAACCGAACCAACCAATTGATTGGTTCGGTTCGACTGTGATTATTTTCAAACTGATTAACTTTGGTTCGACTTCGGTTGTGACCAAATAGGTCGACCACCAACTAATGCACACCCCTAGTTAAGGCCGTTTACATAATGTTGCGACGGGGGGTGTCAGCTTTGTTGGACGAAGGTGGAAGCTGCACGACCGCGAGGCGCATGGCGCTTCCTTTTATCCAGCAGATTCGTAGTTATCAAGGCCATGATCATATGGCTGAGATTTTGGAAGCTTCTATGACTGAGCTCGATCTTCGCCTGACGGAACTCCAGAACGTTCGGCAAAATAATTTTTCTGCCTTGATCGAAAAAAGAGCAGGATAAGCTAGAGGTTATCGTTGAGTCAGCTCATTCTGACACCATGGCTACCTGGGCGCAAGAGATGGCCGATGTTGTAGACAAGGAAGACAGTTCATCCTCGACGATGGAGGAGAAGGCCAAACTGCGAGAGTCCCCGAAGGTCAGTCTCGCGGCAGTTGACGCACAAATTCGTCATCTGCAAGAGCAGCGAGCCCGACTTCTGGCAGATTTCGAACAGGCGCAGGCTGAACACGTCCAGCTTATGTAGGAGACGACGAGGTGCACTCGTCGGGCTACCCTCTTGCTTCGTCAGAAGGAGTTGGACGACAAGTTCACTGCCGACCTTGCTCCTGAGGCCAGGCACGCAATGCGTCAGGAAGTTGAGCATCGCGTTCTAGCGACTGTGGAGACTCGAGTTCAAGAATTGCAGCGTCGGGTGGACGAGCTGATCGCTGACCCTTAGTCTCTTTTTGGCTTTATTTCCTTTTAATTTGGAGACACTTCTATCTCTCTTTTGGTGTAAGTTGTTGCAAAATGTAGCTCTTTGTTATTTCCTTTGTTAAAGAAATAAAGAACCCTTTGCTTTGTTCAACTGTTTTGGTGATTTTTGTGGACCTATTATCTTTTGCGCACTTTGGTGTGGGTGTAGATAATAAGTTATATGATGGACCCAACATATTTACTCAGAGGTAATATGGACGTGGTAAATACGGGGTATTTTTATGTGGACTTATCATCCTCGGCGTACCTTGGTTTTAGGTACAGATTGATAAGTTGAGAGAGATGACCAACATATTTACTCAGAGGTAAGGTGGACATGGTAAATATGTGCTAAAAATGGTAGAGATTTCCTACTCAGAGGTAATGTGGACATGGTAGGAGTGAACTCTGTGGGGGTTTATAGAACAACTCAGAGGTAATATGAACGTGGATGTTCTATAGTGCAACAACACAGGGTTTGTTATGCAGAATGTTTACTTAGAGGTAATATGGACGTGGTAAACTTTGTCTTAAGCTTGATCTTACATGGTACAGGATCCTTGCTTGATAAGGTGTAGAGAAGCAATTCAGAGGTAATATGGACGTAGTTATTCCTCTACTGGTGTGAACTTGGTTTGGTCGAGTTCACCATTCCTCTATCTGGGGAGAGGCAGTACATTCTCGGCGGAGGTCAAGAATGGTACTTCCCTGAGGATTTGCTGTCAATGGAAAGTACGGTTGTTAAGTTGGCTGACAGCACTTTCTTGAAGACTGGACCGATGCTGGTGTCGGAGTCCCAAGTTGAATTTTCAGATGAGTGAGAATATATGACATCCTCTGCTTCTGATTCTTCTGGAGTTGTTGGAGGCGTGACGTAGCCTACCCCCCGTCGGGTACGGTAATAGTAGTCTTGTCGCTTCCCTTTTGGTACTGAAAGTCATAGGGGAAGGCGTCGACCTTTGCCGTAGTTCAGACCTTGGCCGCTCTTCAAGTTGTAATCCATCTTTTGGATGAGATATTTAGCTCGCTCGTTGTACCGGTAGATTTGCATTCTGCCGGTGTCGCGTTCTGGCTCTGTCGGTGGGAGGTCTTGGTGATGCTCGACTTTGTCAAAGATAATGGACTTCTCGTCCTTGTTTCGAGGTGGTACTATGTAACAGACTCCTTGGTACAGGACGACTCGATTTGCATGACTCACAGTCGTTATTTGTGTTTGCAACGACTGTAGAGCATTATCTAGAGTGTACATAGTATTCCAATGTGGAAGACAAAAATAATTGAAAGACACTCTATTATTGATAAAATATGAGATCTTATCCCAAGGGATTACATCATCGAGGGATGGGGCATCGACATTAGCCGATATGTACTCTCCAAGCTCTTCATCGGTGAGAACTGGAGCATACTTGGGAGGTTCAGGAGAGTTTTTTGGGAGCTTGGCCCGTACTGGCTCCTGGGACTGTGGTGAGAAGGATGCCGAGGTCTTCTCTTGTGGCCTGATGGGTGCCGACAACTGAGGAGGCTTGCCTTTGAGCCACACCTTGAGAGGAGCCTCGGTTGGTGTGCCGGAAGCTGGAGCCTTTCCCCGTAGCTTGGCAATGAGGGGAGCCACTACTTGAGGGGATTTGCCTTTGAGGCGTATCTTCAATAGAGCTTCATTGGGTGTAGTATCGGGAGAAGCCAGCGCCTTCTCGCGGAGTTTGACTACCGTAGGGGCCGATGTTTGAGGCGGTCTCCCTTTGAGTCACACTTTTAAGGGAGCATTGATTATTATGTCCGCCTCTGAGTCAGCTTCGACCTCAGCTTCTGCCTCGTCGTCAGCGTCATTGGCTTCATCTTCGAGATGAATTAATTTGTACAGATCGACGTCGGTGAAGGAGGCTTCAATCCCTCTGAAGGGATCGACATCAGCAAACTATGTTCAGATGATGCCGTTGGTGGATACGTATTTCATACATTGATGGAGGGTGGATGGCACCACCATGTATTCATGTATCCACGGCCGTCCCAATAGGATGTTGTAGTTGACGTCTACATCCACAACATAGCAAGGCACCTCGGTCTGGAGATCGTCGATGTGACACTTCAAGCGGATCTTCTCCAGCGGCTCGCTCTTACTGGCGTTGAAGCCACTGATGGTAGTATAAGATGCCGTCAGGCGATGCATCGGGATCCCCAGCGTCTGAAGTAGAGTTCGGGAGATGATGCTGAGAGAGGTCCCAGGGTCGATCTGTATTCGATCCACCTTTATGGCACCGACATATCCTGTATAGTACAGGGGTCTGTTGTGCCTGTTGTTCTTGAGCAGCATATCCTGTTGAGTGAATGTGATGTTAGGGATGATCTCCCCCATATTATGGCAATACAGACATGTTGTAGGATCGTCGTCAGGCTGCTTGACCTGACTGATGAAATACTCGGCGTCCTTCAGGGCTTCGCAGAGTGCCTTCCGAGTATCTTTGGATAGGCGGAGGAGCTCGAATAAGGAAAACGGCCTGTCGAAGCGGGCTTTCCTTCTGCTTTTGTTTATCAGTTGCAAGAGGTTGGGACGAACCTTCTTCTTGGAAAGCTATGGTGATGATAGGAGGCGTCTCTTCGGACGGAGCCTCCTCTGGCTGGGCGTTCTGTTGTGAATACGTTTGTATAGGCGCACCTCAAGGGAGGAAGTTACCATTCGGCAAGACTTGGTCCTCTTGCCATTGCTTTTGGAGGTAGAGGATACCCCCGGTTGAGTCAACTCTGGAACGAGATCCGGATGAACCCACATAATCTCTCCCTTGGATGTTGTGAGTGGTGTGAGCCCACCCATGTTGCCACGGGTTGGTGGAAGGTTGACTACTTCGTCAGTCTTTGAGGATGTAGCAGTCTTTAGTTGGATGTCCGATGAACGGATGGTAGTGACAATACCTCGAGTCGCTGACTCTGCCTACTTTGTCAGGACGCTTGGGATAAGGCAACTTGATTTTATCGTCCTGCTTCAGCATCTCGAAGAGCTGTAAGGTATCATCATCGTGGAAGGAGTAGACCATCTTCGGTCGTGGCACGGTAGGAGGCCTCTGGACAGGACCTTGTGCTGCGTTAGACGCACTGACAGTCAATGCCTGCTTTCCTTTCGCTTTACGGCTGCTACTGCTGGTCGCAGGCCATTTTCCTTTATCGTCAAAGGTGGGGAAGTTAACCCCCAGAAGGCGAGCATTACGTGCCTTCTTCTCAGCAGCTTCGGCTTCAATGATCAGCGAACTCCAATCGGGCGGGGGAGTGGAGTTGAGCCAAAGCTTGATCGCGGGGATCATGTTCATGCTCCAGGAGTCGATGAGTGCATGTTCCGACATGCCCGGAGGCAACCTTAGACAGGCATGTCGGAAACGCTCATTGAATTCCCGAACAGTCTCCTTCTCAGTCTGTCGTACTTCTATTAGAGACGGCATGGTCATGTCTCTCCCTCCGTCGTAGAACCGATCGAGAATGAGGCGTGTCAAGTCGTCGAAGGACGATATGGAGTTGTCAGGGAGACTGCTATACCAGTCGTAGGCAGCTCCCTTCAGAGCCCCGACAAACAGGCTCGTGAGCAAGGCATCTTCTTTTGGAAGATGTCCCGTTTGAGATTGGAAGTAGGTCAAGTATCGACGAGTAGAGTCCTTTCTGTCGTATAGCGTCACTGTATATGGTTTATACTTGGAAGGATAAATCACCTTGTTCCACTCTAGAGGGTAGGGTTGAGGAAGCCCCAACTTCTGACGTTCTTTCTGCTTATTTCGGGCCTCGAAGCGTTCACGCAGGTCCCTGATCATCTCGGCCAAGTCTTATGTTGAGATGGGAGCAGGTGAAGGCGGTACGGTCTGAAGTTGGATATTGGAAGGAGCTGACGCTCGCGGTATAGTGTGGTGCTCCGCCCCTGAAGATACCCGTTGAAGGGGTATAGTTGAATCTACGTTGGCCCCTGGATCGGGGCTGGTGGAGACAGGTGCCCTTGCCAGAGAGGTTCGAATGTCGAACACCGCTGGATCAGGATTTGCATGGAGACAAAGAGTGTCTTGAGACTCCCCTCAAGGGTGTCTATGTGCTGTACGATGTCCAGCGCTGGAGCGTCTGATTCTCCTACATTACCACCCCCTGTCATGTAAGCTGTCATGAAATGGGTGGAAGTGGATGGATCGGTCGAGACTTCGCTTTCGACCTCGATGTCCTGTAGAGGGGCTTCTTCTTCTGAGGCCTCGTGTTGGCTACCCCTAACTACGTCGAGGTCGGTTTGTCGAAGCGCTTATTCATCTTCGAGGGAAGGGTTGTCAGAGGCTTGACTACCCCCAGCTGTTGCTTCCGCCGGGCCTTGCTACTCGCTCGGGTGCGTTCGTACACCCCTGGGGATGGGAGCACTGTTTTGCTTTTCCTCAGCTGAGTCTTGGATGCAGAGGCTGTAGTGACCCGCTCCGCCCTAGCGGAACGCCGATTCCAAACGGCAAGTGCAACGACTCAAACGAGCCGTCGACCCGAAGAGTTGCCTCGACCCGATGATGTATCGATGCAAATCGATGCCAGACTTGCCTTGGCCCGTCAAGATGAATCCAGACTTAGACTTCCAAAGGCGCGCTCGGAGTATCGCTCGGCCAATGCAAACATCGCTAAGGTGGGTGGCTCCGATGAACCCGTCTGTGCTTAGCCTAGACACATAACAATGCGGACACTTTTACGAGAATCGCTAGGCGATAACACCCTGCATGCTAATAAATGATTCAACGCACCTAGCTAAGGGAATAATCCCATCTTGCATGCTTGTTTAGAACATGGAAAAGAACTTGGAAATCATAGAAATGCTCGCACCGCGCTCTATGCTCGTGCTAAGGCACAAGCTCACGTTCATGTCCCTTATACGTTCAAACAATGAAACAATGAATGGTTCAACAATGAAACGGGAAGGCTATCAACATAGTCGCTCCGAGTAGAGTTTAGCAACATTGGAAGGCTATGGGACCGATGGGTCGCCAAGGCGACTCCCACACTGGGAGTTGCATAATGCGTGAAAGATGAATCAACGAATGAATGAACGAATACATGAATAACTCTATGAACATACGAACAAGTGAAAGAATAACATGAAAAGAAAGAATACATGAAAGATAAGACATGGAAGACGCTAGCGACAGGTGTGACGGGCACGTGCAACGGGGCTCGCTACCCGCACTGTACGGACGCCAACCTGGTCGTTAACGCATTATGGCATGAAAGATAAGACATGGAAGACGCTAGCGACAGGTATGACGGGCACGTGCAACGGGGCTTGCTACCCGCGCTGTACGGACGCCAACCTGGTCGTTAACGCATTATGGCTAAGGGTTAGCATACGGCTCGGAGATAGCCGCTAAGTTAAAATGACAAGACAATACGAAATGGTCGTGGACAAACGGCACGGGCGATGGGGGGGAATACCGTGGCCGTCGTGTGGAAGGATTCTGCGGCACGGGCGTTGGGGGGGTAAACCGTGGCCGGCCTAGGCAGAATCAACGGCGCTTACGGGCTGCTTGGGTGCGGGCTTGGGCACCAAGAGACGTAAGTAGGAGGGTATATTCAAGAGACTTAACGGGGTGTACCAGCCATCACCCTACGCTAAGTTGAGAATTGCCACAGGGGAATGTCCTAAATGGCTTGCAAAGCCAGCGACCCGTGCATGTAGATTAAGTGGACTATGCTGGTGGCAATCCACGTGCAAGTTCTTGCATTGAAATCAAAGTAGTCTAAGTAAACTAAATGAAGTGTCTCCAGAACATGCTTGAAAAATAATATCCTGATCATGAACATGCCCGAAATATAATATCCTGATCATGAACATGCCCGAAATATAACATCCTGAACATGAACATGCCCGAAATATAACACTCGGAACATGCTTGAAATGTAACATGCTGAACATGCTCGATCTGTAACACTCCTGAACGTGCTTGAATATAATACCCGGAACATGCTTGAATTGTAACACTTTAAAACGTGCCTACGACGTGCTAGAACATGCCCACGACGTGCTAGAATCCCGAGACATGGACACACACTTGATATTGAATGCGTACATGAATCGTGTTATGTTATTATTCATGAATTGTGGTTTAACTTGGTTTACTTGTACAGGGAAGGCCGGACGGTAAGTATGGATAAGTCGTGCATGTATTTTAATGCAGACACTTGAATTCGGTAACACGAGATAGGCTATGCAATATGCCATGAAATTGATCCTAAGGCAAGATTAGAAAGACAATGAATGATAGAGATGCACAAAAGATTATAGAACGTGTTTGGTAATGATGGCATTGTGGGCGAGCCAGCCTCCCCACCAGTGCATAACAATGTACTGATAACCCCACAGTATGCTTGCAGGATAGCAGGAGACGCCGGCGGGTGCGGAGCTTCCATCGAACGTGTCAAGGCGAGGAGCCAACTCTGGGGCCTTGGAACGTTGCAAGAAGCTGAAGCACCCTATACAGGACATAATGTATCGGAACATCGCCATGAATCATTCCATCTTGTAAGCCACTTGGCACGCCTTTTATGTTTCAGAGAGAGAGAGCTTGAGCGATTTGTAATATCGGCCTAGCGCCGCTTGTAACTTCTTGAATATCAATAAAGAGTTTGATTTCGTATTCAACTTGTGTTCATTTACTTTCCGCTGCAAATGGGGACACTCTGTGCGACTCTGTGGCCTAGGAATCAAATCGGCCGTTTCTGGACTTGGCCTTGCACGGGCGCAATCTAGGCCCGTGCGGCATCACGCCTTAGCGAGGACGATCGCTCCTACGGGAGCGGGGCGTGACAGATTGGTATCAGAGCACGGCTTTACGTCCTTGGACATCGTTTCGATTATCTCAGTTTTGAAAGCTCGGTTGGAAGAAAAGAAGTATACGCTCTCTCTCGTTGTGCTTTGGGATGTTCCATACAATAAGTCTAATATTTTCAAAAGCTCGTACAAGTACTCGGTCGAACGGGATCGATAGGCGAAGGCCTTTGTGCCGAACGATGTTAAACATGACTCGATAGAGAACACATGCAAAGTTAACATGTCTCGTGCGTGCCTAACTAGTCTTGCGTTGACCCTAGCAACTGAGCGTGCAAACATGAATATAGTCCGCACGGGATGGTTATGCGGCACAACTTAGTCCGCGTGTCGCGCACCTTGACTTTTTGGTGCAATCGAGTTGCGAGCGATATCAAGTACCGCTCGGTCGGGAACGAAACTACACTTAGAGCGTCTATCGATAGAAACGCTATCGAGTTAATGCTTAGGCGTACATGAAGGATTGACTTGGATATAGAGGAAATCGTGCAAAAGAGTTAGTGCGTCGTTGCGACGCGAGCGACTGCGCTAGCGATTCGTCGAACGAATCGAAAGGACGTCTTAGCGCATGACGCGAACGTGATTGAGGACTAGATCGTATGGCTTAAACCCGAGTGGTGTATGTGATAGCTCAGAGAAGAATAAGAATGAGTGTCAACGACTAGTCGAGTGGCTCGAACCCTGAGTGGTGTATGGACGTTATAGAAATTGTTCGAGCGAGACTAAAGGATTAACGGATAGAACGAGTATGTCGACGAAGCGATGCAATCGCGCAAAGCTCTAGAACGTGTCACGCTTAGTTGGCCGTGACTTTAAAAGTCCCGAACGAGATGTCGCTGGACAACTTGTGAATGGGTAACGCATGTTAGAAAATGACTCGGAACGATGAATGGAAATAAATGGTCTTGATCGAGGAAACTTAGAGGATTGTACGTACGATTTCGGATTGATACAAATGAAATGTGACTTGAATTTTGAACAACAATCTTGAAACGAGCTTGAGGAATAGCAGATGAACTTGATCTTGAATATTAAATGAAATTATGGAATATCCAACTCGGACAACGGCATCGTCGCATGATTCGAAATTGGTTGCAAAGGAAGATCGTCAGGTTACGCATATCGTCGATGGTATTGAGGCGTATCAAAGATCGATATGCGATAACTCGGGGGTACTCTGACTCGGCAAATGACGATCGTGCAAATGTCATTGTTCCGATGGATGTTATAATCGGGATATTGAAATGTGTCGAAGAAAAGGATAAACTTGGCTCGAGGATTTTCTGGTTGAACAAATGACGGGTAAACTATCGAATTGAAATCTTGACTTGGATGAAATGAAATGCTTGGATTTACTTCGACGATAACCCCAACGTCGACATTCTTGTCTTATGCGAGCGCAACTCCAGCCTCGCACATGCGTCGCGCCGATTAGGGCGATCACTCCGCGTGAGCGCTGGTATGGTGATTCATCCAGCGGGGGTGATCAAACTTGCACGGCGTGGCAATACGATTGCTTCGACTTGTGGTTTGACACGAAGATGACTTGAGAATGATTCGGTGTGCTTGAATGATTAAGTTAGAGGATTTAGTAGGTCCAATCCGCGTATCGAAAATGAATTAGTCTAGACGCAAACAAGAGTTACGCCCCGATGAGAATAATTATTCCGCGGGAGCGTTGCATAGTGATTCATGAACCACCGTGGATAATCGGACTCGCGTGAGATTGGGGCGCAACATATTGTCAAAGCTAGATGAACTCGTGATCGAATACATGAATTGGAAAGAATGGATATGTGAAGTATGTGATCAGAATGAATTCGGATATACGCGGTGAATGCCTTGACGAGAATAGGTGATCGTGCTCGATGTTTAAAAATCTGAGTGACGCGAGCTTGGGTAGAAAATCCCGTACTACCGACTTTGGTTTGACCCTAGGATTGGGGTCAGTGTTGGCATTATTGTTGGGGAACTATGATTCCAATCCTGACATTGACTTAGCCTCGAAAAAGATGGCCTAGCGGTTAGGCGAGACGTCCCTGTTCCATGTGTTAGCAACCAAAGGATTGATCTTGAGGATTGGCATGAACGGATAGCATGAACCACGAATGTAAGAAACCCTACTCACGAGACTCGGCTGACATGCATATATTTCAGGGACGCCTGGGTATGTGCACGACGCGACTCGAGTGAGAATAACAAACTCTCTATCATGCGGCTAGGCTGAATGCAGGTATTTTAGGGACGCCTGAAATGCGTGCACGATCCGGCCAAGTGATACGATGAGTTCTAGCACGACTTGGGGAGTGAACAAGTGTCGTGAACGTGAAATCGTGCTAGTAAAAGTTGGTACAACGAATTGAACCATTGATAGGAAGTTATGCTCGACGATAGTGCAATACTTGGTCGACCCCGCTAAGAAGAAGTCGTAATGATTTCATAGACGAAAACGCTTGAAAAACAAATCGGGTCATCTCGATGACCGGGATAACGAAAGTGAGTTTGCCTCAGCCTTCGACCCGCACATTTGACGAATTACAACGTGCCTCGTGAAACCATCTTCGTCCCATAACACGTCGAAATGGCAACCAAGACGAAGAAATGCTCGAATTGAATAAGTACAATCAACTCTAAAATGAATGAAAGGCTATTCGATAAAATCGACCCAACGCGTGCGACACGGGACTTAGAAATATATCAAGTATTGTTCGATGCCGTCGAACGATAAAACCATTCGATAGGAAATTGCCTAAGGTGCGCACACGATCCGAGTTAAGGAACGGTAGGATGACCTGCACTCAGAAAGTCTCGAGGACGAGACTTATTTTGAGTGGTGTATTATGTAGTGACCCGCTCCGCCCTAGCGGAACGCCGATTCCAAACGGCAAGTGCAACGACTCAAACGAGCCGTCGACCCGAAGAGTTGCCTCGACCCGATGATGTATCGATGCAAATCGATGCCAGACTTGCCTTGGCCCGTCAAGATGAATCCAGACTTAGACTTCCAAAGGCGCGCTCGGAGTATCGCTCGGCCAATGCAAACATCGCTAAGGTGGGTGGCTCCGATGAACCCGTCTGTGCTTAGCCTAGACACATAACAATGCGGACACTTTCACGAGAATCGCTAGGCGATAACACCCTGCATGCTAATAAATGATTCAACGCACCTAGCTAAGGGAATAATCCCATCTTGCATGCTTGTTTAGAACATAGAAAAGAACTTGGAAATCATAGAAATGCTCGCACCGCGCTCTATGCTCGTGCTAAGGCACAAGCTCACGTTCATGTCTCTTATACGTTCAAACAATGAAACAATGAATGGTTTAACAATGAAACGGAAAGGCTATCAACATAGTCGCTCCGAGTAGAGTTTAGCAACATTGGAAGGCTATGGGACCGATGGGTCGCCAAGGCGACTCCCACACTGGGAGTTGCATAATGCGTGAAAGATGAATCAACGAATGAATGAACGAATACATGAATAACTCTATGAACATACGAACAAGTGAAAGAATAACATGAAAAGAAAGAATACATGAAAGATAAGACATGGAAGACGCTAGCGACAGGTGTGACGGGCACGTGCAACGGGGCTCGCTACCCGCGCTGTACGGACGCCAACCTGGTCGTTAACGCATTATGGCATGAAAGATAAGACATGGAAGACGCTAGCGACAGGTATGACGGGCACGTGCAACGGGGCTTGCTACCCGCGCTGTACGGACGCCAACCTGGTCGTTAACGCATTATGGCTAAGGGTTAGCCTACGGCTCGGAGATAGCCGCTAAGTTAAAATGACAAGACAATACGAAATGGTCGTGGACAAACGGCACGGGCGATGGGGGGGAATACCGTGGCCGTCGTGTGGAAGGATTCTGCGGCACGGGCGTTGGAGGGGTAAACCGTGGCCGGCCTAGGCAGAATCAACGGCGCTTACGGGCTGCTTGGGTGCGGGCTTGGGCACCAAGAGACGTAAGTAGGAGGGTATATTCAAGAGACTTAACGGGGTGTACCGGCCATCACCCTACGCTAAGTTGAGAATTGCCACAGGGGAATGTCCTAAATGGCTTGCAAAGCCAGCGACCCGTGCATGTAGATTAAGTGGACTATGCTGGTGGCAATCCACGTGCAAGTTCTTGCATTGAAATCAAAGTAGTCTAAGTAAACTAAATGAAGTGTCTCCAGAACATGCTTGAAAAATAATATCCTGATCATGAACATGCCCGAAATATAATATCCTGATCATGAACATGCCCGAAATATAACATCCTGAACATGAACATGCCCGAAATATAACACTCGGAACATGCTTGAAATGTAACATGCTGAACATGCTCGATCTGTAACACTCCTGAACGTGCTTGAATATAATACCCGGAACATGCTTGAATTGTAACACTTTAAAACGTGCCTACGACGTGCTAGAACATGCCCACGACGTGCTAGAATCCCGAGACATGGACACACACTTGATATTGAATGCGTACATGAATCGTGTTATGTTATTATTCATGAATTGTGGTTTAACTTGGTTTACTTGTACAGGGAAGGCCGGACGGTAAGTATGGGTAAGTCGTGCATGTATTTTAATGCAGACACTTGAATTCGGTAACACGAGATAGGCTATGCAATATGCCATGAAATTGATCCTAAGGCAAGATTAGAAAGACAATGAATGATAGAGATGCACAAAAGATTATAGAACGTGTTTGGTAATGATGGCATTGTAGGCGAGCCAGCCTCCCCACCAGTGCATAACAATGTACTGATAACCCCACAGTATGCTTACAGGATAGCAGGAGACGCCGGCGGGTGCGGAGCTTCCATCGAACGTGTCAAGGCGAGGAGCCAACTCTGGGGCCTTGGAACGTTGCAAGTAGCTGAAGCACCCTATACAGGACATAATGTATCGGAACATCGCCATGAATCATTCCATCTTGTAAGCCACTTGGCACGCCTTTTATGTTTCAGAGAGAAAGAGCTTGAGCGATTTGTAATATCGGCCTAGCGCCGCTTGTAACTTCTTGAATATCAATAAAGAGTTTGATTTCGTATTCAACTTGTGTTCATTTACTTTCCGCTGCAAATGGGGACACTCTGTGCGACTCTGTGGCCTAGGAATCAAATCGGCCGTTTCTGGACTTGGCCTTGCACGGGCGCAATCTAGGCCCGTGCGGCATCACGCCTTAGCGAGGACGATCGCTCCTACGGGAGCGGGGCGTGACAGAGGCTAAGGAGTTAATAGTTGTCTTTCTCACGGATGAGGAGACAACATGGCAGGAAGCGATCTTGGGCTCTGCTTCATCTTCAATTGGCACTTTCTTTTCGAGGCGACGTCGGATAGGTGCCGTAGTTTATAGTCGATGAAATATGGACTGCCTTTGTGGTGGAGCCGCTGTTTTAAAACAACAGCAATTGATGGTGACCATGGCACAGGTGTGCCCTGCGAGGGACACATCGTGCTTATTGGTCGTCTCTCCTGATCTGTGTTTGTGACTGATCATATTACGCAAATCATGTTTGGAGGGTTTCACTTTAATACCCCTATCAGGCGCATGACAAGGCCAAGCACCGGGGTGGTCATGTGAATGTTGTACCCCCTGATCTGGTTCACGCGTATGAGATACGCCCAGATCATTGGTAGAGGAACAACATTTATGGCAACTTGAGTCCACTTCATGCGCGTCATCCAGGTGGACGCATGGACTCAACATCGCAGTTGCCCAGCCAGACTTGGTTCGAAATACAGTAGATGCGCCCAAGCAGGACAGGGACTTTGAGAGCCGACTCGTCTCTGGCACAGATGCGCCCGAGCCGACTCTTTACAGCTTTCCATCAGCAGCGCGCATGATTTTGAGCGCATGCTTCTGATTTGCTGTTGGCGTAGCACGTTCGTGGCGCATGGCCTGTGTTGCCTTAGATTTCTTTATACTAGCCCACGAAGGCGCATAGTAATCATAATCCAATGGTGTCTTACCATGATAGCGAGTGAGTCTGTTGAAGACAGACGTTCTCTCCTGCGCACCAGAGCTCATGTATGGGAGATTGGTTGCAGCTCTGCTCCGTTGGTACATCTTTTTCGGTTGGAAAGAAGGCGGTTGGGGAATGCAGTCAACATTACGCTTCCCGGACAGATGTGCGTCACCAGTGGGCGCATCCTTGTTGTTGAGAGCATCAGCAGGAAGGGCCAACTGCGGTAGCGCGTCCCCTTCAGTGATAGTGCCAGGCGCATCGGCCTTGCGCACCCAGACTTGGCGAGTCTTCTTCGGCTTTGGCAGCCGCTTCGAAGGACTTACGCTGCCTTCAGAGACGAACTCCTCATACGCCTGTTGATTGAGGCGTACCACAAGTGTTTTGTGGGAGGAGCCGAGTTTGACGTCATCAGATTGCGACACAGCTTTCTCGTTGGAGGAGAAAGAGGCCCCCAGCAGAGTCGCCAGCTTGTTTGCCATCGAAAATACGATAAGGTTTTGTTGACTAAAACTTTGGTATTTCAATTACAAACAGAACAACATACAATGTAGGACTTAGACGTAGTCCTAGGAGTACACTTTTGTTTTTATCTGGGAACTGTGTCGGTGGAGCGAATGGTAATACGTTGACTCCGTTGGCGATCTGATGACGATCTTGAATTCTCTGAAGGTCTAGGTTGCTCTGGATGCCGGAGCGTTGCGAGGAGAAGCGGACGTTGAGTGCCTCTTCTGGCCTCTGTATGTCAATATAACAGTCTGTTTGTATATATCCCTCTCTGTCTCCGTCTGTGTCTGTAGTGAAGGAATGATCCTTCTATTTATATATAGCAGGCTGGCTGCTTATGCGCGCTTATGTCGGATGCGCCTGGACGTGGGAACGCCACGTGGTTGATGCTGGCGGGGCTCATGGCTGATGCGCCCTGGATTAAAGTTGAATCTGCTGGATTGCTGCGCTGGGCTGCGATAGATCTGACACGTGGCAGTCGTGGGGATTTGGTTGTTGCTGAGATCTCGGGTGGTTAGCACCCATTCTTGAGTAGAACTGAGTCAAGGGACGCGTGGCGTATGCATGTGGCTCAAAGATCTCGATTTTGGAGGAGAGTGATCCGTCGGGGTGCGCCTAGGATCGGACGCATGGAGGCGACTTAGTATATGAGTTTTAGGCATCATAGACGAGTCTAGGCGCATGGCTTTTGAGGCGCAGGCAGAGCTTCACATCAGGGTGCGCCTAGGATCAGGTGCAGGAGAGGCGACTTGGTCTCATAACTTTTAGGAGTCATGAGCAAGTCCAGGCGCATGGTTTTTGAGGTGCATGCAGATCTTTGTTTTCTGTTGCTTGGGATCAGAAGTAAGTCGAGGGACGCATGACCACTGGGGCGCATGCAGTCTTCTGGACGTATGGCTACGAAACGCATACAAATGATCGATCTACCACGTGGTAATTATTACCGACCCAATGTGCAATGATGGTGCTGACATCAACGGCGCTTCGCTTTCTGCAAGGGCTGCTGATTGGACATCTTCAGGAGACGAGTAGCCGCCCTTTGTCATTCAGCATTAAATGTTTGATTGAGAGGGTTGCATTGGTTAATGCCACTCTGGGCACATGGCTATGGCCCGCTGGGCGCATCCATGGGGAGCGCATGATTTGACGGCGCATCTGCCAATATGTCGCATCCTCTTTGGCCCGCCAGTTGGGTTCTTCGAGGCGTTAATGGTTGCCTTGACTTAGCCAAATACGAGGCGACGCATGTATTTACTATTAATGCAAATTCATTGCATAAAATTTAAAACGTTAGCCATTTGGCACTTGGGTGTAGGCTGCCCGTGCTTATAAATAGCCGCATGAGGGAAAGCTTTGCTTTCATTCTTCAAAAGATGAACTTGGCCGGAGCTCTGCCTTGGCGAACTGCCGAACTCAAGCCCTTTCCGAGGGTGAAGATGCGCTGCCCCAGTCTTCCCGTCGCTCTGAGTTTCTGTGATAGTGTCCGTTGCATCCAAATATCGGGATCGTCGAGTCCCGACACAGGCCGATGATGCCTGTTGCATCCAAAGATCAGGACGGCCGCGCTCCGTCTTTCGTTATGCTGGCAGAGCCACAGGTTGTCGAGTGTGCCTGTTGCTTCCGAAGGTCGGGACGTCGTGCCACGATCCTTGTCGAGCTAGGAGAGCTCCTTCTCCTGCTACACAAGAGCTGATTGGTGTTGATGAGAGAGAGTGATTCGCTCTGACTATGCACGAAGATGCGCGTTCATTGAGATGCTAGAATGATGCGTCTGGACGAGACATCAGAATGATGCGCCTGACAGATGATGCGCCAGGCTGGGGGCGCATGGCAGTTTGCTGCGTCTGGCTGTAGCTTTAGGATCTTCCTTTTTTGTAGTTCTTCTTTGTAAAACATTTCTTTAGACATGTAATGAACTTTCATATGGAATAAAAGTCCTTTTTGCATGTCTTTAAGTTTGTACTTTTGTTTTGCTGTGCCAAGTAACTGTTTGAGTTTCCTGGCGCATTGGAGTTGGTCGTATGGTTGGATTGAGCGCATAGGATTCTGGCCTATAGATGTACCTGAATTTCCATACTTCTACAAAGAGGAGGAGCAACCAACCGAGAGAGGCTATAGTAAGGGGCGGGCTATCTGGAAAAATCATGTGTGGGGGGGGGGGGGGGGGGGGGGGGGGGGGGGGGGGGGGGGGAAGGGAACTGAGGGTCAATTCCAATGGAGCTTGCCATGGAAGTCTTTCTAAATCATGCATGCAACCTATTGACAATGTGGGGACAAGTGAATATAAATAGCTAAGCTCCAACTTTGAAGGAGATGGGGGACTAGGAAATGAACACATGGGGGTATTGATTCTTGATCTTGAATGCCAAAACTTCAAAAGCCATCAATGTGATGGATGGAACCTTTTCGACCCCTATATTATGATCGTTTCTAAAGGAACTAGCTAGGAACCAGGTCCGAATCAATATATGAGATCTATGAGTATTAGGTATAAAATTTCAGAGGGTTCCAAAAATACAAAAAAATTCAGATTCTAACATACATCATGGACTTCAGATCAAGTACAAACAAATAATAAGTCATAAATTTCATATCAAGCTCGTATGATAATCATAACTCGGGTGATTTTGGTTGACTGCTATGGACTTCATTTCATGTCCAGATAAATAATCATAAGTCGTGTACTTGTAGTTAGTTTATTTTTTCTAGTTATGAATTCATTAGTTTATTAGAGTTTGATTTCTATGTCTACGGCCTATATCATACAACTTATAACTATTAATAAAATAAGAGCATCCACGGTGTGAGTGGTTTAAAGTGCTACATTTATGTTTTAGGAAAAATTTGTAGCACTTTGGAGCTGTAGTGGGCTCTTGTCAATACTTGAAAAATGCTAGAAAGTCAAGCGGCTCTTCAAATTCGGAGAGTGTCTTAGCTCGTAAATGATAACCAAACTAGGCCCACCAAAAAGAAAAAATGAAGGAAAGATAAAGGAAAAAGTGGGAGGAAAAAGATGAGGTTAATTTGGAGTATGAAGTTGGTGTGTTATTTGGAGTGTGCCAATATAAATGGGACACTCCAAAATAATAATTTACACGATTTTTAAATAAATTTGGAGTATGGTCTGTAGTGTCCCAATGTGAATGCTCTAATGAATCCATAGCATAAGATTATGATGATTTGTCAAGAACATCGATTTTTTTTTGACATATATTATTTTGGATGTTATATTTTGTTCTACTATTTTTATTTTTTGCATTTTTTGTTGATAATTATAATATTGTATAATCGTCGATGAAAAAATATTATATCAATATTAAGTTTTGAGGGTACCATTTTTAGAATTTATCTCATGTGTCAAAATTTAAAATCAAGCACGGCTAGGAACCCCATTGGAATAAGTTTACTTCGAGTCATACGCATCAATGCACACCTAGATCACCTAAACTATGAAGCAAAGCGACTTATGTGGTTTAGTATCATAATTTAACTTGTGCTACAAAAAGTTGTACATTTGTACTTCTCTGTTCTTAGCTTACATCACAAATAATAGGTACAGTAACAACCATATATAACATATAACATATATAGTAAACTTTCCTTATTGTTCGAGGACAATACAATATGTACGTACGTAGTTATGATGGTAAAGGAAACAACAGGTGTCACAATCAACAATAATATATGTAACTTTAGGTTGGGTTTGGTGTTTTTGCTAAAGCTTATCAAGTATAAAAAATACTATATATAGAATGTGCTAATTATGAAAAGCAATGAAAAACTGCTGCCACAAACAAAGAGTCAATTATATATATATATATATATATATATATATATATATATATATATATATATATATATATATATATATATATAATTTACACATTATGAGCTAGATCAACTTCTAAAAGCAACTGCCAACACATGAGAAGCACAACGAAATAATAAGATTAGAATTAACTTTTACGGAATGAACTTGTAGCATTTCAAAACAAAAACAAAAAATAAAAGCAGCCAGAACCGACTCAGGAATAAGCTAAATAAGACTTTGGACTTGGACAACCATTTTCTGTGCAGAACAACATCCGGACTCAACATGGCCATCGTCGGTAACCCTCCAGAATCGACTCACAATAAAAATTAAGGAACAATCCAAAACTAGCTCTAGATAGGAGTCTAGGACAACCCAACTCCGTGGGCACCCCTGAAAGCAGCTTTCATAAGTTATCCCGAACATAGACGTAGCCATCCAAGGAACAACATAGGAGAGCACGGCCAAAAATATTTATAAAAAAAAAAAAAAACTTGAAAGCTCACCTAACAGTAGGGACCCCATGTGTTAATTTGGTTGCATTTTTAATTAGTGCAGTTGAGTAGTACGACAAGTTGGTGAATAATAAAAATAAGTTTATGATATGGATCTGTTACGTGCTCGCCATGACATTCTTCCAAAAACAAAAAAGCTGCCAACCAAAGTTTCCTGTCACTTATTGAGTTCGATTTCGCGTGCTCGTGTCAACCCAATCTTTTATTACCGTGGCCAAACGGAATCCCTAATCTTGCTAGGAACATATAATTCATATTTGTTAGGAGAATACTCTGAGTACTACATGCTTGTACCAATCATCCTCGCTAACATCATCATCTTCAACCACCCTTCGAGTATTAGAAAAAAATGCTAAATCTGCAACCAAATGTTTACAACCTCTCTCCCCCATTCCTTACACATAGATCCCATCGGATCCCACCTCCTCTCTCACCCTCTCCTGTTACATGGGCTCCACCTGATCCCACCACTTTCCTCCACTCCTCCAATCAAAGTTCGACACGTGGCCGTTGTAAGAAAATTGTAAGCATTTGGTTGTAGACGTAGCAAAGCTAATAGTATTAGTGGGTACACTATGGAGTATAAGAAAGCTCAATAAATGATTTGACAAAACTTTTATGGCCAACCGTCCATCTGATGTCAATCTTCTACTTTGGTGTCAATGGAGTTATGGACATGAGATAGTCAAGTAATAAAATATAGGCGGCTAGCTAGTTTGCAGCCAGAGACAGAGCTACAACGGGACATGCGGTAGCACGGCTCAAAATTTTGGATAAAAGTTTATGTTTTATTTTTTTGGATTTGAATGAAGTATGCAACAATTAGTTGATAAATAAATTCTCAAAAATTGATACATTATGTGACACGATGCTAGTGCCCTCGCTCCTCTCCTCCTAATTTTAGATGCTTGCTCTGCCACTTTTTGGAGATAGGTAAAGCTATATTTTAGATATCTCAAGCAACAAAAAATCTGGAAGTTATCTTGGACTATAAAAAGTTTCAAGAAAAGATGAGATAATAGTACGAATTAAGATCTCCATGACAAAATTAAGCCAAAAGTAAACTACAAAGGAAGGAACTTATCCGAGATGTCACATATGGTACCAATTTACATAAGATCCATGAATGCACCTCGTGCCACGAAGCTTCCTCCAACTAACAGACGTATCATGAAAGAAGTTGTAGTTGCGTCTGGACTTAATTAATAGTCTGCAAACGCAGTTACTTGCCTGCCTAAAAAGTATTCATAGACATTGAAATTTATATATATATGGACACTCTAACCATGCAACCAATGATTTATTTTTCCTTAAGATCCCTCCCTCCCTCCCCAAGTTGTTCGCAACACTCTTTAAGTTGTAGTGGGGGCATTAATTGGTTGGTAACTTGTGCATTGAGAGAGTGTTTTGATGCGGTGGTCCTGCCATGCCAACTTCCACACACCCCACTTAACCCCCCACCCCCCCCACCCCCCCCACCCCCCCCCCCCCCCCCCCCCCCCACCCCCACACACACACACCCACACACACACAAAACAAATGCAGTTGGAGATACTTGTGGACTAGTACTTGACCACTAGGTACGTACCTGAGCAAGAAGTTTGAGAAGAGAAAGATAGAGGACATCATGTATCTACTTTAGGGTGAGAGAGGGAGAGAGAGAGTTTGATCAGTTGAAGCTAGTAAGTGACGGAGGGATGCATGGGTGGGGTTTAGGAGGCAGTTGGGGACATGGGTGGTGGCCATTGCATGTGGACAAGCACATGGAGATGCCTTTCCATGCAATCCAACAAGAGAGAGAAAAGAGAGGTGTGGAGTGACAAACTAAATCACCACATTTAATTTACGAAAATAATATTTTGTCCGCGATTTGTAATCGCATATGTGACCGTCGGCCAATGTGACGGCCATCCATTAGCCCTTTCTGCTATCCGGACTTCATTCGGACCAGGTCAATGGCCGACCGTCACGTCAGTTGACGATCAAAAACCGTGGACAACCAACGTAGCAGCTCCGTTCAAATTTATAAGAAGACGAAAAAAGAGTGAAAGAAAAAAAAAAAAGGAAGAAGAATTAAACCCATATCAAAGCATCAATATTCCACACCCACAAGAATACTTCCTCTCTTTTCTTTTTCTGGAATTTTTTTTTTTTGTATAGGGTCCCATAACTTTTCCTACTTCAGTAAGAGTCCCTCTAAACTTTCTGCGCTAACTCAATATTTTGACCAAGTTTTGCTTTTACCGCCCTCACATATAAAATAAGTATAAGCATAGAGCTTTGATGTAGTTACAACTTACAAATAGTATTACTTCACTAACATAAACCTTAATTACCATCTTAGGGCACTTAAAAACACAACAATATATTTGGAAAGAAGGAAATAAGCCACAAACAAGCGAACAAAACAACAACAAAGTTTTTATTCCATATTTTTGGGATATGATGCATGTTTAAATCCATTTCTTCCTCCATATGTCCTTCGTTACAATATCAAAAATAATCCAATTTCTAGTCATATCACTATCCTAGCCGCGTATCTTAGTTCTCCCTCTTAAGTCTTAACATGCACCTACAGTTTTGCATTGCAATATGTTCAAATCATATCTAACTTATCATGAATACAACACGTCCGTCTTAGCATTCTGATTTCAGCCATGTTAAAGATATGGACGTGTTTCTTGACTATTCAGCATTCCAATAAGCAAAATATTGTTGGTCTTAAAGTTGTCTTATAATGTATTTTTTCAACTTCAATGATAATATCAAACAATCATAAAGTACTTCAATTTCAACCATGTTATGTACTCGATTTTTTTTTTTTAATTTCTAATTAGAGTTACATTGTGAAATACTATATGCTTTCCTCTTTCCTTTAGATTTCATAGTTTCTCACCATGAGTTTTAGAAACAAGTCAACACAATATTATCAACTAAAATATTCTTATAAGATATTGTCTATACATGTGCCTGTGGCATGCGAATTTAACTGTGACATATTGTAAAATAAAGGACCCGGACTAAATTATGAACTTGGTCAAAAAACGTGAACAAGAGAGAATAACAAAGAGAAGTTAATAGGAAGTAGTACAAATATTATTCTTCTTTTCAAGTTTAGCGTATGAGAAGCATTCATTCCCCCCAATTAAGCCCACAGTAATATCACTGCACCACCCCAAAATTGTTTGCAAGATTGCAACAGTAATGTCAGTATGATTAATCAAGTGAGGTCATCTGCCATTGTGAGAGTTTGTTGCCAACAGTCCAGTGCAGTATGGAAGCCGATTCCCCTTGTCACCCAACGTGGCATATCATTTGTAACAAGAAAGACTAGTCCAACAGAAAACAGTACTCCTTGTAGTATAGTTGTATCGGAAATGATAAAAGGTCTACGGTTTCTGTCCTCGAACGTGATCGTGGGTCTACGTCGTCTTCTCCTATTTGCGTGAGGACCACCGCCAGTAGATCTGCCAATAGGTGACTACCACGTGGATTGCGAGCTAAAACTGCGGACGAAAAGTGCGATCCACGTAGCAACGTCCTAGTTGTATAGTATAGTAAATAATAAAATAAATAAATAATAATAATAATAAAGATGTTAGGGCATGCATCAGACTTGGACAAGTTCAAAACCTTAATATATATTGAAGCACATAATTAAATATTCAAATGATTCAAGAGTAAAGGAAGTGAAGACAATAAAATTATCCTCCAATACAATACACACAAAGCAGATGATCACTGAATACTCAATGGTTGCGTGAAGCAGATTAATTGTAATGGAAGCCTAACTCGCTCTGGTGGGAGTTTGCTTCTGCAGACCTGCAATTGATGTTAATTTATCCCTCTCTTGTAGCGTGAGAACTTAGGGCTCGTTTGGATAAAGTTTTTGTATTTCTAGGAATAGGTTTTCAATTCCTTTCTCATGGGAAAAAAATTTAACATTCTCATACCTATGTTTGGTTAGGTTGGAATAGGTAGTTTAAAATTTTAAAAATTTGCATCTCCATGTTTGGTTTACAAAAGGATAGAAATATTAATTTATTTAGTTTTCCTTTAATACCCTTTCATTAATTTCATAATGATTTACATGTTTGGGATAGAAATAAAAAATTTGAAAATAAAAGAGGGTATAACCGTCCAAACAAAATAGCCAAACATCATTCCTAGGAAAGTAAATCTATTCCCAAGGGGGGGCTTGGGAATAGCTTTCCCAAGTCAATGGGAATAGCTTTTCCCCCTAAGTCCCTCCTATTCCCTCCTTGTTCACAATCTTAAATATACCAAACATGGGTAAAGAATTCAAAACACATTCCCAAGCCACAAAAACTTGAACCAAACGTCCCCTTATTGTGTCATCCAATTTATAATTTAGTTTAATTGTAATTTGATACCCTTAACTATTTCTGTTTTTCAATTTGATAGCCTAAACTTTTTTACTTGATACCATCAACTATTTAATGTTTTCAATTTGATACACAAAATTTCAAAAATAACAAAATTATCCCTCCCCTTTACTTTCCAATTGAGCCCAACCCCTCTTCCCCCTCCCCCCCTCCCTCTCGCCGGCTCACCACTCCCCCCCCCCCCTCCCCCGCCTCCACCCCATTCCCTCCAACCCACCCACCCACCCCCGACCCCCTATAGCCACCCTCGACCACCCTTGTGGGGCACACCGTCATCCCCACTCCCCACCCCGGCTACACCACCGCCCCCGCCCCCCCTTCTCTCTGAGCGCGCACGGTAGCTGGAGGGGGGGGGAGAGGTGGGGGCGGGCGATGGCTGAAGGGGGGAAGGGAGGGTGCGGGTGAGTGGCTGGAAGAGGGCGACGGGGGGTAGAGGAGGTGGGGCGGGTTGTTTTTAGTTTAGATTAAGGGTCTGCTTGGATTGAGGGTCACTAACAAAATACAGTCAATTAGCGACGGCTCTTTAGCGACGGATTCTTTCCGTCGGCGTTAGCGACGGATTTGCGACACATAACCGACGGAGTACCGACGACAAGCCGATATATTTTTAATTTTATTTTAAGGGTGAGAAAAGGTCGCGAGTCCGTCGCTAGGGCGTCGGAGATATAGCGACGGATATGTAACCGTCGCTATGCAGTCGACTATTTGGCGGAAATTGTTGGGAGAAGTGGCGGGACAAATCGTCGACTACGTAGCGACGGATAGTCCGTCGGCAAGTATCCAAACGAGCGACGTACTAGCGACGGATATTATCCGTCGCTAGTCCATCGCTAAATATACGACCCAGACTTAAATTGAAACGACGGGGGGGGGGGGGGGGGGACTTTTCATTCCCCCCAAATTTTACTCTCTCCTCTCTCTTTATCTCTCTCTCTCTCCCGCGGCTTCGGTGATCGACGGCGTCCTCTCCTCTCTCTCTCCCGAAGGTAATTCCCTCTCTCTCTCTCTCTCTCTCTCGATCTCTCTCTCTCTCTCTCGTGGTGGTCGGAGGGGCAGTGGGGGCGTCGTGGGCTGGGGGGCGGCGGGGGAGGCGTTGGCTGCGGGGGCGGGGGAGGCGGGGGCTGGGGGGGCTGGTGGGGGAGGCGTTTGGCTGCGGGGGCGGGGGAGGCGTTTGGCTGCGGGGGCGGAAGAGGCGGGGGCTGGGGGGCGGGGGAGGCGAGGGCTGGGGTGGCTGGTGGGGCGGTGGAGGCGTTGGCTGCGGGGGCGGAGGAGGCGGGGGTTGGGGGAGGCGTTGGCTGCAATAATGATGCATAAGGTTTTTCCTCTTTTTTTCTGATCTTGCAAAATCTCGACGAAAATTTGTTTCTACGTATTATAATTGTGTTACCGAATCAACCCTAAAACAATTCAATAAGTATTGGCACAAAAAAAGTGATCTGGAACTCTATGAGGAGTTATAGGAGATTGCGGGGTTTTAATTAGGATTGCTCATGATGATTAATCGGAAAATACTCGACCAACAATAGAATCGAAAGTTTACATGTATATTGACTTAATATAGATGCCACAAAAGAGGTAACCAAGGTGAACTAAATGACAGCATGGTGAAAATAATTAACCAACCGAATTGACCATCAGATCGATGGTAAGGATCAGTCGATTCAGTTCTGAACTCTTAAATTTTTTTTATAAGTGGGTTCGATTGTGTTTCTTCAACTTGTCCATGAAGATTTTTCCTTCTTTGATGTGCAATTCGATAAGAATATAGTATTTCAACAAATAAACAATTATTTAAGCTTATCCTGTTGCTTAAGTTGTTGGAAAGCTGCTCCAAGGATCCAACGAATAACTAGGGTTTGTTGAGTGGGCCGGATTCTTGTGCAAAATGGTAAACATCTTATTGTTAGGATAAGGATATCGTGCTTCCTTGATGTTAGCACCACCCTTAGATCGTGGATAATCTTTGTCTCAATTCGTATATCTATTACCGGATATGAACAGAACTATCTCACGACATTCTGAACCCAGATCATGTACCACTTTAATGGGCGAACAATCGAACCCTTGGAACATACTAGGAAAAGCTAACGAGAAATGGGGAGACCCAGATGTTGTTGGTCGGGATGGATAGGAAACACGAAAATGAATGGTCAATTATTGGTATCCCCAAGGATCCATTACCAACCTAGGATCCCATTCATTTAGAACTCAATTGACTACTTCTACAAGATTTAAATCCTGAATCTGAACCCTCTTTAATGATGCTGAAATTGTAATGTAATGCACATCTCTACATGCCATTGTTAACACACAACCACCATGTGTTCAAGTTAGATATGTACTCTAACAGTATATGATCGCACTATCGGTATCGTACTATCGGTTCCGGTATCGAACTATCAGTATCGGACTATGGGTATCGGTATCGAACTATCGGACTATCGGTATCGGTATCGAACTATCGGTATCGCTAGCGGACTATCGGACTATCGGTATCGGTATCGAACTATCGGTATCGCACTATCGGTATCGGTATCACACTATCGCTATCGGACGATCGGTATCGGTATCGCACTATCGGTATCGGTATCGAACTATCGGCCTATATACCAGCGGATCCACCAGTTACATGTTTATATACTAATTCTGTTTAGTTTGTTTTACGATACAGATTTTCACATCCAATCTGTGATGGATCGTTATTTCGTTGATCGTACATGGATGTACAAACGACAACACGAGAGCAGAATAGGTGTGAGTGACGATTTTTAGGTAGGCGTGGAAGTGTTTCTTAAGTATGCCATGAGCAAAGCTCGGTATATGGACGGTAACAAAATCAAGTGTCCATGTCGTAATTGTCGCAATAGACGTTACGAAGAAGTGGTGAGTGTAAGAGATCATTTGACCCATAAGGGTTTCGTACGTGATTATGGCCTATGGTCATCGCAAGGTGAACTATATGCGGAAAGACAGGTTGCGAATGCTGCTACTTATGCTTTTGATGATAATGCTGCAACAGATTTTGTCGTCGAAGACGACGAATGCTCTGTTGATTATGGAGACCTGCAGAACCTTGTACGAGATATGGTGTACGATGCGGCAGGACCTAATTTTGATCCGGAGGATCCTAATCCCGAGGCGAAGGAGTTCTATGATATGTTTCAGGATGCATAAACTTCTTTATATCCTGGTTGTGAGCCTCATTCCGTACTGTCAGTGACGATGTCGTTGTTGAACATAAAGTCCGATTTTAACTTGCCACAAACTTGCTATGATCGGATTATACAACTAATCAATGAGGTGTTATCGAAGGAATCAAAAGAGCTTCCAAAAAACTTCTACAAGTCGAAGATGATGGTCCGACAACTGGGACTGCCGGTCCTTCTTCCGTCGGTCATCTTTCTTTCAACCCTGCTGCCCCTTGGTACCGCCTCCGACTGTGACGGCACTCCTTGATCTCATGTCGCCAGAGCAGCTACGCCAACTTTCGGACAGTGTCTTCGACGGATTGCCGTCGTACATAGTGGAGCAGTATTATCGTCGGTCGCAGGAGGGATTACCACCACCAGACAATCGAACTCCTCCTGCTCCTTGAAGTATTGTATAAGAATAGTTTTTAAACTTGGAATATTTGTAGGAATTTTGGATTATAACGACGGATATTAGTTTATGATTTCTGGATAATTGGTGTCTTTACAATTATTGTTTTGGATTATGCATATTTGTGATTATATATTGGTCTATGTAATTTTTTGATAATTGGTGTGCATTATATTCGTATGTGATTTATATTGGATTATATATTGGTCTCAGTGATTGTATATTGTGATTATATATTGGTCCGATGTTCGGATGTTGTGTGAACAGGGAAAGCTCTGTAATTTTTTTTAAAAATATCTCAGTTAGCGACGGACTAGTGACGGGTTAGCAACGGATAATATCAGGTACCGACTAAATTTTGACGGAATATCCGTCGCTAACTGGAGAATTGGAAATATTTCCAGTTAGCGACGGATGGTCGACGGATAATCCGTCGACCGGGTTCTGGAAATGTCATGGTCGACGGATCCGCGACGGACTATCTATCGCCATGGTTCTGAAAATGTTAAGCATTTCCAGAACGTTACCGACGGACTATCCGTCGCTAAGTGTCTTTACAATTCAATACCTAATACTTGAATTCGACGAAAGGCCGTCGACAAGTCGTCGCTAATGCAACGAATAGTGATGACAGAAAGCCGTCGCTATTCCGTCGCTTGGCGACTACTCAGCGACGGATTTTATTAGCGACGAGCTGATTGCCGACGAATTTTTTTGACCAATATCCGTCAAAAATCCGTCGCTAATACGGATTAGCGACGGATGGTCGACGGAGCCGGCCGTCGCTAAAGCAACATATTTTGGTAGTGGGTTAAGAGAGTTTAAGTGAAGAAAAGTTAAGTGAAAGGAAAATAAAATCATGCTTGGTTTGAGGGTGAGAGTTTAGGAGGGAAGGTTATGGAGGGTTAAGTAAGGGTCTATTTTTCCCTCTTTTGTCTATTTTTTTTAACCCCCCAAATCGGAGGATTAACGAGGGAGATTGAAAAATTTTGTTTAAAAAGTCATAAATACCGCTTATTTGTTTTATAAAATATCATGATTTTTCTTGTTTTCAACATGTTACACCATACCTTCCTCATTTGTGAAGATATTTTGACAAGTTCTAATTAAAATTACAATCAAATTTAATTTTATGACATATGTAATAAAGCTATTTTGGTAACTATTATATTTTTATATTAATCCCCCTCTCACTCAAAACCTCCAGTCCAAGCAAAAGTTATTAAACATTCCCCACTTAACTCTCCCTCCAATCCAAATAAGGTTCTAAGTATTGACTCTACTCTCCCTCACTTAACTCTCCCTTATTTAACTCCACTTAACTCTGCTCATTTTTCCCCCCTCAATTCAAGCAGACCCTAAGGGTATTTCTGTCCCATTTTTTTTCAAGGTATCAAGTTGTTACAAAAATAAAAGGTTTATAATATCAAGTTGAAAAATTGGAATAGTTTAGTTGAGGCTATCAAGTCGTAATTAAGTCTTATAATTTACTACGGATAAAGAAGAAGGAAAATAGTGTCTGTGCATATGGCATTGTCTTCTACAAGTTCAAGTTCAACCTAATGACATTGTAAGCTGTCCAAATTGCTTACGATACATAACCCCTAAAGTGCATATTGACTGAATGCTAAATGGACAGAAGATAGCAACAATAAATATATATATATATATATATATATATATATATATATATATATATATATATATATATATATTATATATATAGACACACACACTAGAGATACACTCGAGACGATAACATGGACTTGGTCTAGAGCTTTTCAACATATTTTGTATACATGCAATAGATTTTTCAACATACATAGTTGTTATCTTAGTCAATCTCAACATATCTGCAAATTTTCTTCTATCTCATTAGTTTAGATGTAAGAGCATAAATTCGGGAGAATTGTTTTGTTCTTTCTAGCTCAATCAAGAGAAGTCGTACAAATTTGTCTTCTAAATTTGAATGTTTATCATTATTTAAAGGGTTTTGGGAATTTGAGATTATTTGGTGCATATAATTGTGAGGTTTCCAAATTATGATAGCTTCAGCTCAGACAGTAGAGCACAACTCAAGCACAGAAGGGGATGTGTGCTGCAGATTGAGAATACTAGTTACAATCAGAGCTAATTTTTCGCAGTAATGGTAGGACAAAACCTCAAGAAGTTCTTCCATGTATAGGTACACCTTTTACTAAAAGATGGCATGATTGCGTTATTTGTTGGTTTTCTAATTGGTATTTACTTTATCAAAGCATGTTACTGATTGTTGGCAATTGTAAAGATAGAGGTTATGAGATGTTTATAGAGTATTGGTCATTAGCGGTTACGAGAGATTTGATTTTGGTGGTTTAAGCAGCGGCTTTTGATTGAACTAGTCCAACCTATATATGCTTGGTAATTCATTAACGACAGTCCAAGCTTCGATCAGGAAGTAGAAGTCTATATTGATCAAAAATATAGAAACACGTAAAATAATAGAAATGGCTGGTTGAAAATAGAAGAGAAAGGTTTCAAAAAAATAAAAACTACAGGAGAAAATAGCCATAATTTGGAAGTAGTAATAGAGAAAACGGATGAGAAGGAAGAAGATAATAGTAGGGTATTAGTAGTTATAATTATATATTTTTGATGAAGATATAAATAAAATAAAATAATAAAACTCCTCAAATTTATCCATTTGGGGTGTTTATAAAGTCACCCAAAATTACACCAATTTTATAGTATTTTTGAGCCGACCAATATCAGTATTTAAAAAAAATAACAAACAATGGTTTTCATAAACAATCGGTTCAAAATATCCCAAAATTGATGTAAACTTGGTTACCAAGAAGATCCTTCAAGAAATAAATAGAGAAGGGGGGCCGAATCACCCTATGACTAGATGTTCAGTAGCAAGAATGTCGAAATTTCATATATGCAAGTCTAACATAGCAATTAGTAGGTTCATAAAACATACTAGATATATTTTAGATACAAAAATATTAATATATTTATATTTAAACTAAATTCTTGGCCCTCCGGATCGGTGGGCTAGTTTGGGCGGTCACCTGCCTTGGGCCAGGCCGGCCCTCCAGCTCTAGCTGTAGTCTATTAGTGTCCCTCGCACCAGGAACTCCTCTTGCTGATTTTTGCAGCGTTGGGGGTGGAAAATTGTCAAACTTTTATAACTACTCATTCTGATTAGCTTACAATAAGCATACAATATGACAGATCGTTTGATGCTAGACTTTCATATGCATAAACTGCAGCGCAATGCAGGTCATGTGACAAATGGAATTACAGGTTATGTGCTTAGCATATAGTTTGTAGTAACGGTCGATATCGATATGGTTTTATGGTTTTACATGTTCGATACCGACTGCCATGGATAGTGATCGATAGTGATCCATACTTGATGTTGGGATATCTTTTCCATTCAATTTTGTAGTAAAAGCATATAAATCAAGAAAGCCTATCTATCGCGGATAAATAATATTTGTAGTTAGTTTTAACTAACATTTACGATTGCACCAATGGTTATTTCTTAGGGATATGGTTGTTATCCCTTGTAACCAACATGTCATCCTTTAAAACAAACCTATCATTGTATATAGGTATAACAACACACCTATTTTTGAGTTGCATGTTCTATTGAATAAACACGAGATCTCTCTCCTGTTGGCCTAATGATTGTATCATGTTTTTGAATATGGTTAATATGTTTAGTTTAGCATTTCATTATCACTAATCTTTATACTATCGCTATAGCATTTCTACTTATACTTATACCTTTGGTGATATGTGCCTATTGGTTTATATATTAGTAATATGAGCTTTCTATCTTAAATTTAATCGGGTTGCCAAAATCAAAACTATGTTTTTGATTGTGGTTATTCAATTAAGTTTAATCATTATGATATCACTAACTTTTATGCTATCACCTTAGCACTTATACTTAAACTCATCATTGTCCTAATGAGCATTAAACTTATCATACTTGCTACTATGTATTGCTTTGTTCGTCTAACATGTACATGCAGAAAAGCAATTAGCAAGATCAAATGTAGACATATGCAATGAAGAAATTATGGTGGGCCAAAGACGATGGTATTCTACAAAGATTTCTCTGAACCGTCCGACGACATCTTCGGAGCCACGCACCGGCCTATCAAAGGAAGAAGCCAAGCCATGCCATCATCATTTCACGACTCTGAAGAAGCCTGCACCTGCCTAAGTTTATCTGGAGTCTGTAATGAGTCTTAGGAATTATTGTAAACACAAAAAATGGATGGCAAAATCGAAAGCTAGGGCAGAAATAAGTCCAGGATCATTTTTGGTGGAAAAACGGCATACCGACGGTATACCGGTGTATACCGACGGTATACCGATTTTTGTTCACAGAAAGTTTCTGTTTACAAAACCGGCATACCGACGGCATACCGGTCCATACCGACGGTATACCGCTTTCGAAACGTTGAAATTCCAACGGTCGGATTTCCAGCCATTAATGATCCCAACGGCTATATTTCTAGCCGTTGCAATCCCAGACCGGTATACCACCGGTATGCCGGATCATACCGGCGGTATGCCGGTTCGTGACTGAAAAGTTGCCTTTGGCTTCTTTTCAAGCTTTGGTTATAAATTGCCTTGAACCCCTTCATTCAAGGTTGATGCTTTGAGCCTTAAAATTTCTAAACCACCAAAGCCTATCCACAAACAACTCTACAAAGCTTTCATTTGCCATTCATAAATTGTGTTAGAGTTATTGAGTTGAAAAGTGAGATCTTCATCCTATTGTATAAGGAGATCAAAACCTATTGTGAAAGGTTGAAGTTGGAGAGTCTTCGTATCCAAACTCTCGGTTGAAGTTGGAGAGTCTTCGTATCCAAACTCTCGGTTGAAGTCGGAGAGCCCTTCGGATTAAAGCTCTTGTGTAAGAAGTTGGCGAGTTCTTCGGATCCAAACTCGTGTGTAACTATTTGCTCAAATAGTGGATTAAAGTCGGAGAGAGTTCCGGGACTGGACTGCCTCTTAGGAGGATACCAGGATACATCGGGTGTCGGTATTGTGTTTGCCTCTTCTCTTGCACTTATATTTTTAAATTGCCAATTAGCTTGTGCTAAGTGCTTGATTAGTTAGCTTGACCCTATTCATCCCCCCTCTAGGGTTTCTACAATTGGTATCAGAGCAAGGACTCTATTGTTAGGCTTAACATCCTTAGAGTAGATCCTTGTTATTTTTCTATGGCATCGTATTCCTCCTACTCCTCCTCCGATAAAGAGGGTTTTACTTCTAGTAGCATAGACAATCATGTTTCTTCTAAATGCAAGAAATGCTCTAAGTGGAAAGCCATGGCTAAACAATCCTTAGAGATTCTTGACAACCTTCATTCTACAAATGAAGATCTTTCTGAAAAGGTTATTCATTTAGAAGAAGCAAATGAGTTTTTGAGAAATGAAAACAATGTTTTATTATCTAGACTTGATTCTCAAAACTCATCTTGTGTTTCTTTAAAGAGTTTGAATGAGGCTTTAATTTTGAAAATCAAATCTCTTTCCTCATCAATAGAAGATCTTAAGAGGCAAACACATGAGCTTAATCATTTGCATGATTCTTCTATTGACACTTTAAAGAAACAAAATGATGCTTTTATCTCTAGAATTGCTTTATTTGAAAAAGAGAATAATGCTTTAAATGTTAAATTTGATTCTCTTACTTGTATGCATGATGATTTGTTATTAGAACATAATATTCTTAAAACCAAATCTTCTCATGCTCATTCTAGAGATATTCATCATTCTAGTATGTCACATGTTCATAACCATGCTCATTCTAATACATGTGCACACACTAGTATTAGGTGCTTCTATTGCTCTCGCATTGGACACATGAGCTTAACTTGTCCTATTCGTAGGAGTTTTTCTACCAATGCTAGAGTAAATAGTATATGGGTCCCTAAAGCTAACAAATGTGGATCCAAATTTATTTGGATACCAAAGTCTTCGCCTAATGTTGTAGGTGGAGCTTCTTATATCGGAACATAGCACCGAGGAGCATGTTGGTAGTTGCAAAGCTCAAAGGACATCTTCCAAGCAATTGCACCAACACAAGCGTGGCCACTAGAGCCACTTTGATAACATGCTAAGCGATTCTTTTTAAATTGTTTATATTAGTAGAATCTAGCATATTTCTCTTGATGTTTTGCTACTAGCTCACATTGATATCCTTAGTTGCTTATTGTATAAATCAATGTGAGATATAATACTAGCATGCTTAGTTAATTCTCTTATTATTTCTTTTATCTAGCATGACTAGTTACTTAGCTTAAATGTTTAGTTCACACTTGTAGTTTATCACTCTTTTTCTATTAAGTATGACACATTTAATTTATGCATGCTTGTTATTCTTAATCTTTATTTATAAAGCATGTATATCACTCTAGTCCATAGGAGCTTGGTTTTGATTTGAGTTAATATGATTTTAACTCTCCGTCTTTAAAGTTTTTTTTGAAATAATTATTTCTTGCCGGTTTGTATTTAATGTGTCTTATTTACTTTAAATCGGTATTTGCGAATATTTGTGTTTAGCACAAGCTTCTTATTCTTGACAAGTATATACTTATACTTCTTTTTAATCTTGTGCTTACATAATATTCATTATTGATTCTCATACTTTATCTTGATTATCTTCTTGAGAATCAATTATGTCTTTGCCTAATAAAGTTTATTTATACATGCTTTTGAATTTGTGATGGTTTCTCAAATATTCATTAAGGATACATGACTATATTCATTAAAAATTTTATTTACTTATAGTTCATGTATCTCTTATATTGATATCTATTTTTGTATAAATACCTTTATGTAGGCATATGAGTTAAGCTAAAGTTCTATTCATACTTGTTACTTCTAAACTTGTGCTTAACTCATACTCTAGCTATTGATTCTTTTGATCAAATTTGTGTATCTCTTTTTGAATCAATATGCTTCTTCCTTAAAGCTTTCTTTTATGATGTCTTTTTAGCTTTTTGGTTGACTTTATGGATACATGTTCTTAATTGGTTTTTGATCTTTTCATGTATGTCTATTCGTGATATATATAGTTTCATATATATTAGTGATTCCTAACTTTTGATATTTATTTGTTTTATACCTTTAAGTTAGGATGTTGAGAGAAAGTGTTTATTAATGTCTTGCTCATGACTATTTATGGAAGTTCTTTTAAGAATCATATGGTTTTGTGCTTTGTCTTGTTTTTATATTTACCTCTATTTTTTTGTGTACATTTTTAAATCAATATATTCTATATATTTCTATAGTGCACTATGAAAGCTTTTGAAAATGATTTTTACTATCTTTAGCATTTAGCTTTCTTGATCTTAATGATATTTCTTTGCTCATTCCTTGGGTTATGCTTCCTTTTGAATTATTGTTGCCCAATGATGTTTTTGTAGCACATGAGAATACTTGTAATTGTTACATCATATTTCTCATGAATTTAGCTACTATGGTTTGAGCTTTTGTGTTGAGATTTTTCCACTTCTAGAGAATACACTTATTTTAATGTGGCTATAGTATTTTGCATTCTCTAGATCGATCTATCATTTCATTATCTTGGGTTAATCTCAATTCTTGGCAAAGAGATTTATTTTATTGTGTTTTCATGGACATCTCTTTTGTCCTTTTCTTGATAAGAGTCTAATTCTTTTATTTATCATCTTATGCTCTTATCCTTGCTTAGTAAAGAGTCTCTAAATCATTTTGATCATTCAAAATGTATTCCCTTAATTGTGAACTCTATGCTTAAGCAAGTATTTTTTTTTTGTTAGTGACTTAAGAATTAATGAGCATATTTATCTTGTTAATGGCTTCTCTCATTAATCTTATTTGGATTATATAGTTTGCTTATTTGTGATATATTATTAAGCTATATAATTTTGGCTCACTTTCACACATCTAGCTATATTCTTATACTTCAATCTATATATGATATGCTAGTTTACAAAAACAAGATTTGTGATATGTTTAATCTCTAAAACTAGTTATACAAATTCTTTATTAAATCTTGTTTTCTCTTAGAGGTTTGTGATTCCTTGTTTTAACTCTCTTCCATAACTAGTCATTAGCAAGTCTCTCTTAAATTTCTCTCACTTCTTGAGTCATGATTTCATCGTATTATCATTTACATCTCTTCTTTATTATGTTTGTAATTATTTAAATGAGATTGACTCTTTCCCATGTTAATGTGTGAGATTTTTTTTGGACTTGTGATTTTCTCTTTATAAGATTTGTTGGATCATGTTTAATTTGTTTTCTTTATGAATGATCCTAATGATTGAGTAGTCCTAAACTATCTAATTTTGTAAATGTCAAGTTAATTTACTACTCTACTTTGACTACTCATGGATTATCACATAGTGTCTTTGCTATTTGAACTTTATTGGTCTTTCATTTAGAAGTAGCAAAGTTTGGATATTATCCGATTGATGGGTACATATGTGATAAAACATACCTAGTCCATGTGAAGAAATAAATTGGTTGATTATTTCTTAATTAGATAATCATGGACATGATGTTTGAGTTTCATTTTTATTTTATTTTTGAGCTATATTATGTCTATCATCATTATTGTTCTTAATTGACTTTATTCTTTTTCATGATGACATTTTCTCAAAGGATTACATACATTGATCTATCATATTTAAATATGAGATTCTTCTATATAGACTAATGTATGCCATCTTTTGATTATATGTGCTTTATTGGAATATTCTTTTGATTTCTCATCTTTAGTGGCTATTAATTGGTTATCTCTTCTTGACTAAAGATGATATTTTTCGTCTTTTGACGATATTGTAGCCTTATATGCATCGAGCAAGGGGGAGAAATCCTTAGTTGATTTACCCCTAGATCTTTATATTATCTACTTTTATGCTATAAGTGCTTTGGAACTAGATACGCATATTTTGAGGGGGAGCAAATAAATTGCTTCAATTCATTTACCTCCCGTATGTCGTATATCTAGTTAATCATGGACTCATATTTTCTTCTATTTCATATCCTATTGATTGAGGTCATGATATTTTTATTTGTGAAGGATTTTTGAGAGCGTATGCAAGTGTCTTTATTACTTATCTCTCTCTTTTATATGGGTTAAATATGTCATCTTGCTAATATTAACTTTCAGATCTTATCTTGATGAATATTATGCTTTCGTTGATTTGGCTTTTCTTTTATGCTTAATTGATTTGGCTTTCCTTGTTGAGGACTTATCCAAAATTCATGATTTTTATCTACTTTGGTAGTACTTTGAGGGGGAGTATTCAAGTCGACTGAATTTCTCCTTCTCAAGTATTTTTCTCCTTTACCTTCATATTTATCTAAAGGGTATTCATATAGCATGATAAGGTAATTGAGTTCAAATGCATGAACTTGGATAAGTATATAGATCTTGCAAATAATGAGATTACTTTATATCAATTGCAATATTCTACATTGATCATTCTTTTATTTTGTTCCACTATTTATTTGTGGACAATTATGATTATTAATGGTTTCATTGATCAATGTTTCAAGTTTACATCTTTTCAATTGATATCAAGTTTATTTAATTTCATATCTCCATTGGTATCTATTAGTTGCAATTATCTATTCCTCATGGCTTTTGTTTGAAATCCTTTATTTTATAGTTCTCTTCCAAAACTAGAGCAATATTTTATATTCTATTGTGTTTTGGATTTACTTCTTGGATTTCAAGTTGGTAAACTACTTATTTCTTGTTTTTCAAATTCTTTTAGTTTTACCAACCATATTGTGTTTTGACAAGCAATTTTCTATCTAGTACTCTACAATTGGTATGTAGTTTTATACACTTGTCATTACACCCTTCTCCCATTGTTTTTTATTAGTATATCTTGATCATGATTGTCTATAAGTTTCCCATGCTCTGATTTTTATGCTGGAGATTGATTTCTTTTTATCTCTTAGTACAGGGGAGCCTATTTTTGATCATGTCAAAGGGGGAGAAGTAAGTTTAAGTATATATTTATAAGTAATCTAAGTAGTATGCTTTTAGTGATATTGCTTATGTCTTTTGTATGTTAGTGATACATGCATCTATTCTGTCCATACTAAACTTAACCGATTTGCCATAATAAAAAAGGGGGAGATTGTTGGCCCAATGATTGTATCATGTTTTTGAATATGGTTAATATGTTTAGTTTAGCATTTCATTATCACTAATCTTTATACTATCGCTATAGCATTTCTACTTATACTTATACCTTTGGTGATATGTACCTATTGATTTATATATTAGTAATATGAGCTTTCTATCTTAAATTTAATCGGGTTGCCAAAATCAAAACTATGTTTTTGATTGTGGTTATTCAATTAAGTTTAATCATTATGATATCACTAACTTTTATGCTATCACCTTAGCACTTATACTTAAACTCATCATTGTCCTAATGAGCATTAAACTTATCATACTTGCTACTATGTATTGCTTTGTACGTCTAACATGTACATGCAGAAAAGCAATTAGCAAGATCAAATGTAGACATATGCAATGAAGAAATTATGGTGGGCCAAAGACGATGGTATTCCACAAAGATTTCTCTGAACCGCCCGACGACATCTTCGGAGCCACGCACCGGCCTATCAAAGGAAGAAGCCAAGCCATGCCATCATCATTTTACGACTCTGAAGAAGCCTGCACCTGCCTAAGTTTATCTGGAGTCTGTAATGAGTCTTAGGAATTATTGTAAACACAAGAAATGGATGGCAAAATCGAAAGCTAGGGCAGAAATAAGCCCAGGATCGTTTTTGGTGGAAAAATGGCATACCGACGGTATACCGGTGTATACCGACGGTATACCGGTTTTTGTTCACAGAAAGTTTCTGTTTACAAAACCGGCATACCGACGGCATACCGGTCCATACCGACGGTATACCGCTTCCGAAACGTTAAAATTCCAACGGTCGGATTTCCAGCCATTAATGATCCCAACGGCTATATTTCTAGCCGTTGCAATCCCAGACCGGTATACCGCCGGTATGCCGGATCATACCGGCGGTATGCCGGTTCGTGACTGAAAAGTTGCCTTTGGCTTCTTTTCAAGCTTTGGTTATAAATAGCCTTGAACCCCTTCATTCAAGGTTGATACTTTGAGCCTTAAAATTTCTAAACCACCAAAGCCTATCCACAAACAACTCTACAAAGCTTTCATTTGCCATTCATAAATTGTGTTAGAGTTATTGAGTTGAAAAGTGAGATCTTCATCCTATTGTATAAGGAGATCAAAACCTATTGTGAAAGGTTGAAGTTGGAGAGTCTTCGTATCCAAACTCTCGGTTGAAGTTGGGGAGTCTTCGTATCCAAACTCTCGGTTGAAGTCGGAGAGCCCTTCGGATTAAAGCTCTTGTGTAAGAAGTTGGCGAGTTCTTCGGATCCAAACTCGTGTGTAACTATTTGCTCAAATAGTGGATTAAAGCCGGAGAGAGTTCCGGGACTGGACTGCCTCTTAGGAGGATACCAGGATACATCGGGTGTCGGTATTGTGTTTGCCTCTTCTCTTGCACTTATATTTTTAAATTGCCAATTAGCTTGTGCTAAGTGCTTGATTAGTTAGCTTGACCCTATTCACCCCCCCTCTAGGGTTTCTACATCTCCTAGGGTCTGCTTGGCACTTGTAGGGTAGCGGTTATAAAGTGTTTTTAAAGTACCGGTTATGAGGGGTCCGATTTTGAGTGGTTCTTAAGTAGTGGTTTTTAAAGCAGTCCAATCCATACTTGGTAGTTCACTAACTAGTGGTTTTGAAAGTTTTTTACACGATTAAAATTAAATAGGAAAGGGTACTAGTAGTTAAATTTTATATTTTTGTGAGAGTATAAATGGAATAAAATAATAAAATCGTTCAAAAATTCACCAATTTGGGGTGTTTATAAAGCCACCCAAAATTGCATTACACGATTTTGGAAGATTTTTGAGCTGACCAAAACTAGTACCTCAAAAAAATAAACAAGCATGAATTTTCATAAACAGTCAGTTCAAAAACACCCAAAAACGGTAAAAACACCGTTACCAAGCAAACCCTAAGAGTTTCCGAAAAACACCACCGTCGTTTACACTACAACAAATAAGTTATTAGCAATTATTATTTCATTCAAAAAAATTATTTATATTTAAAATTATGGCTAAATGAATAAAAAAATTATAAAATTCATTAATAATTATTTACTTTTCGATACCAAAAAAATCGATTCTCCGAGATCCTAAGAGCATCATTAGTAATTGGGACTCTCAAATACAATTTGGAGCCCAAAACTTCAACAACAAAAAAAGGGTAAATGTAGAATCAATTGTATTTGTATGATAATAGTAATAAATGATAAAGTGTGCTTCGGTTCCAAATATTGTGTCGTCAAAAATTGATGTGAAAATAATAATAATATAAATTATAGAGTCTAGAAAGTTGGGATCTAAATTGAGACTTACTATTCAACAAATGAGTTACTACAATCTAGAATGTAGAAATTGGGAGGCCCAACTCTTAGCACCTATGGATAAGATGAGACCAAAATTATAGAAATTAGAACTAGAGATAAGACTTACTATTATACAAACTTAGCTCCTATATTCTAAATCTAGAATCTATAGAATGGGATGAGCCTTACTAATGATGCTATAATAAGAAGGTCCAATACTATAATGATACTACGACCTAAGTGCTTAGTATCAAGAAATGAAAAAGAACTTCGCAGTAGTACCACAGTGCTGTCATCGTCTTTGCCAAAAAAATGCATAAAAGATGCGTGTATCTTTAGAGGCGTAGCCAAAATTTTAATCCATGAAACGACAATTTTTACTATTAGATAGAAGGAGTGGTAGGAGGAGAGGAACAAAAGAGTATTAAAATAGAAAGAGAAATTTTGAGTTGCACCTCACTTTTTTTATCCATATTCAAGGTGTACCCCACTACTTTACCATAAAGCACGAATCCCCCACTTTTGACCAAAAACGTCCATAGCGGACGATCAACCCCATTGACCGGCATTTTTTGACGAAAATATCCTCGTCTTCTCCTTCCCCAAACCCAAACCCAAACCCTAATCTCTCCTTCACCAACACCACCATCACCACCACCGCTCCCCCACTGCCCTGCTCTGGTGCCGCCGAGTCTGCTGCCGCGCCCGCCGCCACTACCCCACCTGCTGCCGCATCCGTCGCTGTCGCTGCTGCCCCCGCCCGTGCGTGCAACGACGAGCAGGGCGAAACAACAGCGCGGCAAAAGCCGCCGGTCGGGAGCAGCGCGGCGGGCCAGCAGGGGGGCACGGAGGAGGGGGCTCCTCGGCACGAAGGTGGAGGGATAGGGGGCGGTGTAGTGCCCCGTCCCGCTCAGTCAATCGGAGGAATCGAAATGCCAACGGCGTTCGGACTTAGCCTTGCAACGGCTATTCGAAGACATCGCTCGGTCGAGGCGACTCCTCGCTCAGGTGGGATAGTTTCGGTGAACTTGCCTCATCTTAGACTTCACATAATAAATCGCATATTTTTAACTTGCACAAGTAGGCTTGATAATAAAAGAGACGAATCCATATAGATAAGAGAATAATTCCGACGGGTCGAATTGAGTTAGAATATGGAAGGGTCCAACTGTCGTCTTAGAGTTGGTGCACGGCGTGCTTTGAAAATGACACTCGATCCTTCGTCCCGTGGCTTGGGAGAAGAAAAGTTGGTTGAGTAGGCGAAGTATGAACGTAGCCTAAGTCATAGGCGTCGCTCGCATAAATGCTTCATAAAGCATGCCCGGTCCCATCGTCCAAGGCTTGGTATAGCCTTGGCTTGCCCCATGAGTTAAGTTGCATTGCACGGCTTATGACATAAGTCTAGGCACCCAAATGACTTGGTCGTTCAGAAGTCGAACGCATGTGCGGCACGTTTCCGCAATGCGAGGCTTGACGCAGCCTTTGCTCGTCGAGTCGTTGTGCGTTCAAGTCAGGCAAATTATGTTAGGCTATCGGAGTAGTAGCAAGCACGGTCCCACGAGTTCTACGACTGGGTATAACCACATAGTCTTACGGTCTCAAGGCCCGTCATATAGAGTATGACTTGGGCGTTGGTGTTGCATAGAGTTCAAGTTGGTTTAAGATACGATGTCATGGACTTAGTGTTTAAGGCAAGGACCACCATTGATTCAAGTGTGTTTTGGAGAAAGGACTACCTAATAGGCATTCATGAGTTGAATGAAATGATACGGTAACATGGAGGGAATGCTCACAACCGTGGGTCGACGAGGGGTCTCAAGGATAGAAGTCTTGAACTTGGTTTTGAAAGAGATGGTAACACTGGAAGAAGGATGACTGTGTGAGATGTCAGTTCGAGTCGAGTCTTGTATGATCATTGGACAACTTGTCGACAAGGAGGAGTTTCCACGAGCGGCAACCCTGAGCGCCATGGGACCGTGTCGTCCTGGAGGGAAACACGGTATAATAGCTGGACGAACCGCTCGGATTATTCGGGAACTTTCAGCGGGGCTAGCTACTTGCATTGAAAGGGTCGCCGAATAGCAAGACTATAGTCCATGATAGCTTGTCATGCTAGTAACTAATTCATATAGATGAGTCGACATGGGCGGCAATCCGCGTGTGTGCCTTTGGTTTGAGTCAATTGAATGTGTGTACGGTTAGAACACAAAACGTTTGGGCCTAATGATTGGCTGCAACGTAGACGACGTGCTTCGGCACGAGATGTGGCGCCGAGTCTTAAGTTGTCGGCATATAAGTTGCATAGTTTGGATTTAAGTCATCTCGGGTTTAAGTCAGGAAATGCCGTAAGGCAAAGTCGGTCGAGTGACACTTAGCCCACAAGTCTCGATTGAGTCAGTTGGTGATCAGAGTAGCAAGGGCCGCGAGGCGGTGATATGGTTAAGTCACACTGAGTTGCGAGACAAGGTACGATGGATTTGTAGCACGGTCACAAGGAATTGGGTACTATCGCGTAGTTGCGTCTCTAATTTTATGTCGAAGGGCAAACACGACTCGATAGGTTAACGTTGTTGGTGCAAGCACGGGATGGTCCAGAGACACAAAATAGGCCGAGGCGTCTGTCCTAAAACTGATCCTAAGGCAAGAGTAGAAAGACAATCATAAAAAGACTATGTTACACAAAGTAAATCAAACGTGTTGGTTTTGTATAGGTAGGCGATGAGCTCATTCCACCAGTACAGTTGAGTACTGACACCCACATAGTTTTCATATACAGGCACAGGTAGAAGCTCGTGGCGCGGAGCTCGCTTGGATGCGTCGAGGCACGGAGTTCCTTGGCGATTCGAAGCGTGCGGCCGCATAGAGTCAAGACTTATACGAGACATAATGTATGGACGTCGCCTTCCGAAGCATCCGCTGGTTCAAGACTTGTATTGAGAGATGAAAAAGAGCTGAGTGACTTGTAAGGTGAGAAGAGTGAGCTTGAGTGATTGTAATCTTGGCCTTGCGCCCCATTATAATCTTTGTTTTAATATCAATAAAGAGCTTCTTTTGAATAACTTGTGTGTTGCTTCAAATTTTTGCTGCTATTATTCAATGTCTCTGCTTGGGACTTCTGTGCGACGACCCCGTCGCAGTCGCTGAAATCGGCCGTTATGGAACTCGCATTGCACGAGCGCAAATCTAGGCTCGTGCGGCATCACGCCTTAGCGAGGACGATCGCTCCTACGGGAGCGGAGCGTGACATAATGGTATCAGAGAATGGCTTTACGTCCTTGGACTATCGATTGAATTCTTTAACTCTGTTGTTTCCGCAAACTCTGAATTGTTGCTTTCGTAAAGTTGTTATCGTTGGTGCGCTCTCTCTCAAATGTCCTACGGGATGTCCATACAATAAGTCTAAGTAATTTGCAAAATGTAGGGAACACAGTTTTTAAGAAGAAATAAAAGATGGTTTGCTTAAGCACTGTAATGCCCCGCTCCTTACGGTGCATTATGCTGAAGCGTTGACTCAACGAGTCGCGTTGACCGAATAAAATGTATCGATGCGAATCGATACGAGAGTTATGTTGTCCCGAGCAACGCATCGAACTAAGTCGATGCGAAGAGTTGCCTTGTCCCAAAGGAATGCATCGAGTTGAATCGATGCGAAGCGCCGCGTTGCCCCGAAGGATGAGTGCGTTGAATCGGCTCGAAGATTCTAAGAAATCGAATCGACCAAGGCGCAAGTTCGAATCGATGCAAGTATTGATTTTAGTTGGTTTCGTGTGCAGGTTATACCTTGACGCGAAAATATTAGAGGTCGATCTTTTGCCATATTTAGTAAGGGGTCCGCGAAATCAAATTGTCGCCTTGCGACGGGCTGAGACTTGGACACGGTAAGCCAAATCAGACGTATAATTCAATGAAGCACGAAGTGCTCGAATGGCTAAGTCAGGAGAGTGGCCGTGCAACAAAGTTATGAAATCGAGCCGCATCGGCTCGGCAAAACGACAAAGGCGTATCGACTCAAGGTGGGAGAATTGACTTCTTTTTACTCCTTCATTCAATAAGTCAAATATATTATTGTATGCTAAGTTAACCTATCGACGCCACGGACGTGGTCCGATCGGAGATAAATCATAGTGTTAGCCGAACACTAAGTTAGAACAATTGAAATGAAACGTGCATCAAATGTATGAGTCGCTATGGAACATTGGATATCGTTAAGGCGAGCGCCTCGGTGCGCAAGCCGTAAGAACATGGGATAACTGTACTCGACGAGTGCCTTAGTGCACGAACCATACCGTGCCTTTGCTGCACGAGTTAGACGGCTAAAACATTGAAAGACAATAGGCGAGCGCCCTAGCGCGCAAGCCCCGAACATTGAACACTAAGTTATAAGACATGAAAGACGGCTTCGATGAGTGCACCAAGTGTACGACACGAGGGAAAAGATGATAAATATGTTGAAACGTGCTTACGCGCACAAGATAATAAAAAGATGGCTTCGTTGCGAAAGAATACAGTTGTGGCATGAATGTGGCAAAACTGTCGGATATGGCATGGTGCCTCGAATGGTGTTCAAGACCTTCGGGTCGTTCGGTTGATGAGCATTGAGTTGAGGCACGATGCCATTGAATCATTGAAACGAAGTATGAAACGTAAGAACACGGAAAGTTAACGGAAGAGACGCGAGATGATAAAGTCTGAGTCTCGGACTCAAGACTATATTTGGTTGTTTGAATTTGATTACTTGAATGATAAGGGCGTTGCATGGTCGAATGGAATGGACGAGAGATAAAATATGATATCTCCCGTGCACGGGTGTTTCCCCCAAATGGTTAAATGTCGGATGCACCCCGGAACCGCTTGGCCTAGGAGGGAATCGAATAATCTTTGTAGGCGCACATCCTTAAACAAGATGGAAAAAGCCGCAAATGATGGTAAGCAGCGGGAACGTTTCGGTTGTTGGGATGTAACCCAACCCGTGAAACGCCGGGCAGCCCGACCAAATATTGAGAAAAGAAGGAAAGAAAAAAAAGGAACTCCTTTAGTCCATTCCGGCGCGGATACGCCAACGGCCCTCATATAGTTAAGGAACGATGGGTTGAAAGTGTAGGCGCATATGCGTCCCGCATAGAGATCCTGCTTAGAGAGGCACATATAACATGACAGGGAAGGAATGCGGCGTATTTACCTTGCATCGGTACAAGGGCGAGTGTGTCGACTTGGTAAGAAGTTGTGCCACGAATCAAACACGAGATTGCTTGTTTGCTTGCCTATTTCAATTTAAATAACATGCTGCTATGATAACATGCTTTACGCTTTCAAAGATGCCATGAAATTGACCCTAAGGAGAACATAGCAAGATCATAAGCTAAGTTGCATGATTCAACATAAATATTACAATGTTGGTTTGGAAAGAAGATCTTTGCTTCAGTACATGCGAGGACGAACGTACTGATCCCCCACCAGCTTCATGCAGGGTGCAGGAAATGGATGGCTCGCGGCGAAGCGTTGCTTGAACGTGTTGAAGCTTGGAATGCCGAAGCGCATTGAAGCGTGCGATCGCATTGACGCTCGGACTACGCAACTGGATTGATGCGGCCGAGATATAGAAGGCATGATGTATGGAACGGTAAAATACTTTGTAGGCAAGAGAGAACCTGAGTGTTGTAGCCAATCTGGCATATATTGTTAGGCTATCGAAAGCCTTTGTAATCTCAGTTTCGGATATCAATAAAGAGAATTGTTTCGTATACTCTGTTTTCCCATCGTTGTTAATATCGAATCAAAAGATAACCATTTGAGAACTTGTCATCTTGCCTTGCACGAGCGTAACTCCAGGCTCGTGCGGCATCACGCCCCCTGCGAGGACGATGATCCGGGTGATTCCGGGTCGGGGCGTGACAAATTGGTATCAGAGCTCTAGGCTCAATTTCCTCTGGACGCTCGCTTCATTACAATTCGAAAAGTTGCCCACCACCACTTGATATCACTATTGACTCTACTCGATGCCGCACTGGATGTTCCATACAATAAGTCTAATACAAATCGTAAAATTTTGCCGCATGTGTTTTGGAAATTTCATGATGTTTGATAAGAAAGTCGCGAATGGTATATTGCATCGAATACAACGAGCCGTAAAAATGTTAGTTGCTGCAAGCGCAACAAATTGTGAAATACGATTTGAGATGTTGTTGCAATGTAACATGTGGAATGAGAAATAAAATGATGCACGAAGTGCAGCGAGTTAATGTGAATATGCGTTAAAATGAAAGTGAGAAGTGATAAGCCAATACCGAATGTGTTAAACGGATTGAGCATTGACTTGGAAAGTCGGAAATAAATTGTTGCACGATGTGCAACGCGTGTTGGAAGTAAAATCATTGCACATGGTGCAACGTATATCAAATTAATCGTTGCACGAAGTACAAAGGAAATTGGAAATGAATCGTTGCACAAAGTGAGATGAAATATCGGAGATAAATTGTAGCACGATGTGCAATGCGTATCGAAAGTAAAATTTGTTGTACGGGGTACATCGCATATCAAATAAATTGCTGCACGAGATGCAACGTAAGAAAAAGAATTGAAAATCGTAAATCGATAGAACGAATCGTTCGGTTGTACACCAAACTTATGTTGGCAAACGAGAACATTGACCGAGTTGTGTCGGATGTGATTTAATCAAAGTTACGGTTGTGATCAAGCACGATCACTGCGGAAATCGTGAGTCGGAAGAGATTGTCGGTTTATACTAAGTATAGTGCGAGGAAAATGGCTTGAATTTCGAGTGGTATATGCCATACCACGTAGGCGATGAATGACTCCATTCCGAGTGGTATATGGTATACCCCTTGTGCGATGAATTGCATCGACGCGTTGTGAGAATTGCGGAAGGTTTGTCCGCAACGGACGGGAGAGTACCGAGACTCGATTGGAAATTTGTACGACGGTATGTTGATACAAGTGTTCTACGAAGATCGGTTGGGACGATGAGGCGAGACTCGTATCGACGAACAATACGTCGGACGAAAATGATAAGTCGGTCGAACGACCGAGACTAGCGACACGATTATGCCTTGACGCAATAATCGGACCGACGGTAAAGGAAAACTCGAGCTTACGAATGAGTCGCACGACTTGCGATCTCGATAGAAATATTGGGCTAGGCGAATCGAATCGCACGACTTGCAATCTCGATAGAAATATTGGGCAAAATGAATCGAATCGCACGACTTGCGATTTCGATATAAATGTTGGGCGATATGAATTGTAATCGAATCGCACGATGTACGACTTCGGTAAAGAGTCGGTTGACGTGAGTAATCGTGCTTAAGAAATAGTTGGTTAGTTACGACAAAACTCATTTGAGTACGAATGAAAAACACGCAAAACATAGAGGGCGAGATCGTATAACTCGAGGGCACGATGTTGGATAATCGGTAACTCGGTTACGCGACCAAAGTATAGCGGGATGCGGCGAATCGGAAAACGAGTTGGTACGTGTGGAAAAGTTCGTTGTGAACTTGGAAGTATGCAATACAAGTTGTCGACGTGGAAACAGATTCAAAGTTGACCCTTACGCTATCGAAATTGATACGACGTATCGAGATCGATATGCAAGGAAACGTAAGCACGATGTGAGAATACAAAATGGAGTGCGCCTTGAGCTATCAAAATATTGTAAGTAACGATACGAGAATGAACGAACTTGGTTGATCGTAAATTTTGTGATTGATCAGGACGAAACTATAAGTCATCGACGATTGATCGATGCGTATATCATCTTGTGTGTCGACTGCGAAATAAGATAGACTCGAACTCGATATGAATAGATGTTTCGTAAATTGCGTGTGAGAATGGTGGTGAGAGTGTATGTTTGTGTGTGAGAGTGGTGGTGAGAGTGTGTGTTTGTGTGTGAGAGTGGTGGTGAGAGTGTGTGTTTGTGTGTGTGTGAGAGTGAATGTGTGTTTGTGTGTTAGGGAGAGTGTGTGTGAGTGTGTATGTATTTACATATATGTATATCTATATGTGTGTGTGTATATATGTATATATATAGATAGAGGGATGGATATTAGAATATATATATATATATATATATATATATATATATATATATATATATATATATATATATATATATATATATATATATATATATATATATATATATATATATATGTGTGTGTGTGTGTGTGTGTGTGTGTGTGTGTGTGTGTGTGTGTATGTAAATAGATATATAGATAGGTATATAGATGGATAGGAGTATAGATATATATATATATATATATATATATATATATATATATATATATATATATATATATATAGAGGAAGAGAAGAAGAAGAATACACAGTAGTGACAGCAGCAATAGAGGCTGCAGGAGCAGCAGCAAGCTGCTGCTGTGAGCAGCAGCACTGGCAGCAGCTGCTGCCAGTTAAACCCCCCCCCCCCCCCCCCAATTTGGCCTTTAGCCCATGTAAAACCCCCCCATTGTATATATATGTATGTATATATATATATATATAGATATATATATATATGTATATATAGATAGATACATAGAGAAAAATTAGAAGAAGAAGAAGTTAGGAGAGGACGAATTAGAAGAAGTTAGAAGTTGAGAAGAAATTAGAAGAAGTAAGGAAGAGAAGAAGAGAAAATTAGAAGGAAAGAATAAGAGTAGGTTAGGAGGAGAAATAGATTAGGAAAGAAGGAGAGAAAAGAGATTAGGAATTAGAAAGGGAAGAAAGAGAAGGAAATTAGGAGAAGAAGATAAGAAGAAGGAGAATTAGAATAGGAAGTGAATGAGGAGTAGAAATATAGGAAATAGGATTAGAGGAGAGCGAGTTAGAGGGTAAAACGGAGCTCGGAGTCTCGGAATGAGTTGAAACTTGGCGTGGGGCTAGAATACGTGGATTAGATTTTACTGGTAGGCTCCCGAGTTGAAATCGGGGTTGTAGGGCGCCGGTATCGCACCGTACCATTGCGTATCTTGAAATATTCAAGATATCGACAATGGGCCGTATCATGGACTAGACGTCCACTTTACCTAGGTATTTTGGTAGGTAATATATCTATAGGCTAGTACCTTACTACCCTAGGGAGCTTGGGTCAAAATAACAAGCGTAGGTAGGCTAACTAGGTTTCCACCTAGGCTAGAAATTTACCTTAGAAAAGGTAAATTAGGAAATTGGCCTACGGCCAAGATTTGAGTTTCGAAGTCCAAGATGGACTTGGATATGGGTTGTAGAGGTTGGTAATAGTTAGAAATAGTCGCCTAGACCTAGTCTTGACCCCGGTTGACCATGGTTGACTTTTTAGACTAAAAGTCAACTATGGGTCAACACTTTACCCAATTTAGTCCCAAGTTCCTTTAGACTTGTATAGTTGACCGAAAGTCAACTATTAGTCACCATTGACCTAGGATTGACCAGGGTTGACCAGGGTTGACCAGAGTTGACCAGTTGACCAAAAGTCAACTGTAAGTCAACCATTGACTCAAATTGACCTAGATTAATTCCGTTTGACTTGCATTGACCCAGTATGACCTAGCTAGACCTAATATGACTTAGGTTGACCTCGTACAGTCTAGTTTGACGTGTCTTGACCTAGAATGACTTAATAGGATTTAAATTGTCTTGACTTTATTTCCTAAGCATAGTATTGATACGTCTTGTTCTCTATAGGTCCTCGAGACGCTGCATTTGCTCCAGTAGACATATCATACCATATTACAGGCGAGTACATTCTCTGACACTTTTCTAATTTATAATGATTGTTATGATTCATGTAATTAGTGTGGATATGCTTGTTCTCGACACATTGGTCACACGGATTGGTATTCATGGATCCCGACATGAGATGTTATTCCTCGTTATCTTGGTATATCTTGTGCAAGCTCCCTTGTAGTTCTTGTGCAGTATATGGACACCGATTCTTGAGAAAACTTGCTCCCTTCTCGTAGAATCCCGTGTCGTAACGTGTCATGCTTGGATCCACTCTACCAGTCGGGGACGGGGAGTACTAGTGTAGATGTATGGTCATACCCGCCTTGTATATATTGTGAACCTTGTGAATGCCAATCCTACACCACACGTATGATTGGCTAGATCATAACCTTGTGCAGACCCAATCCGGCCACATGTTGTAGCTAGTACTCACACACCTAGATATATGATTCTTGATTCTTGTACATGCCATGATCAGTTTACTTGCCTTGTTCTAGCTCTAGTTTTACAGCTTACCTTGCCATGATACTCACATGTACATTCCATAATTTTCTTGTATATACTCTCTATTTACAGTCTTATAGCTTTTGTCACCGCAAATGATAGTATGCAGCGGAAACGTTTCGGTTGTTGGGATGTAACCCAACCCGTGAAACGCCGGGCAGCCCGACCAAATATTGAGAAAAGAAGGAGAGAAAAGAAAGGAACTCCTTTAGTCCATTCCGGCGCGGATACGCCAACGGCTCTCATATAGTTAAGGAACGATGGGTTGAAAGTGTAGGCGCATATGCGTCCCGCATAGAGATCCTGCTTAGAGAGGCACATATAACATGACAGGGAAGAAATGCGGCGTATTTACCTTGCATCGGTGCAAGGGCGAGTGCGTCGACTTGGTAAGAAGTCGCGCCACGAATCAAACACGAGATTGCTTGTTTGCTTGCCTATTTCAATTTGAATAACATGCTGCTATGATAACATGCTTTACGCTTTCGAAGATACCATGAAATTGACCCTAAGGAGAACATAGCAAGATCATAAGCTAAGTTGCATTATTCAACGTAAATATTACAATGTTGGTTTGGAAAGATGATCTTTGCTTCAGTACATGCGAGGACGAACGTACTGATCCCCCACCAGCTTCATGCAGGGTGCAGGGAATGGATGGCTCACGGCGAAGCGTTGCTTGAACGTGTTAAGGCTTGGAATGCCGAAGCGCATTGAAGCGTGCGATCGCATTGACGCTCGGACTACGCAACTGGATTGATGCGGCCGAGATATAGAAGGGATGATGTATGGAACGGTAAAATCCTTTGTGGGCAAGAGAGAACCTGAGTGTTGTAGCCAATCTGGCATATATTGTTAGGCTATCGAAAGCCTTTGTAATCTCAGTTTCGGATATCAATAAAGAGAATTATTTCGTATACTCTGTTTTCCCATCGTTGTTAATATCGAATCAAAAGATAACCATTTGAGAACTTGTCATCTTGCCTTGCACGAGCGCAACTCCAGGCTCGTGCGACATCACGCCCCCTGCGAGGACGATGATCCGGGTGATTCCGGGTCGGGGTGTGACAAGCACTGTTGGCTAAGTCGGGCTGGACATATACACCAAAGTTGCGTCGACCTTAGAAAAGTCGAGTACGGGATTCGAATTGTGTCAAACGAGAATGAGTTGGACTCGATTGAGTAAGTAGGGTGATTATCGAATGGGGGTACTATCGAGCGACAATAACGTCGGTGCGATATAGATGAGCGTGCTTGGATTTTAAGGAATCGTTCGGATAGAAATTCGAAAAAATAGTTTGTGAAACGAATGATTGAGGATTTGTTGAATGACTTCATCCCTGAGTGGTGTATGCGATAGCATCAGGGATGTCAATCGATCGATTAAGGATGGGGGTGTCGATGAGTCTATCAGGAAGTGTCGCACGTATACAAAGCCGTAGATTGAGTATCGTTGAATAAGTTGTAGTCTTGAGATTTGACGATGTTGATTCGAGCAACCTAGAAATTGACGCGCACGGAACGTGCACGGGATTGAGGATTGCGCAAGTATGAAACGTGAGGATGATTGAGTAGATAAATCAAATCAAAAAAAAGTTAAGGTGTAGCGAACGGATGACTTGATAAAGGAAATCGATAGGTGGATTATATGGAAAAAGTTAGTACGATGGGAAGATAGCATGCATGAAAAGTTAAATTTTGAAGTTACGCAATGACTTTAAGGATTGTATTGAATGTTGCTCGATGATTTGAGTTAGCAAGGAATGATGCGAATTGAGGAAATACGTTGGTCGATGACTTAAGATAAACGGATGAACAATACGTGAAATTGGGTTGAGAAAATTGATGTTGTGAATGATTCGAGGGATAATGATCGAACTTGAATTTGAATGTCGAGGAGATTATCCAGTCGAATGATAGCATCATTCGCACGACTCGAAATTGGTTGCAAAGGAGGATCGTCAGGTTACGCATATCGTCGATGGTATTGAGGCGTATCAAAGATCAATATGCGATAACTCGGGGGTACTCTGACTCGGAGAATGACGATCGTGCAAGTGTTATTGTTCGGTTGGATGCTATACTTAGGATTTTGATTGAGATGAATGCTGGATGAAAATGAGTGTGTCTTCATGGTTACGCGGATAACCACAGCCTCAATATTCTTGTCTTGTGCGAGCGCAACACCAGCCTCGCACATGCGTCGTATCGAATTTGGGGCGATCGTTCTGCGTGAGCGCTAACATGGTGATTCATGTCGCGGGAATGATCGAATCCGTAAAATCAGGACGCGACAACTTTGATTGTCTCGACTTGTTGGTTTGATGCGAAGGAAAATTCGAGGATGTTTGGACTTGTGATGATGAATGAAATAAACTTGAGGATTGAGTAGGTCGAATCCGTGCATCGAAAATGAATTAGTCTAGACACAAAACAAGAGTTACGTCCCGATGAGGATGATTATTCCGCGGGAGCGTGCATGGTGATTCATGCCCACCGTGGATAATCTGACTCGCGTGAGATCGGGGCGCAACATATTGTTAAGTCAAGACGACCTTGTGATCGATTACGTGAATTGGGATAAATGACTTAGGTAGTATGAAATATGAATTATGGTTTAGCGATGAATTGTGTCGTAACGTGTTTGACTTGAAAGGATTGATAGGCGGATTATGTCGAACGTGTTCGAAGAGATATACTATACAAAATAGCTTGTTGGTCGAGCGATATTGATGTATCGAAGATTTGGTTGAGTGAACTTACGATAGGATGGGTTTGCTGAATGACTCAGATCCCATGCGACGAATGTTGGGATGTGTGTAGGAAATCTATGCTCGATGTTTAGAAATCGGAGTGATGCGAGCTTGGGTAGAAAACCCCGTACTATCAATTTGGTTTGACCTTAGGATGGGGTCAGTGTTGATATTGTTGTTTGGGAACTATGATTCCAATACTGACGGATGACCTTAGCCTAAAGATATAGCCTAGCGGTTTGGCAGACGTCCAGGTACGGAGCGATAGAAATTGTGGAGGCACCACTCGTGAGTCTCGGTTGACATGCACGTATATCAGGGACGCCCGAATATGTGCACGATCCGACTCGAGTGGTGATGGCGGATTCTCTATCACGAGGCTTGGCTGAAATGCATGTATTTTGGGGACACCTAAAATATGTGCACGATCCAACTAAGTGATACGTTGAATTCAAGTGAGGCTTGAGGAATGGAAAAGTGTCAAGAATTTTGAAATCGTATTGAAGGAAAGATTGATAGTAGCACGAGCGTGGCTCGGATTTGGGAAATGCATAGGAGAAATGTGTGTGAGGGTCGTTGAACGTTCGAGTGATAAGTCAATGAGTAAGTACTCAGTTAGTTTCGAGGACGAAACTTTTTCTGAGTGGTGTATGATGTAGTACCCCGTCCCGCTTAGTCAATCGAAAGAATCGAAATGCCAACGACGTTCGGACTTAGCCTTACAACGGCTACTTGAAGACATCGCTCGGTCGAGGCGACTCCTCGCTCGGGTGGGATAGTTTCGGTGAACTTGCCTCATCTTAGCCTTCACATAATAAATCTCATGTTTTCAACTTGCACAAGTAGGCTTGATAATAAAAGAGACGAATCCACATAGATAAGGGAATAATCTCGACGGGTCGAATTGAGTTAAAATATGGAAGGGTCCAACTGTCGTCCTAGAGTTGGTGTACGGCGTGCTTTGAAAATGACACTCGATCCTTCGTTCCGTGGCTTGGGAGAAGGAAAGTTGGTTGAGTAGGCGAAGTATGAACGTAGCCTATGTCATAGGCGTCGCCCGTATAAATGCTTCATAAAGCATGCCCGGTCCCACCGTCCAAGGCTTGGTATAGCCTTGGCTTGCCCCATGAGTTAAGTTGCGTTGCACGGCTTATGACATAAGTCTAGGCACCCAAATGACTTGGTCGTTCAGAAGTCGAACGCATGTACGGCACGTTTCCGCAATGCGAGGCTTGACGCAGCCTTTGCTCGTCGAGTCGTTGTGCGTTCAAGTCAGACAAGTTATGTTAGGCTATCGGAGTAGTAGCAAGCACGGTCCCACGAGTTCTACGACTGGGTATAACCACATAGTCTTACGGTCTCAAGGCCCGTCATATAGAGTATGACTTGGGCGTTGGTGTCGCATAGAGTTCAAGTTGGTTTAAGATACGATGTCACGGACTTAGTGTTTAAGGCAAGGACCACCATTGATTCAAGTGTGTTTTGGAGAAAGGACTATCTAATAGGCATTCATGAGTTGAATGAAATGATATGGTAACATGGAGGGAATGCTCGCGACCGTGGGTCGACGAGGGGTCTCAAGGATAGAAGTCTTGAACTTGGTTTTGAAAGAGATGGTAACACTGGAAGAATGATGACTGTGTGAGACGTCAGTTCGAGTCGAGTCTTGCATGGTCAATGGACAACTTGTCGACAAGGAGGAGTTTCCACGAGCGACAACCCTGGGCGCCATAGGACCGCGTCGTCATAGGGGGAAACACGGTATAGCCGTAGCTGGACGAACCGCTCGGGTTATTCGGGAACTTTCAGCGGGGCTAGCTACTTGCGTTAAAAGGGTCGCCGAATAGCAAGGCTATAGTCCATGATAGCTTGTCATGCTAGTGACTAATTCATATAGATGAGTCGGCATGGGCGATAATTCGCATGTGTGCCTTTGATTTGAGTCAGTTGAATGTGTGTACGGTTAGAACACAAAATGTTTGGGCCTAATGATTGGCTGCAACGTAGGCGACGTGCTTCGACACGAGATGTGGCACCGAGTCTTAAGTTGTCGGCATATAAGTTACATAGTTTGGATTTGAGTCGTCTCGGGTTTAAGTCAGGAAACGCTGTAAGACAAAGTCGGTCGAGTGACACTTAGCCCACAAGTCTCGATTGAGTCAGTTGGTGATCAGAGTAGCAAGGGCCGCGAGGCAGCGATATGGTTAAGTCACACTGAGTTGCGAGGCAAGGTATGATAGATTTGTAGCACGGTCACAAGGAATTGGGTACTATCGCGTAGTTGCTCTCTGATTTTATGCCGAAGGGCAAACACGACTCGATAGGTTAACGTTGTTGGTGCAAGCACGGGATGGTCCAGAGACACAAAATAGGCCGAGGCGTCTGTCCTAAAACTGATCCTAAGGCAAGAGTAGAAAGACAATCATAAAAGGACTATGTTGCACAAAGTAAATCAAACGTGTTGGTTTTGTATGGGTGGGCGATGAGCTCATTCCACCAGTACAGTTGAGTACTGACACCCACATAGTTTTTATGTGCAGGCACAGGTAGAAGCTCGTGGCGCGGATCTCGCTTGGATGCATCAAGGTACGGAGTTCCTTGGCGATTCGAAGCGTGCGGCCGTATGGAGTCAAGACTTATACGGGACATAATGTATAGACGTCGCCTTTCGAAGCATCCGCTGGTTCAAGACTTGTATTGAGAGATGAGAGAGAGCTGAGTGACTTGTAAGGTGAGAAGAGTGAGCTTGAGTGATTGTAATCTTGGCCTTGCGCCCCATTGTAATCCTTGTTTCAATATCAATAAAGAGCTTCTTTTGAATAACTTGTGTGTTGCTTCAAATTTTTGCTGCTATTATTCAATGTCTCTGCTTGGGACTTCTGTGCGACGACCCCGTCGCAGCCGCTGAAATCGGCCGTTATGGAATCCGCCTTGCACGAGCGCAAATCTAGGCTCGTGCAGCATCACGTCTTAGCGAGGACGATCGCTTCTACGAAAGCGGGACATGACAGGCGGCGGCCGTGACGGTGGCAATAGCAGCAGCAGCAACGGCGTTGGCGGCGGGAGCGCACGACGGGCATCGATGGGTGAAGGAGGGGGCTCCTCGGTGCGGGGTGGGGGTGGGGTGGGGTACGGCAGTGGGGGGGGGCTGGAGAGGGGACATTTTTGTCCAAAAAACTAGAACCAAAGGAGTTGACCGTTTGTGAAGGACGAAAACTGTCAAAAGTGGGAGGTGTCTTGTATTTTGGTAATTGGGTGGGATGCACATTGAATTTGGGTAAAGCAAGTGGGGTGCAACTCAAAATTTCTCAAATAAAAAATGGTTGTTGTTGGCATGTTGCTTGCTTCTTCTTGTCCGTTGGGGTGTGAAGGGTCACGGGTGTGATGACAGAACTGAGTGTGCAACACTCTTGCAACAAGAGGATGGATGAGGAAGATGGGATGGATGATGGAGAGGATGAGCTACACAGAGAAGAGAATGGGGTGTGCAAGACTGCTTCTTCTGCATTGTTGTACTGTTTTATTTTTTTAAGTTTAAAAATTCCAAGGGGCACAGCTGCTCCCCCTAGGCACCATGTGCCTACGCCCCTGTGTATCTTTAACCCTGACACAGTTACTAATTAGCATACAATTCATGGCACTATAAAATTGGTGTTCTTTGTTAAAAAGTGGCCAACTTTTACGTTAGAACAATGAAACACGGTTACAAGGGCATGAATATTTTGTGCACCCACTACAAGTTTATGCAACGAGGGAAGCAAAAACTCAGAAAAATCAGATTATTTAGTAATAGTCTCACATAATAGTTGATATTAATTGATAAGGGTTTGAGGATATTAGAGTTTTGGTCTTCAAAATGTCCGACGACCTTATTATCCATTCATAAATATATCTTTAGTTTAGAATATATATAATCTAAATACCCTTATTTCTCTCTCTCTCTCTCTCTCTCTCTCTCTATATATATATATATATATATATATATATATAGAGAGAGAGAGAGAGAGAGAGAGAGAGAGAGAGAGAGAGATATGTAGGGAAGAGAGATTTGGGAGAGGGAGGGCAACACTAAGGGCTCGCTGGCTCAGGGAAAGGGATCGAAGAGAGGAGGGACTTTTAGTACAATTCGGAGAGGAAGATTTGGTGGAAGTTAATGTCGTTATATAAATGTGTAGGAGAGAGGAAATAAAGAATTAGGTGTATGAAATATAGCAGAGTATATATATGGGAGAGGGTAGAAACGTAATTTTATATAAGCATTTTGGTTTTCGGCTCGGGTAGATGACTGAAATCTAAAACTTAAAACTGACCTGATAAGTAAAAAAAAAATTACTGAAGAACAAAAATCAAACCATTCGCAGAAAAATCAAACCGAATGTCCATTTTGATTCGTTTCAGTTTGATTTTCGATTTCAAGCCAACATCCTGCCCATCCTATCTAGGACCAAACATATTCGTGAATAAATTCCTAAAAAACTGTCAAAACTACACTCCTTTCTCACCCGACTCCCCATCTCCACCAGGCCGCATCACCTCCGCAACTGACTCCAGCACCCATGCTGCACCCCCACCCTCGCAGCTGCCCCCCACCCCCGCCACCCGAATGCAGCACCCTCTACAACCGCCCTCACTCCGTCCCACCTTTTTCTTCGTCTATCGCTGCCGTACATCGACGCCATCGCTGCTGCCGTGCATCGACGCCACTGCCGTTGTTGCCGCCACTGCCGGAGAAGGGGGGGGGGGGGGGGGGGTGGTGTTTAGTTTCCTTGGTTTTTTTAGGTAGCAAATTGACGAGTCAATCTGACCCACCTAATTCAGTGTTGCATATCTATTCAGAATCCGGGTTGGGCACAGATCAGGTTGCATCCGGGTCGGGTCTTACAAAATGATATACAAAAACTTCCTTCTCGTAAAACCCTACACGACTAATTAGCAAGCAAACGGCTTCCTCAAAGCCCTAACTCTTCCTCGTCGGCCGCCGCCTCCACTCGCCGGAGAATCCATCTCCGCCTCCGTTTAGGGTTTCACTATTCTCTCTCTAGCTCGACCACATGGCGGCGGAAGAGGAACAAATCGGCACAAAATTACCAAACCCTAATATTGCTCAGGTACCAGCACGGTCTCTCTCCACTGCTCGTTACAAAAAAGTTCGATCCTTTTTGAGGTTAGGAAGCACGGACACCCCCAAAATCAGTGCCTCACCCGTTTCTTGTTTGCTAAACTTCGGACACGCTCCTTAATACAGCAGGACATGCCGAAGCTGGTGGCATGTGTCCGTGTCACCGTGCCGTATCGTGTCTGATCCGTGTCCGGGCAACATATTTTGGAGGTGAAACTACCGAAACATATTACTTATCAGGCGCCACTATGATTCCCCCACTGATAGTTGCAAATTTTTTGTTGTTGTTGTTTTGGAGACTAGGAAGCACTGACACTGCAAAAAATTTGCTCCGTGTCCGATGCGACATTCCAAATTACATTAGGATACGCCAGAGTATGTGCCAAGAGTCCGTGTCACCATGTCTGTGTTATGTCTTATTTGTGGCAGTGCAATTAGTCAGGCGTCACTATGATTTCCCAACTGTTTGTTTCCCAAAACTTGACTATTTGGAAGCTAGGAAGCATAGGCACTCTAAAACCGGTGGTGTGTCCCTATGTGATGGATACGGCACCGAAACTCCAAAAGATGTGTCATATCCGGGTTGTCATGCCCAGGTTCTGTTGTTCGTGTCCCTGCAACCTAGTTTTGTAGGTGTAGTTTTCTTGTAATTTTTTGTATTGGATGTTGATGTACAGGATGCTGCCAATGAATTGGAGTCGAAAACGAAAAAGTACCTCCGCGGAGACGGCACCAATCTCGATGTATGCTTCGGTTTCTTTTGTTTATGAGTTATTGATTTAATTTATCGGTTGTGGGGATTGATTAGTTTTTGCTGGTTACTCTTGAATTGAATCAGGGTCTACAAGACAAGAAATTGAGAGGGCAGCTCGCTGTCAGGGAGAAGCTGTATGGCCACTCTGCTAAAGCTGCTGCTAAGGCCGAAAAGGTTTGCCTGCCTGCCCAAGTTTTTTTTTTTTTTTTTTTTTTTTTTTTGAAAAAAAATGTTTAGCATCAGTGTGGTCTAGAACAATAAGGCAAAAACTTCACTATTTAACAATAATTACATGACCACTTTGTTGATGCCAGGTCGACATCCGGTCATAAAAACTTTGTCAATTCTTTTATGGAGCTTTCTTATGCTCTATAGCCAACCCCATTTTAATGGGAGAAGGCTTGGATGATTATGGTGATGATGATCAATAAATACATAGACCTTCCACATCCTTCTTTGCCTCTCAGCACTCTTGTATCCCTTAACCAGAATGCAACATAGTATTTATTTGGCTTAATTGCAACTTGATACCCTCAACTATTCCTGTTTTTCAACTTGATACCCTAAACTTTTTTTGGTACAATGTGATACCCCGAATTTCTTTAGGACTATAATGCACCTGCTCAAAACTAAAAACTACCCCCCGCCACCCACCCATCCCCCTCGCGCCCCCTCCAGCCACCCCGACCACCCCTCCCCCCGGCCTAGCCTCCCTCCACCCCCACCGGCTGCCCCCCCACCTCCAGCCCCCTAGCTGCCCCCACCTCCAACGGGGGTGGGGGGTTGTGCAGACGAGGGTGGGGGGAGGCGGGAGGCGGGGCAGTAAGAGGTGGGTGGCCGGAGGGGGGGGGGAGAGGACATGGGTAGTTTTGGGATTTAATTTTTTAGGGTATGTAGTTGAAAATATTTAATAGTTGATGTTATCAAGTTGTTGAGTAAAAAAGTTTAGGTATTAAAAAACATGAATAATTGAGGGTATCAAGTTGCAATTAAGCCTATTTGTTTAAGAGTACAAAGTGTCCCCAGATCCATGAGTTCGCAATCCAGCCCAAGGAATAGAGTGCTCCCCTCGCCCCACCCGCCTATGACCCTCGTCCCACCCGGCAGCCAAGTTGGAGACGTATCGGCCTATATCCCCACTAATGTGATCTCCTTTACATATGGACAAATCTGTTTGGAAACAAAGCTCTTTTATCACGGAATTAGAACTGCAATTAACGTTGGGATTGCCATGGAGTTTGGATTTCTGCCTAGTAATCTTTGTACTAATTCCTTTGGGCCGAGAGAATCAGGCTCCACATACAACTTTCCTACACCTGTTGATGTAGGAATAAGGTGATATTTATTCTTGAGACAAATGGATATGCACTCAGCCAGGATCACCTGATCTATCACTCAACCAAAATTCCACTGTTACTTCAAATTTCAAAAATATCTACTGGCTGGATCAAGTACTAAGTTCAACAGCAAACAAAACAGCGCACGATTATTATATATCCAAATTCGGAACTCAAATTAAACAAAGAGAACTATTAGTCCTATAGGAAATAAGTGATAGCATATTATAAATCAAAATACTGATACGACTAGGTTTTTACTCAAATATCCTTTTATTTCTCTCATTACAAATGGTTTTTACTCCAACACGAGAAGATATAGTACACTTAAAATTCATGGTTTAAAGTATCGGCCAATACCGATCCGATACGGCCGATACCGATACGGTTTGGCATGTTCCGATCCGATACCGACCGATACCAAATATTGACCGATACCGACATTGGGGGTCTTTGTTCCGGTCAATTCGGCAAAACCAATCGGTAAGGGTGACTACTATTTCATATAATTTCAAAACTACTAAGAAACAAATAACGCTGAAATAATGTATAAAATATATGTTTTTAAATGTAAATAATTTATTAATAATTATTTGTTTTCCGATACCAAAGTCCGATACTCCGATACGATACTGCCGATACTACCGATATCGCCGATACCAATACTCATAGGAATAGTCCGATACCGATTCCGATACCGATATTGTGAACCTTGCACTTAATAAAGATATGTAAAGCACTTCATGCTCCCTTTTGCACATTACACATCCACTCCCACATCTCTCATTTTTCTTTCCTAATATATCCTTGGTATGAAGTTTAGCATTAAGTAGTAACCAAATTAGAATCTGAACTTTCAAAGGAATACCCAAAATCCATATTCTATGATCAACTGAACAAATTACCCCAGTACTATTAAGAAAATCATTGAAGGATCTGAGTAAAAGGAATGGGCTGATGTTAGAGTGGCAAGATAATATCGGTTATGATAACAAGATTGATAAAAGCATTTGGTCCCTAACCTGCTTGTTGTGGGTTGAGATTAAACTTTTTTTACTTGTACTTTTCAGTGGCTTATGCCATGTGAGGAAGGCTATTTGGAGGCTGAAGGGTTAGAGAAGACATGGAGAATCAGGCAGGAGAATATACTTAAAGAAGTCGATATTAATAGTTCAAGGAAGCCGTTTGATATGATCTTACCAGGTAAATACTGATCAATTAATATTTTATGGTTTTCTCATCAGATTAGTGGCCTTCTCTTTATTTGCACTTTGTGAACCTTTACTTCATAGTCTGTGAACCGTGGTGACAACTAGGTTATTAAGGTTCATTTTGAGGACTAATGTCAGACTTCTTCATGATGTGCAGACTTAGGTCCATATACAATGGAATACACACCGAGTGGCCGTTATATGATGGTGGGAGGCCGCAAGGGTCACCTAGCAATGATAGATATGATAAGTATGGATTTAATAAAGGAGTTTCAGGTTTTGTCCTTATCCTTTCAAACTATTTCTTGTCTCTATGTTCATGTTGCATATCTGTTTAAGTACTTGTATATACATGCTAGAATGTATGTCTATTTTCTTATACATTTATACTAGACCACATGTACATCATTTGTATAATTTCCATAACGCTTATGTCTGTACACAACACCTTCCATGTGTGTGTGATTGAAATATAAATTCTAACTTTATGAGAGACTGAGAGAATTCAAAAGATCAAATTCAGAAGGATGCAAGTATCAAGTGTCAGTCCTGAGTTTTTGATACAAGAATATATGCGACTTTGCACCCATTATTGTTTCCATGCTCACCAACATAAATGGAACTTGAAGGTCATCCACAATTAGGAATGTGGAGCTTGACTGAGGTTTAGTCTTAGACTCTTAAGAATGAAACATATTGCTTAGGGGTTCTTTTTTAGACTTCTCATGGTTGAGATTGTGAACTTGAGACAACCCTGGATTCCGAGAAGGTGTGTGAAAGATAGATTCCTTGGATTTTAATGAAGGAACATGGTATAAAATTGATGCTTGGGAAAGTTAGTTTTGGGTACTGGCTAAAAGAGAACATAGATATTCAGTACACGAACTTCCATGAATAGTAAAAATAAAAGGTTATGATTTCAACATTCTGATTTATGTCAAGATTTCTCTCTTAAGAGAGATATTATTAATATCTTGTAACCACTACGTGTTTTCAATTTCTGACCTAATTGCAATTCCAGATAATTCAGCAAGGGCTAATTGAATGTTTTGGTTTTATAAATAACGACTCTTAAGCCAACTTCTAGGGCTATTAAGAAATGATTTGAATGACGACAAACTTCAAAATTAAAATGACTGTAGATGATAACCATTGCCTCAAATTATTTTTTATTGGCAAAAACAAGCTGTTACTGAATTCCGCAAGCAGAATCCTTATGTTGATCAATGTTGGGTAAGGCTCAAACTATATTGAATCTATTGTGAGATCTAATAAAGAATATTCTTGTTAGGTCAAACTGAAGATTAATTAGGACTTAGGAGATGAATTGCTTAAAAATAGTAGCTCGTCTTTTAACACGTCTACTCCATTGATTGTAATTCTATCTATCTTTTAACCATTTTCCAAGTTGCTTTATGCTATAATATCTATGATTTCTTAATCATGCTATAACATTGTTTTCTTCCCCAGGTTAGAGAAACTGTGCGCGATGTGGTGTTCTTACAAAATGAGCAATTTTTTGCGGTGGCTCAGAAAAAGTAAAGCCTCTATATGCATATTTTAGAGTAAACTTAGTTGTAATACTAACTGTGCTTGGATTCTTTTTGTCTTATTTTATTTTGTATTCTTATTCAAACTAAAATAATATGGCAAATCAGATTAAAAGTATCCATATGTTTCAAGCTGATGGGAACGGATATACCAAATTAAATTTAAAAAAATGTAAAAGTGAAGAAATGGTGTTTGGGGACCTTTTGATAGTACGCATTTAATAGTGTCAACAGATATTGAAAGATTTTCAATAAAGTAGAAATTTGAAAATATAGGTAGTCAATAATATTCTAGATTGCTTCTTGGTATAGCTACTAACTAGACAGCTTCAAATTGACAAAGAAAAGCAGATCCTGTTGAATTAAATAATGAAACTTAAAATTCATTATGATAAAAGAGAGGCAACCATTTTGTCTATCACGCCAATCCTTTTTAGGCCGCGGCTGCCAACTCCCCCTACTTTTATCTTTATCTCCGTCACCTCTTTAGGAAATAGTTTGACCTGGAAATGGGTACATGATCAAAAATTTACAGCTGGTGCTCTTGAGATAAATATTTCTAAGTTTTAATTATCTATCTTATATTTTTATGCTTATGCCTCCTATCTGGTCATATGGTAAAACTATTGGCTTTTCTTGTTTTAGATAAAACTACATTACTACAAGTACTTTTAAGGAGAACTTTTTTTTTTTGGAACACTTGGATACTGCGTAAGTACTGCAGTGAGGAAAAGGAATTTAACTATCCACCTCCTAATATATTTTCTTCTAAGCACATTTTATTTGTTGACGGGAAGTAGAAATGCATAGACGGATCAATGCGAGCTCTGATTATTCTGAAGCACTGGACACTTCGTCCTGTTGATTCATGTAGCTTGATTAATCTTTAGTAATTTCATTGTATCTCACAGCACTCTCATCGTTATGTCAGGTACCCATATATCTACAACAGGCATGGAACAGAAGTCCACTGTCTTAAGGTGGGATTGTTGTACTTTGAGCAATGAGCACTCATGATAATACAAATTGGTATCTTGTTTGTATTCCAATACAGTATACATTACCAGTTCCATAAACAAGAAAAATATTTTACCCTTTTCTATGCATTGTTAATTATGTTATGCTGGCACACCATAATTTGTAATGAAGTGTTTGAGGTTTCTGTTTTGTCAACTTCATATGTGCATATTGAAAAGTCTACCTAATGATAATACAATTTGGTCTCTTGTTCGAATTTCCATACAGTATACATTACCAGTTCCATAAACAAGACAAACATGTTGCCTTTTTCTATGCCTTGTTAGTTATGTTATATGCTGACACCATTGTTTGTAATGAAGTGTTTGAGGTTTCTGTTATGTCAACTTCATTCGTGCATATTGAAAAGTTTACCTCACACCTATCACCTAGCGACAGCACAGAAGTTAAATTGGCTATTTCTAGCTAAAAATGTTAAGCCTGGTCTGATGTATGTTACTATATGTCCTCCTCTTCTTGTAATTACTTATATTGGCCCTTTATATTCTATGAAATGTGACCTAACAAATTTCAGTTCTTCAAACATCTTTGCATGTCATTTTCTACGTTGCATTGGCACAAATAGAACATGACATAGACGGACATGGCAAAATGGGCACACAATCGAATTTGCATGTCCTTGTCATGCCAACACTGAACAACATGGATGCAACCCTGAGTTAGTAGGGTTCAACTTACTAGGACATTATGGTTATCTTACGCAGGAGAGAGAGAGAGAGAGATTCTCTTTCCATTTTGTTGGATCTAGTTTGTCAAGTAGAGATATGTATCATTTCATGCATCAATATGCTTGGTTATGGTCTCGTGAAACATTGTCCCACGGGGGAAACTTTGATAGGAAATGAATATAATCCTCTACATGTATGGAAAAATTTAACAGGTAACACATTGAGCAATAATAAGAAACGTTGTCGAGTTTTTCAAGTGACAAGTTTCTCATAAAGTCAAAAGTACGAGCAAAAAATATAACATTACATATTGGTATTATTCGTGAGTATAACTATCACTGCATCAATATGCATTTGACTCTCTAACTGTTGCTATTCAAATAATGTTTTGGTGTACATTTTAGTTTCTAAACAATGTAGACCTGATAAAATCCCTAAAAAACAAATAGAAAAGAACAATAAAAAAGTTCTTTTCTCAAGAAAATTATTTGCTTGAGTTGTTGAAAGTTCTGGAGATGCTAGATGCTATTCCCAAAGATTTAATGTTGTCACTGGGGATGATTGGGGATGCTAGAAGTCGACGATGGACATTAAAAAGGAAACTTTTGTCCAAAGAGTTGACTTTAAGAAGAATTTGGTTGTAACACAAGTCGTATATAAATTATGGTTTATATGGGTATATGGCTCTAGTTTGAGTTGTGCCATCATGTTATAAAAGTATTAGTTTCTAAACCACTTAACGGTCGGGTTTAACTAGTTTAAAATCAGGTTCACCGGGTGATTTCCATATCGAATGATGCACCTTATTGGGTAATTGTTTTTCGTAGGAAGTCGACGAGACGGAAAAAAAAGGAAAACTTGTTTGTTGTAAACGAATTACAACTCTTCAGCAATAGCTTAAACGTATCTCTACAACTTTAAGAAAAATCTGGGAAAGTGTGACGGTGGAAACTTGATCAGCACGTGAAACACTTTGTTTCGTTGACGATCCGTACTCAAGACTTGATCTACTGCTTCTGTGTTGTAGTGCTTTGAAAATCTTTCTCTTATATCTCTATCATGACCAAAGTGGGGATCCTCTCCATTCAACCCCTGGGAGGCTATTTATAGGGTTTAGGACATGGAAGCCCATGTAACCGCTCAACGACGGCATTAGCCCGCAGTGGGGCTGCCAATTAGGCTAAGAAAGCCTTATGTGGGGCTCATAGCCCGCCAAAAGCCCTCAACAACGTTAGCAATGTAGCTTATGTAGATCCCCACTACCTATGAGAATTATGGCTATGATGGCCACGACCATCACCAGGGTTGTAACAACCCACTAAGTACGTGGGTTGTTACACCCTATTTCCCCACTCAATGGGGTGGAAAAGGTCAAACGACCTGTTCGTGCAACGGTATGCGGTGTTAGCACAGTTGGAGCCAAGGTTTTAAATGGCGCTAGGCGGGTGTGCGGCGGAGAGAGTCCGCCTACCGCCTAGGCCTCTAGGCACCGCCTAGGCGGTTGATACATTTTTTTACTATTTTACCACTTTTTTTTGTTTGCATACGATGCATATTTTAAGGGTCTTCCATGCATAAATAAGTTGTAGAACGAAGATTTATGAAGTTTTAGTTTTGTAAAAGTGAACCATAGGTCTATAATGCTTGCAAAATCTTTTGGCTAAAACATCTTGTTAGGTATTGCTCCGCCTAGGTGTCCGCCTACGCCGCCTCACTTTCGCCTACGTCGCCAAACCTCCGTTGGCCATCTACTCTACCGCCTACCGCAAAAGCGGTGCGGAGAGAGACCGCCTACCGCCTAGACGGCTGTCTCAACCGTCATTTAGAATACTGGTTGGAGCTGTGCGGTGGCGTTGTCTTCAACGGAGTTAGTCCGTTGTAGAACTATCGTGTAGCGGTGCCGACTATGATGTTAGCCCTATTGAAGCGGGACTGATGACCTTTCAGGCTCTGTTTTCAGAATGTCAACAGTAATACGTATTGTATACAACACACTACAGAACATAAACATGTATCTTCAGATAAATTGTGCCCTCATGTTGTCCATCGATTCACATCATTTGTAGTTTGTTTTGTATCATATCGTAAGGTACAGAGTTGTAATACGAAGGGGTCAGAATGCTTTCTCCAGAGATTTGGTTTTGTATATTTCGTGGTGATATACATATATTATAAATTTTTAATTACAAGTTTCAGTAAATAACTATTTTATCTATGCACCTCAAATCTTATTGAAAACCCAAGTTTGTGAGATTTTATAAAGGAATTTATTGATTATTACGTATTAACCATTGAGTCATACCCTATATATATGTTACTAGGTGGTTAACAGTCTTCAAATAACAACAGCTGAGTCATGGATAATGTTGAGTACCTCACACATACATCCTACTCAGAGAGACGAAGGGTTATGATGCATGTACAAATTAAACACTTGTAATACTGTAGTGTTATACATAGATTGTTCAGTGTTCTAAAAATCGGCCTAGGCGCCCGCCTAGGCGCTAGGCGCCCGCTCACCGCACCGAAAACCCCCTAGGCGGTGGGCTAGGCGGCTAGGCCTAGGCGGCGGGTTTTTTGAATTTTTTGATTTTTTTTTTTATTTTGTTTATTCTTAGTTGTATTTTGGATATTTGTTTGGGTTTTAAGATAGTATTTGGATTTTAGAACATTGAAATTTCAAATTTCAAAATTCAAAATTTCAAAAAAAAAAAAAAATTCTAGGCGGCCGCCTAGGCGCTAGGCGGACCTCCGCCGCACCGAGTCCGCCTAGCGCTTTTTAGAACATTGAGATTGTTTCATGATACGTGCCCGTATCAAGGGGTGGATTCGCTTTGAGGGGAACTCGCAAACACCTCCATTTGTAGTCTCCTTCAAGGGGAACCAAGGCCTCCATTAGTAAAGGCAAAGCTTTATCATAATATTCTTCCCTCTTTTATTGTATGAAAATAAATATATACAATACAACCTACTCACGACATGACTCGTATTCTTCCCTTTTTTATTAAGAAAGTAAATATATACAATACAACCCACTCACAACATGACTCCTACATATCTCCCCACTAATCCACTTACACCCTCTACAAAGCTTCCCTCGAAACATCAAGGTTTAATATGCTTAGACTTCCAGTATCTGGTGGCGGCCACCCAACTTCCATGTCCTCGTAGCATACCACAAAGGCTTTTCCATTGTTCATCTGAACTTCCCCAAATTTTATTTCCAAAGTAGTGGTCAGAAAATTTTGAAATTGGCTTGAGACCTGAGACATCGTATTAAACTTTCTTCTCACCATTTTCACCATTTTGGGAATATTGGAGGTCTCTGACATAACTTGGCACTTGGATCCATTTCCATTACCTTAATCAACAAGACTGGAGCTATCGGAACCATCTCAATGCTAACAATTCTGACTATTGAAGAGTTTATCGAAATGGTAATGTATGACTGCAGACATCTGGTGTCTCTCCTTGAAAAATCTCTCTTGACCAGCAACAAGAGAATTCACTTCCCAATCGGTCTAGCCTTTGAGTCATGGATGAACCCCTAAGATTTGGCTCTGATACCAAATGATACATGCCCGTATGAAGGGGTTGATTCGCTTCAAGGGGAATCCACAAACACCTCCATTTGTAGTTTCTTCTAGGTAGGGCTGCAAATGAGCCAAGCCGTTCGCGAGCTGCTCGAAGCTCGGCTCGATAAAAGCTCGTTTGAGCTCGGTTCGTTTAGTAAACATGCTGAGCTCAAGCTTCATTTTCGAGCTCGTTTAATAAATGAGCCAAGCTCAAGCTTAGAAGTACTCGGCTCGTTTGAGCTGGCGAGCTGGCTCGTTGATGAGCTTGCGAGCTGGCTCGTTTAGAAGCTTTAGGAGCTTGTTAGAAGCTCGTTTGTTCTTTGTTGAATTCTAAATATATGTATATTTGGGTGCATTATATATTTATATGTCCTTAATAATTGATATTAAGGAACTTTTTTTAATTATTTTTTTATAAATAAATTGTTAATATTACGGGTACTTGAATTCAAACCTAACTAAATTGAAATCGAGCTCGTTAAGCATGAAATCAAGCTTAATGAGCTTGAAATAAAGTTGAGCGAGCTTGAAATCAAGCTTAACGAGCTTGATTTTGAGCTTATCAAGCTTGAATCAAGCTTACTTATCAAGCCAAGCTCGAGCTCAAACCAGCTTAATATAAACAAGCACAAGCTCTAAAATAAAAAAATTATCAAGCTCAAGCTCGAGCTCGAGCTCGATTAATTTTAGTCAAGCCAAGCTCAAGCTTACAAAAGCTTGGCTCGGCTTGGCTCGTTTGCAGCCCTACTTCTAGGGAGACAATGCCTCCATTAGTAAAGACAAAGGTTTATCATAATATTCTCCCCTTTTTTTATTGGTAAGAAAGTAAATATATACAAGACAACCCACTCACAACATCATTCCTACATTCTCTCTCTACTAACCCACTTACTCACACCCCTACAATTAAGCAACCCAACACAACACTAATTCAACATATCTAATAACTAGCTAGGCACATAAAAGCATCTCCAACGCAGGATGCAAATGGAGTAACTGCCATTTTGGTGTCCCAAATCACAAAATCAAGCGTCCAACGCAAGATGCAAGTGGAGATGCAAAATGATTATTCACTTCTTGGATGCAAAATTTGATCCAGAGAAAAGTGAAATTCAAAAGATGCAAATCTTCCCGGCAAGCAAGGACTTTCTTCCAACGGCTCTCCTTATTGGAGATGGGCTTTACTATAAGATGCTAATTTAAAAAAGTATGAGAAATGGTTACTCATTTTGATTACTTGGGTTGGAGCATGTGACTTTATCGGAAAACCAAATGAGGTATCAAAGTACTATAGCAGTAATCAAATCAGTGTTTTGATTACTTATTTTGTTACTTGGGTTGGAGATGCTCTAACATTTCACAATGATATTGAGAACTGGTGCACTTGAAGCAGATTGGGCATGGTCCATGGGTTCCATTCATCTCAGGCTTATATAGCCTAGAATAACTATTTTAGGAGGGGTTTTTTTGCCAGATGAGATATGTAAGATGTATAAGGACTGATGCAGTATCAAGCTTGGAATTTTTATAAGGACTGCAGTATCCTACAAGCTTGGAATTTTTTTTTATAGCTAATTGTCTATGCAGCAGAGTTCATCTTGCTAATTGTTTGGTTTTAAATCCAGGACCATCGGTCACCGTTAAAGCTCCAGTACCTAGACAAGCATTTCCTGTTGGCCTCCATCAACAAATTTGGCCAGCTCCATTACCAAGACTTTAGCACAGGAGAAATGGTCGCCAACTACCGGACTGGCCTCGGCCGGACTGATGTGATGCGGGTAAACCGCTACAATTCCGTCATCGGTCTGGGACATGCAGGCGGCAAAGTCACCATGTGGAAGCCAACAAGTGTGAAGCCACTAGTCACAATGCTATGCCACCATGGCCCTGTGATGGCCCTCGCATTCCACTCTGATGGCCACCTGATGGCCACTGCAGGCAATGACCGCAAGATTAAGCTGTGGGATCTCAGGAAGTTTGAGGTTCTAAAGACCTACAATGGGCACGCCCAAAGTCTAGACTTCAGTCAGAAGGGCTTGCTTGCCATGGGTGACAGATCTCGAGTTCATATATGGAAGGATACCTACCGAAACCAGGACTATGAAAAGTATATGAGCCACACAATGGTGAAGGGCTATCAGGTTGGAAAAGTCTGTTTTCGGTCTTACGAAGATGTTTTGGGTATTGGGCACTCGATGGGCGTATCTGCAATTCTTGTTCCGGGGTCCGGGGAGCCAAACTTCGATACCTGGGTGGCAAATCCTTATGAAACGAAGAAGCAGAGGAGGGAGAAAGAGGTGCACTCGCTTCTTGATAAGCTTCAGCCGGAGACCATCATGCTGGATCCGAGCAGGATAGGTACAGTGAAGCCTCCTAGGAGGAGAGAGAGGCTGAGCAAGAAGGAACTGGAAGCAGAGAAGGAAGAGGCGGTGGAAGCTGCCAAGGGTTTGAGATTCAAGAACAAGACCAAGGGGAGGAGCAAGCCAAGCAAGAAGGCAAGGAAGAAGGAAGAGGAAGTTTTCAGGGCAAAGAGACCATTCCTGGGGCAGCAGCCTGAGGAGAGGCCGACGAAGAAGCAGAGGGTGGTGGAGGTTGAGGGGTTGCCGAAATCTCTGCAGCGATTTGCTCGAAAGAATGCATCAACTTAATTAGATTGAATCTCGCTTGAACACATTGTCTCCTCATCTTCTTTCAAATGTTTTATAGGTGTAATTTTCTTGTGGTTTTGTAGTAATGTTAGAGATGTTACTCTGGAGGGCAGGATGTATGATTGTAGAATCTGACAGCATCATGATTAAATCTCAGCAGTTTTGCCACCATATTTTTTCAGGTTAAATGTGGCAGTAAAATGCATTATTATCATCCTGTTAAGAATAGGATTATAGAAAGCTATATATGGATTTGTCTTCTGTGAATCTACATGAATGCTCTGGAAGTGGCATTTCACTAATAGGCACTTGCACTTCCACTCAATTAAGTGGCCAATTGCTTTTGCCAGACCTTTTGTGACCGCGTTGTTCATTGATAATATTATTTGCTAATTTTGTTAGAAATGACACTTCATTGTAGTTACTCCATAGTTTAGGAATAAGAATTACGTAAATTACAGGTGACTGTGGTTTGGGCACGCCACTCATCAAGGAACAGTGCTGTTAGTTTTCATAAGGGTTTATACTTGTTACACTAACTACTACTACTTTGAAACTAATTTGAAACTAATTACACGGCATGTGTTATAGTTTCTATAGAAAAACACTCCTATCTCTAAATTTTTTTTTATAAAGGAGAGTAGTTGTAATCCGTGTAATTAGTTTCAAATAAGGATGTATTTATTTATTTTCGTAAGCAGCCCCTTTGAATTAGGGATTTAGATCAAAATATGGCAGTAAGTTGTAGATCGAAGTATTGCATAGAGTATAGATATAAAAAATGGGGATTTAGGTTTTGGTTTGCTGAATAATGGAATAACATTGGAGAAGGGATAAAAAATAAAATGAAGTGTCAATTCTAACATCTAATTTTAAATATTTCATACATATTTAGGACTACCAAAATTTTGACAATTCATATAAAATCAAGACGCCCAAAACCTTGGCAGTACAGAAAAGGCTGCATTTTTTTTTGACAATTTTGAATATGCACATGACTATCAAAAATGTGTTGTTACCCATAGTAATTTTTGTAGTACACTTAACATTTATCATAATAATAGTAATAAAATTTTATGAAACTAACGCAAATGAGAGAAAAATTGACTATTATGTTAAAAGCCAATTGAGAGAGAGAGAGAGAGAGAGAGAGAGAGAGAGAGAGAGAATCTATACTACTATATAATAAAAAGAGTGGGTTTCACCGTATTTTTTTCTTCCAAATAAATCCTTACCTAACTATACTAATTAAAATTGTTTATTAAATTTAATAAGAACAACGAGGTAATTACGTATAGAAAAAAGAGAAATTTTGAGTTGTCCCACATTTATTTTATTATAATTCAAAATGCACCCACCGATTACCATAATACATGAAATCCTCAACTTTCAATAAAAATCGGCAATAACTAATACTCAACTCCTTTGACCCCATTTAAGTATAGTGCATCTTGAATTATGACCAAAACACCCTCAAATAAGTGTGGTGTACCTTGAATTATGGTAAAATAAGTGAGATGTAACTCAAAGTTTCGCTTTTTATTTATGTAGGTCAAAAGAGTTGACTGTTAAACATTGACGATTACCATTAAAAGTTCAGGGTTTCATGTATTATGGTAATTTGTTAGACATTGACGGTTTTCGTTAAAATAGAGGATTTCATGCATTATGATAATTCGACGAGGGTACACCTTAAATTATGATAAAATAAGTGGGGTACAACTTAATTTGTTGGCTTAATTGTAATTTGATACCCTCAACTATTCCATTTTTCGATTTGATACCCTAATATTTTTTATTTGACAACTTGATACCTTAAACTATTTAATATTTTTAGTTTGATACCCAAAATTTTAAAAAGACAAAACTATCCCTTCATTCTCATCCCAACCCAACTCCTCCCTCCCGTCCCCTCCACCCACCCACCCACCCCCCTCCCCATCGTCCACCGCCCTCTCCGGCTACCCCACCCTCACCCACCTCACCCAGCTGCACCCCACCGATTACCATAATACAAGAAACCCTCAACTTTCAATAAAAATCGGCAATGACTAATACTCAACTCCTTTGACCCCATTTAAGTACAGTAGAAACTCTATAAATTAATACTCGATTATTTAATAAACTCTCTAAGATAATATTTTTGGCCGGTCCCGACTCGGGGATAGGGTGCTAAATTAATAATTCGCTAAAATTATAAGATAATACATTTTTGATAATTTCTTCAGACCCCATATAAAATATAAATTAATAATTCCTTATATATAGCATATTACATGAATGATTTATGAAGGTTTCTTGAAAAATGACTCAAGAATTGAAGGTTTCTTGAAAATATTTTTAATGTCCATAAAGTGATACACTGAATACAAGAAGCATAATAAGGTGGGAGATTGAAGGTTTCCTTCAAATTGGGCCCTTCATTTGATATACACATGCATTGTATACAATAATTAAGTGGAAGCTTGAAAGGTGTTTGTAAACTACGTAAGTATTTTACTATAAATTAATAAAATATTAATTAATATATAAATTAATAATTATTAATTTATCGATTAATTAATAACTCTTTTAATTAATAAATTTTGGTGGTCCCAAGTGTATTATTTTATAGAGTTTCTACTGTAGAGTGCATCTTGAATTATGACCAAAACACCCTCAAATAAGTGGGGGTGTACCTTGAATTATAGTAAAATAAGTGAGATGCAACTCAAAGTTTCTCTTTTTATTTATGTAGGTCAAAAGAGTTGACTGTTAAACATTGACGATTATCATTAAAAGTTCAGGGTTTCATGTATTATGATAATTTGCTAGACATTGACGGTTTTCGTTAAAATAGAGGATTTCATGCATTATGGTAATTCGACGAGGGTACACCTTAAATTATGATAAAATAAGTGGGGTACAACTTAATTTGTTGGCTTAATTGCAATTTGATACGCTCGACTATTCCAGTTTTTCGACTTGATACTCTAATATTTTTTTACTCGACAACTTGATACCTTAAACTATTTAATATTTTTAGTTTGATACCCAAAATTTTAAAAAGACAAAACTATCCCTTCATTCTCATCCAACCCAACTCCTCCCTCCCGTCCCCTCCACCCCCCCCCCCCCCCCCCCCCCTCCCCATCGTCCACCGCCCTCTCCGGCTACCCCGCCCTCATCCACCCCACCCAGCTGCACACCACCCCCCCCACCCCCCCCCTCCCGCTCCCCCACCCCGGCTACACCACCCCGCCCCCCTCTCTCTGCGGGGCAGCCGACGACAGCGACAGTGGCGACGACACCTCAAAGAGAGAGAGAGAGAGAGGAGGGTGGACGGAAAGGAAAGGGGGAGGGAGTGGCTGGAGGGAGCAAGGGTGGCCGAAGGGGGAGCGAGCGATGGCTAAAGGCAGGCATGGAGGCAGCCGAGGGGATGGCCCGAGTAGGAGGGCGATGGCCGGGGGATGGACTGTGGTGAAGGAGGGTATTTTTAATTTTGAAACAAGTGTGTTTTGGTCCCCTTTTTTCAGGGTATAAAGTTGTACCAAAAAATATTTAGGGTATTAAGTTGAATAATTGGAATAGCCGAGAGTACCAAGATGCAATTAAGCCCAAATTATTTTTTAAAAAGAAAAATATAGAAAAATAAAATTGGCTCTGCTCTTCTGAAAAAAGTTAATTAATAGACAGCGTTAATTAATAGACGGTTACGTGTATATACTAGTACAGAGAAGTGAGAAGGAAAGGGTGGACACCGCAAAAAAAAAAAAAAAAATCAAATCTATCGACAATGGCTTCGAAGCTCTCTCGCTTGATCCGTCGTCCAGTATCGGTAAATCCCTAACCCCCTTCTTCTTCTTCTTCTTCTTCTTCCCTACCAATCGACACCGATCTCGCCGTTAGAGGTGTTCTCTAGGGTTTCCTGAGGAAATTTGTAGGGTTTATGTGATTCTTCACACGGTCTGGATCGTTTCGTACGTTCTACTGTTGTTACTCGCCGATTGTCCCTGAAACTAGGCATTCGATGATTAAAAGTTTGGATCTTTGGGCAAATTTTGAGCAGCAAGATTAAATTTGACCCGGTTTGATATTGATGAAATGAATTATGCTTGATATTGATGATGAAATGAATTATGCTTGGAAATTGTTATTATGCTCGATTCCGTATACTTCTTCTGTTGCTTCTCGTCGGTTACGCAGTAAACTAGGGTTATATGATTGAAAGATTGGATCTTTGAGCGAAATTTGAGCAGGAATATTAAAACTGGTCCTGTTTGATATTGATGAAACGATTGTGCTTAAAAATGGTTATTAATTCTTGACCACAATTATTGTTTTGGGAAGGCTAGTGGAACCTATAATTTTTGTATTATATTTTGGATTTTTATTAAAATATGACATTTTAAAGAAAAGGGGTTGGGGGGTTTTGGGGGGGGGGGGGGGGGTGGGGGTGGGGGGTGGGTGGGGGTGTAGGATCCTTAGACACATTAGTTCTGAAACATATTAGCAAAATATGGCAGTCTCTGTTCACGACATGGTAAGCACAGGTCGACACGGGCAATCCACCTATTTGGGTGTGTCCTAGTGTATTTTGGAGTATCTAGGATGTGTCTGACATGACACAGCCCTAATTTTTGGAGTGTCTCCCTAGATGGTAGTTTCCGAAGCGCGATTTTAACAAACAAAAGTCATGTTTGGAAATGCATGAAAGAAATTGAAGTGCAAGCTAATGAAATCATGTTTCCGAAACGTTTTTTTTTGTGATATCATATTTTAGAATGCGACTTTGGAAATTGCCTTATTTTGGTAATATTTTTCCAAAACTTATGTTTCTAAAGAATTTTAGTTAAACCTATTTTACCTGAGGAATTCGTGACTGGTATAAAGTTGTCAAATTAGGGATAAATCGGGCTCGTATCGTGAGCATAGGGATAGTCTTACGTATTAACATCAAAGTTTTTATTTATTTGCTTTAAGACACTAATAATATCCGCAATAGTTAGGAGTGTTGAATTGAAATATTTCTGCACTTGCAAGTAGCAACATGAAAGAAAACATTACATCTTCTTTCCCTTTTTTGCTGTTTAGGTCAGTGACTTTACTAGAGTATTAGTAGTGTGTTGCCACAATGCTAATATTGGTTTGGTTGATTTCGATGCTTTTAAGATTTAGTAGTACTTGTACGTTTTGGTGATTATTAAGAAAGAACTGCATACTTAGAATCTTTAGATAGTGACTGACCCCACGCGTTGCTGTATGTTGCTTTTTTGGTTGCATGAGCTTGGCATATCCAAAAGGCTGCCAACTTGCTGCCTAGGTTTTATGGCATGACCCTCTCATGCTCGTAGCTACCTTCGCTAGTAATTTTGTACCAAAATAGAGGATTGAAGTCAGGTCAATAGCCGGTCATAAAATTTCATCCGTTCTCTTAGGAGCTTTCTTTTATGCTCCATAGCCGACCCCCATTCTAATGGAGAAGGCTTGGATGATGATGACTATGGTGTTTCCTCTCATCTAATACTAGTGAACATCCGTGCAGACATTATTTCTCATGAGAAGTCATAGACATGTACGGAATTTCAGCCATCATATTCTTCCAGGTGACTCTTTCTACTTGCTGTACTTCAGCACATTCTTTTTCTAATAATACATTTGTAGGAGTCTTAGATCATTTTTTTTGTTTCAGGTAATGCTGTCTGCCATAATCCTGTGAGGTAGTTATTGAACTGAAACACTTTATTTCCTTTTTGTGTAATTCATTTCTGTTCTCAAAATGTTTATTCATTTTGGCTGCATTTCTTTTCTTTCTTTTATTTGGGCATGCAAAAGCCAGATTTGATTGACAATATTGCTTCATATACTTTTCTGAAAAAGTCACATTGAATTAGCAGGGAAAGTTACAAGTTTCTACTCCAGGAGTCTCCTTATCGAATATGGAGCAGGTCATTTGCTTCCGGTAACGGTAAGGTTTCTGTAGTCACCTCCACTTTTCTAGGCTCATATCTTCAAGAGTATAGTAGAACTGATATGAAGTGAAGTTTGATTCTTGTATACTTCTTTTTGGTTGAAGGTGACCTGTTTGATGCTGTTGTTCCTTTCATGGGTGAATCAATTACTGATGGAACTCTTGCAACCTTCCTGAAGAGTATGTAACTCTCTCTCTATCTCTCTCTCTCTCTCTCTCTCTCTCTTGTACCTCACACATTACACTGTGGATAATAATCCCACAGCCAGCTGCAAGCAAAAGAACGAAAAATAGTGGCATCTCAGCTGATGGATTTAGTTGACTTCTTCGCTTTTTTCTTCTTCTTAAAACTCTGTACAGAATGTAGTAGGGGGGCAGTATTCAGTTTGAATGTTTGTAATATATACTGAATATTTGATTTTTGGAAGCATTAGTATAGTAGACTGAGTCTCTAGTCCAGATGGGCCTGGGCTGAATAATTACCCTATTCTCAAAAAGTTTAAAATAAATAAAATCCATGTTACAAGCTGTATATGCATATTTCTACAGCTGCAATCAAGTATTTTGTCCAAGATGTTATTGGTGAAAATTAATTATGATATCTACATGGATTTAGGATAACAAAAAAAATACTTTTAGCCGAGCAACAATTCATTTCTAAGTTTATTGTCATTTCAAGCTAGACTTGATATGCTTCTATGTTATGTTCTGTTAGGCATATTTCTAACTACATTTCTATATAAAGCAGCTTAAATTTGGCTTGTTTAGTTTTCCAAATAGCAGCTGTCATGGCCCTGTCTAAGACCTAGGCCCTTTCTGACAATTCCTTTTCCCTAGGTCTGGGCTATATTTTCTAGGATTAGGTCTTGATTTAGTCCACTTATGTCCTGTCTTGGCTGCCAAGGTTTTGCCTAGTCCAGGAGGATTCACTTTTAGCCAGTGTTGGCCAATGTAGCCCTTACAGTAGTAAATAAATATCACTTCATTTATTACTCTTTCTTGTTGTAAAAGGATGATTATAATTGCTGGTTCATTCATAGTTGTCAAAAGTGCGCCTAGGCCCATGCCTAGGCTTGAATCCCAACATCAAGGGAGGTTGTGCCTCGCTTCAGCTAGGCATGTGCCTTGCTTTTGCTGTGAACAAGTGTGAACTTATACGATGACCCATTAACTTCATTGACCCTCCCATATGCGGTTAAGCTTTCTTATTTTGTTACAAACAAGTGTGACCTAGAACATAGCAAAACATAACACTTTGCGGTCCAGGACGTCTATTTTTCTTCTAATTTTACATGTGCCTTGCTTCTCTCAGGCACGTGCCTTGCTTTGTGTCTGCCCCGAATGACCTTAGAGCCAGTGTTCTAAAAATCGCTAGGCGGACTCGGTGTGGCGGAGGTCCGCCTAGTGCCTAGCCCGCCTAGATTTTTTTTTTTTTTGAAATTTTAGAAAATTTGAAATTTGAAATTTCAATGTTCTAAAATCCACATACTATCTTAAAACCCAAACAAATATCCAAAATACAACTAAGAATAAACAAAATCAAAAAAAAAAAAAAAAACGGCCGCCTAGGGGCGCCTAGGGCCCGCCTAGGGGCGCCTAGGCCCGCCTAGCCCACCACCTAGAGGGTTTTCGGTGCGGTGGGCCGGCGCCTAGTGCCTAGGCGGGCGCCTAGGCCGATTTTTAGAACCCTGCTTAGAGCCTAAGTACGCTTTTCACCTTTGATAACTACGGGTTCATTTGTTTATATATATTACGTTTAATATTAAAAAAACGTCTAATGCCACCTAGGCCCTATTTCCAGGTGCTAGTACCCGCTTCCAACTTGACAAAACTAGCTTGTTTAAGTGAACTAGAGATCACACTCAAGCTTTCTATCCAAATATAGAACTGCATTTTATATAGTTAAAACATGTGTAACTTGAAGTTGGAACTTTGTGGTGAATCAGACTGATGAGAATTTCAATAGCTATTGTCACCAGCAGGCGTGTGCTATTAGCGCCTTTCCAGCAGTATACTTTATGCAACTTCTTAGTTATGGTTGGCGGAATTTTTATGAGTGTAAATACCAAAAAAGCTGTTTGCAAATGTCAATCGTCTTTTGCCAAGTTTAGTTCATCACTTGTATACCTTTTTTTTGCATGTGGTTTGAAACAAAAATGTAGAGTTATAATCTTGTTAAAACATGTGTACCTTGTAGTTGGAACTTTGTATGTCAATCACGAATCATAAGAATTTCAATGGCGCTATTACTTGTCACCAAGAGGTGTGATATTAGCACATTTACAGCAGTACACTTTTTGTGCTTCTAACTGCTTTGATTATAGTTGGTGGAGCTATTACAAGTGTAATTACCAAAAAGTTGTTTACAGATATCAAAATCTCTCTTATTGAGTTCAAGTTCACCACTTTATATGTGCCACTGCATGTGCTTTTTTGTGCATGTGTGTGTGTGCAATAGAACTTCATCAACCGTTAATGTGCCAAGCTTGGTATGCCTTGAGCTTGATAGGTTAACATCTTGAGCAAGACTTCACTTTTGCTCTTTGCTTGCTGAAACTTGGATAAACACCCACAGACATAATTAATTTTAATTAAGTTGTGAATGGTCAGTTTGCTAAAATTTAGATGAGTATCATCTATATTTATACATTTCTCAAACATGTGAATGTGTGTATATTCTTGAACATTCCACGGATACTAATTTGGACCTTCATTCATTGCATGTGGAGACAGAACCTGGTGACAGAGTTGAAGTTGATGAACCGATTGCTCAGGTTGAAACTGATAAGGTATGTTGCTTTGCTAAGCTATAATACTTTATACCTTCAAATCAGCATATGGTTTCATTGCTTATAGCAAACTATGCTTAAATGTTATTCTATTTGCAGGTGACAATTGATGTTGCAAGTCCTGAAGCAGGTGTTATCGAAAAGGTCAGATACTTTGTTATTTCTATTCGAGTCCGCGAGTCAGTTTATACCTTGATTTGTCTAACTACTTCTCATGTAATTTTCTTGTCATTGAATTTTAACCACTTGTCAATATCAGTTTGTAGCCAAGGAGGGTGATACTGTGATGCCAGGAACTAAGGTTGCAGTCATCTCAAAATCTGCTGCAAGTGACACACATGTTGCTCCATCCGAGGAATCAGGTAAAGCTGCCCCTCCGGCATCTCCTCCCCCACAAAAGGAGAAGACGGACAAAGAAATTCCTAAAGTGGAAGCTCCCTCAAAAGAAAAACCCAAAACTGCTCCACCTCCTAAAGCTTCAGCATCAGAACCTCAGCTTCCTCCCAAGGAAAGGGAAAGACGGGTAAGTCTCATAGTTATTTTCTTATTCCAGAAGGGTTTCACAAAAGTAATTTGTTTGGTTTGTCTAAGCAAGAAGTGTCGATGCTTCAAAGATTTAGGATTTGATGTATTGCAGGTCCCAATGCCAAGGCTCAGGAAAAGGGTTGCAACCCGCTTGAAGGATTCCCAGAACACATTTGCAATGTTAACTACATTCAATGAAGTTGACATGTATGTGTCTTCTGATTCATGGTTCATCATTTAGCTCAAGTTCATGTGATAGTCAAGAGCTCTTATTCGTTAAAGAAGTAGTTCATAATTTCATGATAGCTTGATTTCTACGAAAAACTCTGGTCCATATTAGTTATCGTATGACAGTGTGTAATGCCAATTCATTATTAACCCTTGTGTGATGCAGGACGAACCTAATGAAACTCCGTTCTGATTACAAAGATGCTTTTGTGGAGAAGCACGGTGTAAAGTTGGGGCTAATGTCAGGCTTCATTAAAGTGTGTGCCCTTGTTCAACACTATATGTTCCTTTTTTCACTTCTACTTGCAAGTTACACTTGTGTTCTTTACACGTTTAGGCTGCTGTTACTGGACTTCAAAACCAACCAATCATTAATGCTGTCATTGATGGAGAGGATATCATATACAGGGAGTACATTGATATCAGTATTGCTGTTGGGACGCCTAAGGTTTGTCCATGCTTGTGGTTGTTTCATCTCTTAGTGTGTAGATGTACACCAGTAAAATTTATGTTGCCATGTTTCCTCTCTCAAATATATAACGACACCATATTTATCATGTGTTTACTTTTTTCCTCTACAGGGCCTTGTGGTTCCCGTTATCCGTAATGCTGATCACATGAACTTTGCAGAAATAGAGAAGGAGATTAATACTCTTGCTAAGAAAGCGAATAATGGAACAATATCCATTGACGAGATGGCTGGAGGTTCGTTTACAATATCTAATGGCGGTGTCTATGGAAGTCTTCTGAGCACACCCATCATCAATCCCCCACAAGTAATTCTCTCAAACATCTACAGCTCATGTTTCACTGTGTCTAGTGTGAACTAATGATAAACTGGTTCCTTTATAGGGTGTATGAGTTTTCTGATCAGATCAACCTAAAGATTCTTGATTCTTTCTTCCCCAGTAAAATCAGCTTTGATATAGATTGGTCTGGTATATGAACTTATATTTGCGTAACATAAGCCATATTAAGCCATTTCATTTTGCTGGGTCCAGAAATAGCTACTTGTTAATCTGAATACACGTGTTTAATTGCAATTATGCTGTCACCTCAAAATTTAGTTAATAACTGGTTGACATCTCTTACTATTGATTGTTGCTTTATACAACTTTTAAATGTCGAACCCTCTCTTGTCATGATTTGCTAGAGCTTCACCTACAACTGCAACGTTACTTTTGAGAGATGGTAAAATTCACCCAGATAACCGCGTATAAGAAAAGAAAAGCATATGGTGGTAGGACAATTGGATTGTTAAATTAGAATTTTGCACTATCTAACTAATGGTGATGAGTTCAAATAAAATTGGTACTCTATATTTTTGATGCTCTACTCTTTAGCATTATATACAGTATGGTTCTTTTATTTTTATGTTGTCATATATGTATTTAAACTTTTATTGGTTGTGTTAAGCAGTGGGTCAAGTTTGAATTGTATTAATTCAGAATACGGTAATCAGGTGTACTTTCAGTTTATCTAATATTATATATATGTTGCTTTTGCAGTCTGCCATCTTAGGCATGCATTCGATCATTTCCCGGCCAATGGTTGTTGACGGGAGCATTGTCCCAAGGCCAATGATGTATGTTGCACTGACCTACGATCACAGGCTGATTGATGGAAGAGAGGCTGTTCTCTTCCTACGCCGTATCAAGGATGTGGTCGAAGATCCACGCAGGCTTCTCCTCGACTTGTAGATGCACTTCGGCATCTGCTGGACCTCAGTTGTCTCCCTTTATTCCAGAACCAAATAATTATGTTCCAGGACTAAATTTTGGTAGTTTACTATATACCATCTTGTCATTGAACTTCAAAAGAAAATGAACCTGGCCATAGAGGATTGGAGACCGATAATATTCCTCGTCTCGAGTTATTTCAATCAGAACTGACACTTCTCATTAAGAGAAGGTTGCAGCTTTCCTTTAAGAGTTCTGTATAATAAGCGACAAGTTTTTGTAATTGCACGATGCAATGGTATTTTCTACATTGTTTTAATATAATATTGTTTTATCACCTGTGAAAGTATGAATGATTGGAAGGAATGTTTACTTTGATGGTAGCTTTTGTACTTTCTGAAGTATGCACATGGTGATTAATGAAAAAGAATTTGACAACAATGCATCTCAACTTTAGGCAAATTATAAGGGCACATCCTTTTTTACTCGGGGCTGTCCAAGTGACTGTTTCCCATTATTTACAAGTTTGCCACTGAAAAAATTACTCGGGGCTATCCAAGTTGTAGGTATAAAAGTTAACTCTTATTTTATTTTTCCTTTTCTTCCTCACTCTCCATTCTCTCCCTCTTTCTTCTCCAAACCCTAGGTCTGGTCCCCACCATTTTTTCAACCCCACATTTCTCCAAACCCTAGAAGATTCTCCAAGGAAGATTCCTAGAATATTCGGTACGATGACGTCCGCTAAACGACAAAATTTCTGAGTTTCTTTTTTTTTTTAAGTAATCTTATATTTTGTCCCAATGTAAAAATTATGGAAGAAAGTGGATCACGTCTATCAATCGAGGAACCCAGATCTTCCGAACAACACGACAAAACACCCGAAGAACTCTCGGTAAATTTTCGACCGACTGCTACGCATTCGACTGTACGAGAGGACTGCCAGACTTTCTGGCAGTCCATAGAACAGAAAGGACTGCCATATTACGCGGCAGTCTATTTGTACAACTAGTGTAAAATAGGACTGCCGCAAAACATGGCAGTCGAAGAAGTAAAGAGGACTGCCAGATTATCCGGCAGTCTATATGTAGAAATACTGTATAGTTGGACTGCCAGACATTCCGGCAGTCCATAAAACACGTAGGACTGCCACATAACTCAGCAGTCAATGTGTAGAACTAGTGTTAAGTAGGACTGCCAGACTTGCTGGCAGTCTTTTAAACACGTAGGACTGCCACAAGAATTGGCAGTCTTTGTTAAGAAGTAGTGTAAAACAGGACTGCCAGACTTTCTGGCAGTCTATAAAACACGTTGGACTGCCAGAATGTCTGGCAGTCCTGTTCTACAGTCCTGAAGGAAGGACAATTTTCCTTGACAGTCTTGAAGTTGTTGATATTGTAATTTTGATTGTAATTGTGATTGGCAATTTTTTTTTTGAAATTAAATGTAGGGCCCACCACCTCCTATTTCCGTTGACTTGAGTAATATATTCTCAACGGATGTCGCATTTGAATCTTATGAAGAAGCATTAGAATGGTGCAGACAAGTTGGAAGGCAAGTAAACACAGTCCTTGTCATTTCAAGGTCATTACGAGGCCCGTCGTGTCGTAAAACTACTGATCTTGGATGCGAAAGAGGTGGGACATTTAGGCTTCATCGAAAGAAAGAAGAATGTGCCCGAAAAAAAGTCCCGGAGAAGGCGGTAGGGTCCAGAAAGTGCGGTTGTCCTTTCAAGATTGTGCTTGTCTCAAGAAAGGATGGAAAGTGGACAGTTGATGTCAGAAATGGGATGCACAATCATGCGGTGGCGGAGACACTTACCAGTCATCCCTATGCCGGAAGGTTGAACGAACAGGAGAAGAAGTTAGTTGAAGAATTGTCCTGCTCCGGAGTCGCCCCGAAGCAAATTTATTCCGCGGTGCGCCAGAAGAATGAACAGAACAAGTCAACAATGAGGACAATCTACAATGCACTCTCGAGATCGAGGACAAATACCCTAAGAGGAAGAATGGCGATGCAACAAATTATGAAGTTACTTGCCGACAATCACTATGTGGAGTACCATAGAAGACATCCGCCGTCCAATGAAATTACCTCTATGTTTTGGGCGCATCCGGAGTGTACGCATTTGGCACGGTCCTTTGCCGATGTCTTGGTGGCTGATTGCACGTACAAGACTAACAAATTCAAGATGCCACTCTTCCACATTGTCGGCTTCACGTCAACGGGTAAATCATTTTCAGTTGCATTTTGTTTCTTGAAGAATGAAACAGTAGATGATTATACATGGGCATTGAACAAATTGAAGACACTTTACACTAGACACAAAGAGCCGTCCGTTTTTTGTCACCGATCGAGAATATGCATTGATGAATGCTATAGATATCGTATTTCCTCATGCTCGTAGACTACTATGTACATGGCATATTAATCGAAATATTCAAGCACAATGCAAGAGCCGGTTTGAAAAAGTAGACGGCAAACTTGATATTGACCGCTTCACAGAATTCTACGACGATTGGGACCTTGTTTGGCGAGCAAGTACTGTAGACGCTTTTGACAAAGCGTGGTTGGAGTTCAAGGGGAAGTGGGAAAGTAGCAACAAGCCATGTATATCTTATATCAAAGACACATGGGTTGATCCATTTAAAGAAGATTTTGTCTTAGCATGGACGAAAAAGGTGAAGCATTACGGCACGACCACTACAAACCGTGCCGAAGGTTCACACTCAAAACTGAAGAAATATATACGTTCATCGGTCGGCAGTTTTGTGTCAGTTTGGCAGTCGATTAATCTAGTGACCAACTCAACAGTGAACGAGATAAAGGCTTCATTTCAGATGAGCCTGAATATTGTAAAGCACGAACATAGGAAAGAGAAGTTGTCTGATTTAATCCATGTATTGTCTCACTATGCTTTGGGGTTAATATTTGAAGAGATTGCTCGGGCAAATTCAGTTGGTGTTGATACCGAAGAATGTGGTTGTACACATCGTCATTCTCTCGGCCTTCCTTGTGCTCATGAGATCAACGAATATCGACGTCAAGGCAGACCTATTCCAGTAGTGGTCGTTGATCAACGTTGGAGACAATTGTCAGTTATGCCTATGGTGGAGAGTCACGACGATTTCTTTTCCTTGCCAGAAGTTAAACTTCTTCATGCAAGATGGTATGCTGCCCTAGAACCTGAGAGGAAGTCTATTGAACGTAAAATTCGAGAACTTGCCCACCCGGCAAGCAGTGATGTGCAGGAGCCATCTGTTGTCGTTGTCCCGAAGGGTAGACCAGCAAGAAGACTTACAAGAACACAGAAGAAGAAGTTCGAGTCCACTAGAAGAGAACTATCATTCTTTGAGCATATTGAAAAAAGCATGGAAATGTTCGTTTGTCCAAAGCGGAGCGACAAGCTTCCTATTCAACGGAAGAAACAGAAAACAAGCGTTGGTGTCACATTCGACATGTACATTCATATATTTAATCCTGCAATACGGGAGTACATTTGGTCTATTAAAGATGTGCCTAAAGATGGACATTGTGGGTACCACGTCCTTGCAAGACATCTAGGCTACTCCGTTAAAGACGGATGGAGGCAGGTTAGAGCAGAGTTGTACGAGGAGTTGGAGTCTCATCTTCCCTTCTACAGCAAATTACTAAGCCCAGATACAGCTGGAGAATTATTGACAAGCATTCCCTGCGCCGATCAGACTACTGGAGAGAAATATTACATGGATATTCCTTCTGCTGCATATCTATTCGCTAACAGGTACAATATACCTACACATACTTACTAACGTGAAAAGTTTGATACATACTTATACTGCATTTGTATTCGCCTACAGGTACAAGATCCCACTTATCATTCTGTCGAAGAGAAGTAACAACACTTTCTTCCCAATGACCGCTCCTCCGGCAGACTACACTTTGTGCACTCTACATGCCATTGGACTTGATTATAATCACTTCGTCATCCCGCGGTTTATCGGGCACAGTCCTATCCCCCCCCCCCCCCGATCCAGTCTGGTATAAACATGCTCCGGAAGAATCGATCGCTTGGACGACGTTGTACGCTGATGCGATCAATGCCTACAAGGTGAAAACAAACTACGTGCAATCTAAATCAATGCCGGAAGACCACTACGATGTATTGATTGACTGATAGTGGGGAGCATCACTGATAGTTTTGTCATATTTTGTAACTAAAAAGAAGGATAAACATTTACGTCTATACCGATATAGTCTTGTCACATTTTGTAACTAGAAACAAGGATAAACATTTATGTCTATACCGAAGAACTTGCATGTTGCCAAAAGAAATGTAAATATTTGGTCCTACGCCGATGTTTATATCTTTGGTCCTACTCAGAGACACTTTTTTATATCTGTGAATGTGGTTGTCAAAAGAAATGTAATGAAGAAGAGGGAAGTTTATTTTGCTAAGACATTTGAGTATCAATTTCACAGTTGAGTATCACATTAACAAGGACTGCCCAGAACTCTGGCAGTCCATCGTGAGTGAAAGACTGCCAGGGAACTGGGCAGTCCAATTTGGAACTTGCTGTGAACTAGGACTGCCCAGTTTCCTGGGCAATCCTTGTTCACAGCAAGTTCCAATTAGGACTGCCCAGAACTCTGGCAGTCCATCGTGAGTGAAAGACTGCCAGGGAACTGGGCAGTCCAATTTGGAACTTGCTGTGAACAAGGACTGCCCAGAAAACTGGCAGTCCTTGTTCACAGCAAGTTCCAAATTAGACTGTCCAGTTCCCTGGCAGTCGTTCATTCACGATGGACTGCCAGAAAACTGGGCAGTCCAATTTGGAACTTGCTGTGAACAAGGACTGGCCAGAAAACTGGACAGTCCTAGTTCACAGCAAGTTCCAAATTGGACTGCCAAGTTTTCTGGTAGTCTTTCACTCACGATGGACTGCCAGAGTTCTGGGCAGTCCTTGTAAGAACTTGCAATGTTCAGGAAACACCTGTAGGTGATCGACATTTCGTATTCAAAAACTATTACATCAAAAGCATATTACAACAAAATGATACGGGAGTTCGACATGAAGTATTCAAAACCTATTACAAAGAAAACACAAGACCACAAAATGATACCGGAGTTCGACATTAAGTCTTCAAAACATATTACAACCAAGACGTCAACAAGTATTCGAAACACAGTTCAACAAAAGGAGCACACAAATTGTTCAAACAAGTACAAGCAAGTCATTTCTTCTCATGACGCATCTTAGTCCGTCGCTCTTGTTCGAGAAACAGATAGTCCGATGCGATATTCTGCATCTGGTTAGCCACGTCGACGTAGTTCTCTCCCTTGCACAGCAGTAGACTTTTTCCCAAGTTTCTTACTTTCGAAGCCTGAAGGAAAAATTAAGGGTCCAAATTAGCCAGGTTACTATACTGGTAAACATTAATTCAAAAAAATACTACTTGCCATCTTTTGCATTGCGTCAAGCAGGCCTGCCCTGTTTGGTAGAGGAGCAGCTACCGGCACTTCATTCCCTCGCGTATCTGGATTCAACATCATACCATGTCCGGCCTCTATATAATAATTCCTATATTCATCAGTACAATCCCACATCTGCTCCACCGGACGTCGTAAAGTTTTACCAACTACATGACGTTGCCACTCAGTGAAAAAGTAAGAGCCCCAACGGTAGTCCGGCGGGACATAGGTTGATGCTTTGTTCCCTTTTGAAGAAGTCCTCAAATTCAAAGTGTCCGGTACAGTTTCCACGTAGCCAAACTGACGAAGCACTCTGTCTGGCATATGAGGCTCCTCAATTTCTTGACAGGATATCAGACCTTGAAATAGTGAAACTCCTTGCAACGGACGAGAACTATTTCAAAGATCCTTATAAGGATGCCAAATAATCTACATCATAGTATATGTAATCAAGACCAAAGAAGTTACTATTTTACACTATAATGAAATCCTAAGTAAATAAAAATTTAAGTTAGCATTGTCTCACCTCCTTTTCGTTCATATCTTCAAGTGCGATACGCAGGAAAGCTAAAGTATGCGGATGTCTGCTATCCATCTTAATTGGATTCCACTTGCACATCCTAGGTAGCTGCTCATCATAGTCTTTGTTAAGAGTAGCCCTCTTTAGCGTCGAAAAATGTTCGTATATCCATGCCTGTACATGAAATGTAGATGACACACATATTAATCGACCTAACTTTATTTAAACTATAAACAAAGTACGATTTACTTGACTCACATGGAGCAGAGTTTGACAACCAGCTATAGTCTTCGATCCGACTCTAGATGCAGCGCCAAGTTCGCGGTAGAGATAAGCTAGTATACCGCTTCCAAATGATATTTGATCCACAGTGCCTAAGTTCATAAAATTGTTAACATATTTGGCGTGAATCGAGGTTCCGGACTTGTCCGGAATGCAGACGGCTCCCAAGATGAAATACATGTATGCCCGGGCCACTGCATCGTCGTTGGCGTCGTCCTCATTGTCATTTTCATCGTCTTCATCGTCATCATCATCAATGTGTGCATTCCTAAGAAAACTTAAAGGAACTCCGTATAACTTCTTAAACTCGGGGAGACTAACAAAATTCCCTGCCTCAATACCGAGTGCATTGGAGACCAATTCCACCATCTCGTCATACATCTCAAAGTCACCCGTATCATAATTCATGAGCATTGGACCACCATCAACTCTAAGTCCCAAAATGTGGTGGACGTCGTCGAGGGTGATCGTCAACTCCCCGGAAGAGAAATGGAAACTGTTTGTTTCGGGATGCCACCGCTCCACAAATGCGGAGATCAATGCGTGATCCAAGATCTTGTACGAGTGTTTCGCAATATGCTGCAACCCGGTGGGGATGATTTTGGCCTTCACACCTTCTTTCAAATTGTCAAAAATTCATGTACTGCACATCTTAGCGTGGTTAATGACCCGCAAGATATGCGAACTTTTCTGAAAATAAAACAATATAAAGAAACTATAAATATAAAATGTAACTACTATTTTACAAAAGAAATGTAAATATCTAAGGTAGTGAACTTGCCAGATCCTTCCAAATTTGGTAAGATATGTGGTTAGGCAGGGACGTCAATAGTGAGCAATCGATTGGCCTCACTTCCGGATCAGCTCTATCAGAAGCGGCGTTCGCGTCAGAAGGTCCGGAACCATCGTCCCCCTCTCTATGAACAATGGGAACAATGGGCAAATCCTCATCGGAGGAGGGGAAATCAGGACGAGTCTTCTGTTGCTTCGATTTACTTGCAACATGTTTGGTTCGACGTGGTGCAGTCTGAGAGGGTGCCGCCGGTTCACTTATCGTTATTGGTTTTTTGCGAACCCGCTCAGCTTCACGTGCCTTCCGATCCGATGCGGTAGGTCGTTTTCTTCCACCCTCGACGTCAACGTCCTTCGACTTCGGAGTTGGGTCGTGACTACGAATATTTAATATCAATCGATTAATACTTAGCAAACATCAAACAAGACTGCCAATTCAGGACTGCCGCTCTTTCTGGCAGTCCTATGTACTGTTAGGGCTGCCAGAGAGAGGGGCAGTCAACTTGTACAACAAGTATTACAAAGGACTGCCGCACTTTGCAGCAGTCCTATACGCATAAAGGACTGCCACAAAGTGCGGCAGTCCTTTGTAATACTTGCTGTACAAGTGGACTGCCCCTCTCTCTGGCAGTCCTAACATTAAGTAGGACTGCCAGAAAGAGAGACAGTCCACGTGTACATCAAGTATAACACAGGACTGCCGCACTTTGTGGCAGTCCTTTACGCATAAAGGACTGCGACTAAGTGCGGCAGTCCTGTGTAATACTTGTTGTACACGTCGACTGCCTCTCTTTCTGGCAGTCCTATGTACTGTTAGGACTGCCAGAGAGAGGGGCAGTCAACTTGTACAGCAAGTATTACAAAGGACTGTCGCACTGTGTGGCAGACCTTTATGCATATAGAACTGCCACAAAGTGCGGCAGTCCTTTGTAATACTTGTTGTACAAGTTGACTGTCCCTCTCTCTGGCAGTCCTAACAGTACATAGGATTGCCAGAAACATGGGCAGTCGTCGTCGAGTCGAGAGGAACTGACTTGGGTTGTTCGAACTAAATTAATAGGATTTTGGGAGGGAATTGACAACGTATTAGGTTTCTTACCTTGATTGAGAGGAACGTTTGTGTGCCATCGTAGGGAGAGATGTTGGAAAATGGTGAAGACGAAGGAAATGGCGGAGATGAGGATCGAAACCCTAACCGTGACAATTGCGTAAAAGAAATGGAGAGAGAGGAGTGGGAAATCGTGGAGAAGAAGAAGAAGAGGAGGAGGGAAAATAGGGTTTGTGAAGAGAGAGAGAGAGAAAATTTCAAATGATACAGATTTTCGGGTTTGGGGGGGCCTGTGGGGTTTGGACAGTCCCCTGAGTGAAAACTTTGGACAGCCCGAGTAAAAGTTCCTCAAAGCCTGACTAGCCCTAATCCTGGATAGCCCCGAGTAAAAAAGGTTGTGCCCTTATAATTAGCCCAACTTTAAGGGACGGTTCAGAGCAAATATTAGGGGTTATTAATCCCTAGTTTTTTTTTATTTGGCAGGGATCGCGGTCACGCGTATCCCCTCAACAACAAATTATGACGTTCACTCTCCCACTTGGGAGTGATAAACCAGCACCCTTTCATAGTGCAATGGCGGCCACTGACATAGGCATGAGCTTTTCTTGATCGTCCAAAGACCCAGTCCAGGTAAGTTTTTAAAAACTTAAACCTTTTTGTTTATAGTTATTAATACATTTTTGCATAAATGATGACAATATGAGTTTTTAAACAAACGCATCTTAATAGGCACCGGCTGAGGGCCACTGACCGATCTAAGAGCATTCTAAGACGCTGGGGCACGTGATCGTTAGTGATCAAGTTTGCTTAAAAGAAGGTTAGAAGGATAACTAAGGCTAGTTAACCTCAAGGTTTTTTTCATGGGCCGGTCGTTTCATCCGGGACTATATTTGGTGCCAAACACAAAAGATGAGCCAAACGTACTTCATATGCTCAAAATGAGCGTTTTAGAAACAATCCCAACGGAACATCTCGACGTTTGAACAAATGGAATAAAATCTACAGAACATCTCGACATTTGCTCAACGTTTGAACAAATGGAATAAAAGCTGTAACTGTAATCCAAACTAGCTCTTAGTATGATTAACAACTTGTCAAAGTGTGAAACAAAAGGCGGGTAAAAATTTGGTAAACAAATCAAGCTTAAACTTTAATAGGCTTAGCTTGGTGCAACTCATGAACTTCAGCCCTGATTTCTTATATGGCCAAATAAAGCTTCTATTAGTCACAAATTTGTTTTATAGTTATATTTTGGGTAAAGTGCAAAAAACCCCTCGTTAAATTTGTGTTTTTTGCACTAAAAGATCCCATACTCTTAAAATTGCCAAAAGTATGAATTAAGCTCATTTTGCCCCCAAATGACAATTTTACCCCTGCCCCCCCCCCCTCCTTCTTCGGCTGTGTTCGCCGGCGAGGAGGAGGAGGGGGGTGCGCTCGCCGGCGACCGGCGACGAAGGCGGAGGGGGGGGGGCTGTTCGCCGGCGAGGGAGGAGGGGGGGGGGGGGGGGGGGGGGGGGGGGGGGCCGGCGCCAGCGCCGCGGAGAGGGGGGGGGGGGGAGAGGTTAGAGGGGAGGGGTAGTTTAGGTATAAATTTTTTAAAATTTGGCGGAAAGGACCTAACCGAGCGGATGTATAATCTAAGGAGGGGTAAACTGCAAAAAAACTCTAAAAGGTCTTTTAGTGCAAAAGACAGAAATTTAGCGAGAAATTTTTTGTACTTTACCCGTTATATTTTACATATTTATGTATGTGAAAACAATACAAGGTTAAAACACAAACCAGTATTCAACCTTGAGACCAAAGGAGATCCACTTAAAACAAATCAAACCAAACTCGAAGAATATGTTTATGGAAGTTCAATTGGAGCTCAAGCAGAGCTTCAACACAACCCTAATCAAGCAGAGCTTCAACACAACCCTAATGCAAAGTCTGACCATAAAAACAAAAGGCAAAAAGCTGAGCTTTTGCATACATATTACAAACACAGAACAGTTATAAGCTTATAGAAGCACTTCAGAGTTGCAACACTTAGGAACTAACCAACAAAAGAAAGAACCGAGGCTCATATTACTGCTTCTTCGTCATCATAACCGACTCCCTGCTGTGCTTCAGAAAGAGAGGACTTGATAGTGGCAGATGACAGCAACTCCTCGTCCTCGGAAAAGAGCTGCAAATTCTTCCTCTGCAACAAGAACTTCACGGCCATTTCATCAAAGTCTACGAGGCAGCCGAGCTTAACGAGCTCCGCAAGTGCGGGGATGCGATCAACTTTCTCATACAACAGCCCTTCAGATATCACTTCAGAGAAGTACGTCGCGAACTCAATGTTTCCTTTCTGCCCAGAGGACCTGTCCATCTTGTGAACGTACAGCTTCAGATTTTCCCTCTCCCACCGGAAAATTCTACTGGCCTTCGCCACCAAGGTCTTTCCCGAGGAGAGCGTGAGGCTGTAGTTTGCTGCAATGGGATCATCCGTCTCGAAGACTGCCGTGTTGAAGAGGTAGCCAACGATCTGGTGCCTATCATCTGCAGGAATATCAAGGGAAGGATCTGCAAGAAACCCGAGTACTAACCTGAGCAACCCTGTTTTGATCACGGTATCTCCTGGATTGATTTTTCTGAACTCGGTGCACTCAAACGCCTCGTCCTTGCGTGTGGCCTCAGAAATCGACTGGACACCTAAGCTCCGAAAGATTGTGTTCATCTTTGAACGAGAGGTAGAAGCCAGCTTCGTCTGCGGATACCAGATGAATAAAGGATTCGGAGCGACCTCGTCGAATAGATCCTTTAGTAGAAGATCGTCAGGAATGAAGACATCTTGCTTGTTGGATAGAGATACTCCATTTTCTGTTCATTTTCAAAAAAAAAAATGGCATTTAGCATTTTGGCTACCAGCGTTCTAAATGGCCGTCGAGGCGGCCGTCTAGGCGGCGCCTAGGCACGATGCGGCCGTTCTCCGTACCGCTTTTGTTGTTGGCGGTGGAGTAGGCAGCCAGCAGAGGTTTTTGGCAACAAAGACGAAGGTGAGACGGTGTAGACAGAGCAATACATGACTAGATGTTTTGGCAAAACAATTTTGCAAACAGTATGGACCTATGGTTCACTTTACAAGACTGAAACTTCATAAATCTTCTACAACTTAGTTATGCATAAAATACCCTTAAAATATGCAATTATGCCACACAAAAAAAAAGGTAAAATAGTAAAAAAATGTATCAAGCATGTAGGCAGTGCCTAGACGGCAGACGGATACTCTCCGCCGCGCACCCGCCTACCGCCGTTTAAATCATTGTTTTGCTAGTTGATAAAATTTGAAAACATTATAAAGTGTATAGCAAGTTCTCCATATCTAAGAAACTAGATACAAATTAGAACCAAGATTGATAAAATTTATAAATTATAGAGGAAAGAAGGATGGAAAGGGAGAACTAGCAAAAAAACAGAACTTTAGTAAGCAACAGAACTACGACTAAACAAAATCTTTCGACACATTTGTAAATTTACAACTAATTCGAAGATGTAGAAGATGCACACAGTATGATCCATAACAGTCTGCTAAAGAAAAAATTGAGAACATGTAACCAACTTAGAATCATTCTAGTAGTTAATATGGCCATACCTGTGAAGACCGGAAGCTTTTTGATTCTCCCCTTGAGAAGCTGCTCCGTACTTCCACTCCAATGTTTTGCGATGAACACCCAGAAGGCCGAGCACTCAGCCAGCGTTGGTTGCCGAAGCGCTATTTCCCACTCATTCCAGAGGCTGCAGTAATCTTCGACTGTCGGACCACATCTGACCTTGAGAGCCGTCGAGAAGAAGCCATGCAGGTTGCTCTCGTAATGCTTGTCCAGGACATGAAGTCGTGAGCCGAAAAGATTATCCTTGTCATGAAGAACGCAGGAGCCTGAGCTCGCCCATTTCCCTCCGTTACTTCCATTCGGAACCCATATCCAATCACGAGGTTCGTCGTCGTTGGGCTCCCAGCTAGATTTGCTCAAGTACATGTAGATTCTAGATATCACATCCAACTTAGAATGGCAGTTGAGATGGTTGGCAACCAATGAGCATCCACTACCAATATCAACGACTACACCCATCTCCTTCAGCTCGTCCCTGTAGAGAACAATCTCCGAGCCATAGAAAGCTTCATCGAGGAACGGCCCATCGTCCCTTTGCAAGGGCGTATCGCCCTTTGATTCAAACAGAATGCACTCGCCTGGAGACTGATAACCCATGGCAGTCTTCAGCCACTTCTTGTTTATACTTTTGAAGAACTCCTTGGGAAAGATGTCCGCCTTTTTCTCCTTCAAGTACCGAATGCACTTCAGCAGCGAGAGAACGTTCGATGGAGTCACGACCGAAGGATCTTTTGGGATGTTGAGGCAGGACAGAACGAAGCTTGCGCCCTTCTTGAATTCTGTTACAACCCCGAAAGACTTTAGCTCGTTTTTGTACCCATAGATTTCCTTCCCATAGGAGGCGTCAGAGTCGTCGATGAGAGGAAGAGCGGCTATTGGCGATACGGATTCCCATTCTGGATCGAACAATATAGCATCTGTTGAAGTTCTGAGTCCCGTCCTGGTTTTCAACCATTTCTCGCTACGGATGCAATTAACTAGATCAACAGGGAATCCCTGATCCTTCAGCTTTCTGCGACATAACAGCAACGACAGCACATTTTTCTTAGTGAGAGAAGATGAAGATATAAGCTGCTTAAACCTGTGCGCTATAGCCTTCGATGCATCCTCAAATTTCACCAACACGCCAGCGGTCTTCAGTTCTTCTTTGTATGATCCCATCCTCCCACCATAGAACGCATGATCGATCAACGGGACATCATCAACCACCTCAAGGAGGCATTCCCACTCCGAATCGACAAGGAAACACTCCCCTGGCTTTTTGTATCCGAGATGGGTTTTCATCCACCTGAGCTCCCTCAGTTTTCTTACAAAACCTTCGGAGGATCTTACGTATCGAATGCAGTCAAGTATCAAGATAGTCGAGTCGGCAGTAATGTTACTCAGCTTAAAATGATCAACCAAGAGCTGATAGTTGCTTCTAAAGCTAACGATCACACCGAGCAGCTCGAGCTCGGTCTTGAATTGAAGGATTTCCTCACCGTAGAAACCTGTTTCGACGAAGGGAAGATTGCTGACGTACGATGCGACAGCCCACTCGGAACTGAAGAGAACAGATCCACCTGGAGACCTGTAACCGTGTGAAGTCTTCAGCCACCTTTCATCTTTGACGCTATCGATTAGATGACTGGGAGAAAGACGCTTCTCCCTCAGAAAGCGAATCAATTTGAGAAGAGAAATCACGTGAACTCTGGTCAGAGTGGAGCTTTCTGCCATAGACATGAGACGATCTCCAATATAGGTCGATGCCTCCCCAAACTCGAATCTCACGCCAATCATCTTCAACTCCTCCTTGTAACTACTGATTTTGTGGTCATAGAACCCCGCATTGATCATGGGAATATCCACAAGCACTGATGCCATCTGTAGCAGGCTTCCCCAGTCTGAACTGGAAAGGAATGACTCTGACGGGGGCTTGTAGCCAACAGATGTCTTCAGCCAGCTTCCCTCCTTGATGCAGTTTAGGAACCTCTGCGGAATGTGAAGACCTCTGTACCTCAAATTCCGAAGCCATTGCAGAAGTAAGAACGCGTTCTCCTTTGTCAAAGGAGAAGAAACAGTTGGAAACCTTGCGTTGGGTGGACATATATCGGGCACATCCGAGGCTCCAGTATGAGATCGAAGGAACGCCAAAAGCTGATCTTCAGAAGTATAGTTCCCAGCGTAGCTACCTGCAGAAATGTAAGTTGCTCCCAGCTCTACATAGTTCTCCCCCCTCCATGGATTTGATCCCATCAATTCCACCCACTTGCTGCCTTTAGCAGGGACGAGCACCTCCTTTCTTTGAGCTGTGACACTTCCATAGTTATCTACAAGGGGCATGGAACTGCATAACTCGTTGACCGCCCACTCCGCCAAATGGTTCTTCGAGAGCGAGTGATATAGAAAGTGAGTATAAGCAATCACGAACCGTCTATCGTTGCCCAGCAGGTTCAAAATCAGTTTCGCGTACTTGTACACGTCCAGCGTCTCCACATAGACGTACTTTTGAAGCCAATCCATTATCACGCCTCGTCTGGTATGTACTCTAAGGGCTGTCTGTGTACTTCTCGGAAGAAAGAACCGTTTTGTAGAAGACCCAAATTCGCTGTTCCAGCTAATAAGCCAAGAACTATATTTCTCTTCAGATGCAATGCATACCCTTTCGCTAAACTGGGTTGCTCTGTATATACTCCAGAAGGAAAGCCCTCCACTGGTATCCACATATCTTATAAGTGGTATATTCTGGATGCTTGTACCGACAAAATTCGTGCAATTGTCGCCAATGAAACACAAAAGTTCCAGATAAATCTCCTCGGTGGCTTCTCTAGCGAGGTTGGAACTCTCGATGCACTTCCCATACCATCCCATGTCCACGAAACCCACATCCAGGAAGCCCAAAATCTCATCATATTCGCCCTTGTCAAATGAAGAGCTCAGAATAAAAGGGCCGTGCGATGATAGATTCTTCAAATCCACTCCAATTTTCTGTGCTTTGATCAAGATATCCCAAAATGTAGGTAGCAACCGGCGGACTTCATTTGGTTTGGAGAAGACCTTCTGATTAGACTGTGACTCGCATGGTATAATATGCTCTGCCGCTACTTTTTCTTTGATGGAGACCCTCACGGAATCCAGTAGTGGAATGGAAGATCTTTGAATAGGTAGGAACTGAAACATGGGGGGAAGAGAGAACGAGGGAGCACCTTCGGTTGATTTTACTAAGGCGACAAATGCATTGACAAAGGCAGAAGGCACGCACTCGAGGATCCCTTTGTTCCATGGGCTATCGACAAGTATTGCCTCCCTTGATGAAGCAAGAAGGAAATCTGCCTGAATTATGAACGGGAAGTTAGTAACCATTTCAGTGGGCAGAAATGCATATACACCGGGCTTCCTCAACCCTCTATTCAGCCGCCTGCCCCATGGAAAAGCCAGAGTAATCACCCATTCATCCACTTCAGCCCTCTTCTTCTCTCTACTTCCAGACTTGACGGCAAACTTTTGCTTCCACATGTAGTAACTGCACTCTTCCTCTTCCCCTTCACCATTCTCATGGGCAGAAAGGTGCAGAGTATAAGATTCAGCATCCATGTTCTTTCTCATCTGAACATCAGTTTCACTAGAAATGGAGACTTGCTTCACCGTATTAAGCTTTGGATCCTCGTTATCTTCCCTGACAGAGAGCCGTTTTATCTTTGAAAGGAACAAGAGGATTTCGGGATGCAAGATGGACAACTGTTCTTTCACAGCCTGCACTTTTTGAGCCTTCAAAGGCAAGATTATAGTCGTGGCAGGAAGGGTTTCAGAAGAACCATATACTCGTTTGATGTCAGCGACAATTGGATCCTTCTCAACCCATTCAGGCACAATGTATCCCACACCACACTCTGGGCATGGCTCTTCATTGAACCTGATCTGATAGCCATTACTGAAGATGTAGGGCTGACTGCAGATTAGAAATACACTTTTAAATCCAATACCTGTATATCAATTGTAATCTGTTAGTAACAGAAAGATGCAGAAAATGAGAAGAGTGGTAAACTTATTGTCAAAAATAGTGAACAAGCAGTAAAGCTTTAAGTGGCTGGCTTCACAAACTGTGACGAGAGATTTAACTTTTCTAGGGAAATATCTTCAATCAGTTAAAATATCAAAGCAAGAGATGATTAGGAAAATCAAAGGATGGGCATGATTAGATCTATAAATAGTCAGGATTCTGGTGATACTATAACTATAGTCTTGTTTAGTTTAAAATCTCCGTAAACCAGGTATAACAGAAAGCAATAAAATATGGTTCAAGGAATACGTTTGATAAATAACAATTATCTCATTGACTTTTTAACTTGGTTTGAACTCCACTCAAGGTGAATTCTGCAAGAACAACCTGCTCCTGCCAACAGCAACTCTGATTCTCTAAACAGACTCATGTGGCTACAACACGATTTGATTAGCAGTTATCTAGTGCATCCGCAACTTGTTTTCCCTTTGGATAATCAAGCCTCATAACCAGATATGATCCATCATGATACTCAGGTTCAAGCAAAACTGAACCCAACACTAAAACTATTGGGATGGATCCTACCCCAGTGAGGGAGTCATCACGAAGGTGGATAGAACCTTGCTGCGGGGAGCTCCTATTCAGGTACCGATTGGCAGCTGATCAGTCAACCAATCACATATATGATCCAGAAAAAGTAACATGGCATTCGGCTACTAATCTATTAACCAGTTCGCTCTAGGCCTAAATCCGATCCACCAAGTGGCAGATCAGACCGACAATATTTGGTTTCAACGTTCAAGAAGAATATTAGATCGACTTCGTATTGGAAAAACATTTTTCACATCCATTACATGTAATTTTGACGTTGGCAGTTGTAATCATGTTAGAGAGAGCATAGGATTTCATCTTGGTTATTATTACTTGTTGTTCCCTATTGGTTGTTGATGATTGCTTGAAACTTAAGATAAGGGGATTCAAGGGAACTGTAATCCTCTGTGCTCATATTAATTTTATTCTCATCTTTCATCCAAAGCCAGTACTTGATTTGTTTGAGCAGGATAAGGAATTTTGAAGGGATATTTTTTGTTGTCCTCTAGCTTTTACCTGGTCTCTTTTTTGGCTTTGCATTATTATATACACATAATCCTAATAAATGAGAATGTTTTTGCTGAGGTTCACTGGAGTTCATCCTCACTTCTGGAAACAAAAACACTGCTCATAATGTGTACTTTGTACAAGTATTGCTGATTCTCTAATGCTTATGTGTGCTTATATTCATTCTTCAATTGTACTTTCTTTTGTTTTAGGTAGATGAAAAAGGAATGAAACTATCAACAAACATACATAAGTTATAACAATTGAAAATAAAATTCGGTCTTCATTCATGTACAAATTAATATGAACACCAAGGAGAGAAACCTTCTTGGATACAAACTGGTCATATAATAATTCATGTACTTGCAGTAGTGACTAGCCCTTAATCTAATTCAATATGGGTCCTAGCCATGTGTTACTGAGTTAGATTGGGTTTGCAAGTAGGATGGAAAACTGAGTATCAACTCTCCAAAGTTCAGGTTTTATTGATTACTTAATAAGAAGATCTTTAACTGCAACTTGCTCACCTTTCTCTCCAATGTATCCACGATGTCTGTTGCCTTTCTTGGTGGACTTGCCAACTCGGCAGATCGAGTCAATGTTTGCAGAAGAAAACCCCCTCTCATTGTTAAATATAATCAGCGTAGAGTTTGCTCCAGTTGCTGTGATATCTTTTGATGTGATAACGAATTCAAGTGAAGGTGCCACCCCACTTGGGTACTCGTTATCCTCAGCATTCTGCATGGTTAAATACAAAATTATCATAATGCAGATGACTAGAAGGCATAAACAATATCAACTACTTGCAGTATGTTTCTTTTGTACAGAAACCTACTGTGATAAAAGTTATATGAAATGTTTTTAAACAAAACCAACATAGCCCCACTTTGAAAAAGTTCTCACGCAAAATTTGCATCGACAAAAGAATCTTAATTGAAAAAAGGAAATCAGGCGCAGACAAAGTACTTGTAAATGTATAAGAACATACAGGGCGATGGAGTATAAGCCAGTTATGACCAGCTTAAACATTTGTCAAGCAGCAAAGTATAAAACAGTTAAAGCAATACTGTTTTCAACAACTACCTCAGTCCATCTCTCGAATTCCCAGGAGGATCTCCAGACAAACTTGGAAGGATGCTTCTGGATAATGGTAACACAGCCTTTCTAAAGATACCACAAGGTTGAAATTCTAGCTACTACCTGTCCTACACACCATTGGAAAAGATGAACCTCGCGCAACAAAGCCGCTTTTGGCAACCAGAAACTTATTGGAATGTCGAGGACCTATTTAGTTAATATGGGTGTCTAGAAACAAAAGAGCATTTCCAAACTGAAAATTTGTTTGTTTGCATGCATTATCCATATCATATAGATAAATGCTTCACTCAATCGCCAAGCCCTCAACCGGCAGCTGAGTGGGATCAGCTGGCTATTGAGACCTTGAGACTGAGCAAAGATTGCCATGTAATATAAATGAGGACCATGTCTATCAGGTTCTAGTTTTCGCCAGTTTTTTTTTCAAATAAAGGATAGGGGGGAAATGCTAGCCTCTCTACTTTCCATTGACTTATCGTGATGAGACTATATTTGATCATATATTAGTCCAAGAATAAACAGCATCCTAGCGTAAAACTAGTAGTGCTTTCCATTCTTAGCTTATATGTTACATTTCAAGATAACAAAAACAAGAAACACGTAACATAACCATCCCTGCTTCCCAACATGTGAGATACGACAAGGAGGGACGAACCTACAGTAGGCCGAGGGTGAGGGGCCGCCCCTCCCTGAGATCTTGATTCCCAGGTATATCTTCCACTATATAATGAGGCTTCAAAACGGCTCAAAAGTGAGCCGTCTAAGCCGTCATTATATCACGGTCCATTTTATTTTTATTTTAAAAAAAATATGTAAAAAAAAATTGTTAAAAAAAGTTTAAATTTGTCAACATGTAAATTCGAACTCAACAAAAAAAAAATACATTGCACCTTAACCACATGAGTTAGAAGAAATATTTAACTATCATTGGATAATATCTTATTATAAGTTATTATACGTACAAAACACGTGCATTTACTAGTAATATATAGGGCTTGAATATTTTATATTGTAATTTGTTGTTTATAATTACTATAGAGACAGTTATCTCACTTGGTTAAGGTATACGTTTTGTACTTGGGTGGTCTGGAGTTCAAATCCTACAAAGCACTGCAATCAGTTTTAGTTATTTAAATACTAAATCAAATTCTCAAGAAACTGCAATCAGTTGTAGTTCTTTGTAATTTCAAGAACTTCAAGTTTATTGAGACTCACAATGCACAATGCCGTCTTTGGTACTGGACATGGGAGTTAGATTTCCCAAACAGACATTAGTTGTAATATTCCCTCTTCTTTTAGTGCGTGCGTGTGTGTGTGTATATATATATATATATATATATATATATATATATAATCTGCAGTTCTTTTTTAGATATGTGTCCGCTTACGACGTCAAACTGCCATCGGTCGCATACTCCATCGCCTATGGCAAAAGTTATACGGAGTGCAGTCACCTCACTTCTAAGGCACCATCTAGACCGCCATTTAGAACACTACATTTTGATTGATATTTTTTTAATTATATGTGATGTTCCATTGTATGTTAAGCTTGTGTATATTCACACACTTGAAATATTCTGAATAGAGTAGTGCTAGAATAGAGTAGTGCTATATTGCCCGCAGGTTTGGACCGCGGGCCACGTGTCGCCCCCCATTGTAGGGGTGCACGAAATTCGCGGACGTGGGTCCAATGGGTACAGGGGGGCCAATTGGGGGAAGAGGGGGGCGGAGGCACGTCGGCATGCGGTCACCCCCCACCCCCTACAGGCAAAATAGGTTTTCCGTTCTGAATATGTGTATTTTTGTTCCCTCTGAAAAGACAGAATTTGCGTCCGAAACTGACAGCAAGAGCCCTTGGCCTGCAAACAATGCACCTAGCCCACATGCAAGGGAGGGCAGGCATGGAAATGGTTAAGTGGTTGAGACAGACCTGGGGAACACATGCATGTTCTGGTTTTTGGTGGGTCCGAATGCAAAAATTGGGCTTAGAGGGCCAGTTAATACCTTAACAATAAACGCTTGTTCCAAATAAAGGACAGCATTTTCACCTTAAATTATACATGTGTACCTAAATATTGCACTACATACATATGCACATACACATAAACCTGTTTAGTTGCATACATACATTACATAACTATACGAGCCAAGATAGTCAAAGACGCAAACTACACTTAAGACGCGCATCCGTATAAAACAAGACGCAAAAATAATGAATAATAAAAATATACATAAATAAATTAGTAATATAAGAAATAAAACCAACAAAAAATGTTAAAAGATAACCAAGTGAACTAATAAAGCAATAACAGTAGTAGTATTCAACAGAACTAACAAGAGTTTATATTCTCCCTACCATGTTTTTTGTAAATTTTACTTTTTTTAGTTCAAATGTAACCAACTTTGACGACCGTGAAAAAGGTTATCTACATCCCACTTGTATAAGGTAAAGACTATTTCCATTCCTCAAAGGTTTATTTTGTATATATATAATGAAAACATAAAGTGCGTCTTTTTTTAGTTGTGTCTTGCTGAAAGGACGTCTTAGGGGTGCTCCAGATTGCGTCTGGAGAAAGACATCTCACCTATTGATGTAAGAAATGCAGTTTTTGTGCCTTTCTGCGATACGCGTCTTTGACTACCATAATACATGCATAAAAGTAGATATCAGTATGTTCATACTTCATACATATACAAAGTATGTTCATACTTCATACATATACACGAATATAAATGTGTCCATAGCTTTATATACATTAGATTTTTATAAGGGCACATCAAAACTTGATCAGGCTAACCCATTCTTAACTTTCATTTATTTACAAGTTTGCCACTGAAAGATTTACTCAGGGCTATTCAATTCCTAGGTATAAAAGATAACTCTTTTAATTTTTTTTTTTTACTCTCTCCTCCTCCTTCACAAGAAGAAAGAACAAAGAACAAAGAACAAAGAAGAAGAAGAATAAGAACATGAAGAAGAAGAACAAGAACTAGAATAATATCTTTCACCAAACCCTAGTTTATTTTTTTTGCTCTCTTTTAATTTCTCTTTTTTTTTTTCCTCTCCAAACCCTAGTTTATGGATGAAAACTAGTTGTAGAAGAAATTGGATTATCAAATCTATCAAATCTATTAATCTATTTATCAATTAATCAATTTTTCTTCATTAATAGAAAAAATTATGGATAAAATCCTAATTCTAGAAAAAATCGATTTGTTGAGCAAGTTTATATCAGGACTGCCAAAATTTCTGGCAGTACTAAAAGTATTGAGGACTGCCAGAAATTGTGTCAGTCCTGAAAGGGACTTGTTGTACAACAGGACTGCCACAATTCCTGTTCTTTGTGAGGAAAAAAATTTAAGGTTTATTTTCATGCATTTTAGGGTTTATTTAATTTTTTGTGTGTCATCGAAATTGAGAATGAGAAGAAAATTAGAATTTTGATGGAAATGGTGGTGAAGAATAAGATGAGAAAAAAAAAGGTGGAGAAGAAGAATAAGATGAAGAGAAGAAGAAGAAGAAGAAAGCTAGAATTTTGGAAAAGAGTAAGTGAAATTTACAAATGAGAGTAAAATTTGGAATTTGGGGGGTGTGGGGTTGGGACAGCCCCATGAGTAGGAAAATTGGATAGTCCGAGTAATTTTCCCTCAAACATGGACTAGTCCCGACCAACTTTTGATGTACCCTTATAAAAAATTTATACATTACCTACTATTACCTACTAGTGTAATCTATATGTGCATAAATAAACAGGTACATGTATTAAAAAGTAACTTCAGAAAAAATTATTTATATTCTTCTTCATAATCGCGAGTGCAAATAAAAATATATTATGTGGGAAGACAGTGCACTTCAAACTTAGGAGCGAAGTAACTCAACAATGACAATCCTACCCATCACATAATGATAGGATAATAACATAAAGAGGGATTCCCCCCGAACGCAATAACTGAATGTGGAATAGTTTTAGTATAAAGATCATTGATTAGATATAAGCATTTCTAAAGTAAAGCAAGGTTAACACCTCTTTATTGAAAGAAAGAATCTACCGATGAACTTCTTTTCAAAACCTTCTTTACAAAAAAAAGTTGGCACCAAGTTGAAAGAGACAAACAAATAAAACTATACGATTCAGAAAATCCAGAATTACACAAACTAAAATTTCACCATGTAGAGAGAGACACTTTTATCTTTTATATATAAATTCCTAGAACTTATTTTTAAGTAAGTTTCTCAATTCTTGTTGAATGCTAAGAAATTCCTCAAGTAGTTGCACACGAGAGTTATAAATGCTTTCAGTCTCCACCAACCAAAAAATAGCCCAATTCTTGAGCGCATACAAAAAATTGTATTACCCTCACCTTACTCATTTTTCTCTCTAACCCGAACCTCCCATCCCATGGATGAGAGGCAATTCAATTACGGGGGCAGAATAGTATATACCTGGGATTTTATATTTTTTGGAAATCAAATTTTTTGGAAAATTATACTGTCTGCTGAATATATAAGTATTTCCGAAAAAAGGATTAAAAAAACTGAAAACAATAAAAATAAGATAAAAACTGAAAAAAAAAAAAACTTAAAAAGAACTTAAAAATAATAAAAATAATAAAAAACTGAAAAAAAAAGTTACCAAAAAATCATTCTTACAATAATGAAAAAAAAAGTAAAAAGAAAACTGGAAAAGCAAAAGAAACATTCTTTAAAATGTAAACTGGAAAAAAAAATGAAAAGGAAAAAAGACGACCAAATAAAAATTAAAAAGTGAAAAAAAATATCTGAAAAATGAAAAAGATGAAAAATAAAAACAATTACCAAAACCAAAGGTCATTATTAAAAAAAATAATGAAAAAAAACATTCCCTAAAAATTGAAAAAGAAAAAAAAGAAAAAACAAAACAATTATTAAAAATCGGAAAAGAAAACTGAAGAAGTAACAAGAATTTTTTTTAAAAGACTAGGAAAAAAATATCCATACAAAAAAAAAATACCAACATATTCTTAAGAGATGATTCAATGAGAGTAAATTGTTTATTCAGGTTATTCACAATTCCGAATAAAATTTATAACATAAATCAAATATAAAAATATGTTTCCTATTCTAAATTTAAATGGGATAAATAAGAAATGAATGGATGAGTGGGTGGCACCCAGTAAAAGACGACTTAGATGGATTAAACAAGTGCAACTCAAAGCAATGGATACACCCATGACAAAAGGAAATAATATAGTACAAGCTGTTAAACATATAATTTGATACTCTCAAATAATCAAGTTTTTTAACTTAATACCTGAACTTCTATAGATATTAACTTGATACCCATAAACTTTAAACGGACTAAATTATGTTAGATAAAATTTTCAACCCATGCAAATCAAAAGATATAAAAGCTAAGGGCATGAATTGTTGTCCTTAAAATAGAATTTCGCCCCCACGAACGCAGCGGATTCCAGACGATCTATTCCCGAGATACAAAGAATCTCTTCGATCCATAACACCGTACACCCGGTCGTGAATCCCACGAACGATCACAGCCTTTGTCCGGAGCGGAGTTGGACGGAGGAGAAATATTATGGTTGGCTTTTCTCTTCTGTACGCAGGGCCGACCCACGATGATGGGTTGTCCCAACCGGAACAAACTTTGGTTGCCCCTTATTGCAAGGAGTGACACTACATAAAAAATGTGGTTATTATCTTATTAAGATGGTAGATAACCTAATTGTTGGACTCACTAGATCTTGAACTAAGACTGTTTAGTTCAGTAGTACCAAATAACATAAGAACACAAGTATTCTCAAGGTTTTATATGTTGATTTGGCTGGGAAGGGATCGAGTATGTACTATATAGACCCACATAGAACTGAGACTTTCTACATCTCAACTTTCTATAATAACTTTTTCAAGTCTGTAAAGTATCAAGGAATGCTTTAAACATTTAGTGGACAAACCATTGTTTCTAGGATGCTACATGCAACAGCAACTTAACAATCTCATAAAATTGTCACGCCAATCCCTTTTAGGCTGAAAAGAAGAAATACACTAAAAAGACAAACCTCACATTTATACGAAGCAAACCACATGTTTGCACAACAACTGAACTATACTTAAGCAGGAGGTATCTTAAAAACCTAATTAGACAGATGATCAGATAGACCGATAGACCGGCACTGAAGCCACCATCCTAAGAAAAGTTAACCATGTTTCAAATAAAACAATACAACACTGTTACATCAAATACCATATTTTTTCACAAGTAAATACCAACAACCTTGTATTCTCCCTCAAATAATTCGAAGATAAAGAGAATCATCCTTCAGATCTCAAGCACATTTCCTTTCCTTTCAAGCTACTTTCCTTTTTCTTTCCTTTCATTTCCAGCTCCTTTTCTTTAATTTCCTCTTGCTGGATGAATTTTTTTTTTTTGTTTAATTTATGGACCGGTTGGTTGCCCTAGGGCCGGGGGGTTGCCCAAGCCCACTGGCTTGTTGGGCTTGCCCTAGGGCCGGCCCTGCCTGTACGAACCTGTTTTTCGAACGAGACTACCAATAGTGTCCAGGATAATCACCTACGATCTCCCACGAATCCCGTAATGGGATTACGTGTTAATAGGTCTACGGAAGGCTAGACAACCGAACAAATATATTTATCTATTTAAGAAGAAATTATAAGGAGTTAGGAATTACCTTTATATCGCGCCAAAAAATATGCATTAAATTGAGAATGCGATTTAGCACACCTCGCACAAAATCTACTTACCCACTAAGGAGGATAAAACAATATATGCAAACGAGAACAATTTTTTCTATCTCATATGGGACTAAAAGAAAATATGTCTTTATATAATCACATTTGAGTTGCTTCCCAAACAACAAAACCAACAAATTATCCCCAACCCCGGCCCTGCCCCACCCCCCACCCCCTCCCGCGGCTGCAACTCCCCCCACCGCGCCCCAAAACGGTAACACCCTCCCCCTCTCTGCTCGCGGCGGTGGCAAAAGTAGCCCACGTGCCGCGGAGAGAGAGGGGGTGGAACAATTCAGCTGGAGGCCTGTGGGGTCGAAGGTGGTCCAGTCGGAGGTTGTATTTGATTGGACTTGTTTTCAATGGAAAATATTTTCATCACAAATTTTTCACTAGTGTAGTGTTTGATAGCTTATATTTTCTATGGAATTATTTTCCAAAAAACTATCATTTTTCTATATTTTCTTTTAAAATGGTGGAAAATAAAACTTTTCCAACCCATATGAAAATATCATTTTCGATGGAAAATAACTATTTTCGGTGAAAAATAATGAAAATCAAACACCCAAATTAAGTTTTCCACAAAACATTTTTAAAATTCTATAAAAAAAAAAAACCTATAAAAATAATTTTATGGATTTATTAGTTTTTCCACATATTTTTCACGTTACAATCAAACGCACCATAAGTTGTAATTTAGCAAAAAAAAGACATAAATTTTGTTAGTTTTATAAACTACATGTAAAGTTTTTTTTTTTAAATCTCACTCACACACAATTGGGGGACTTGAACCTTGTCAGTCCCTCCTGATGTTCACTCTAAACTACGTGCAAACTTGCACTTACAAAATGACAAAAATTAACCACCACCAAAAATTAACCTCCACCATTGGGAACGGTGGAGCACCCCGGCGCAGTGGCGCAGGTTCGAGCCCCCTTAGGCATGCCTCCAAGAACCATTAAGAAGTGGACACCCTCAAAAAAAAAAAAAAAAAAAATATATATATATATATATATATATATATATATATATATATATATATATATAATCAACCAAAGATTTTTTTCTTCTTCAAGGATGTACATGCAGTTTAGAAGTTTACAGAGGTATGCGTACAATATTGGATATATTAGAGGGCATGCATAAAAGAAAGAAAGAAAAAACATTTTCAAAATCCAATTTTACGCCATTATAACAAAAACAGAAGAAAAAATTTTGAAACTCCACAAATTAAATTAAGAAACCCTATAGGAAAAAAAATCCTTTCTTTAGCGTCTCGAAATCAAAGACCAGGAAGAGAAAAACCCTAACTTTCTAGATTGAGAATGCAGAAGAAGATGAGACCTGGATGATCTCCATGAGGAAATGGACGTCCTTTGCGTAGAGCTCCTCGGAGAGGTAGGTGACGGCCTGGTGGATGTCCTCCGCCATCGGGTTCTTCTCCTCCTTCCCGATCGAGTACCTCTCCCTCCTCATCCGATCTATGTGCTCCCTAGCATGATCCATCGTTTCCGAAACCCTAATTTTCGAAACCTAACCCTAATTTCGAGCTCTGGAGAAGAAGGAGAATGGAAGAGAGTGAGTGATGGTATGGAATGGATTTGCTTCCATAGGAAGGAAATAAAAAGGGCGGGAGGCGTACGAACTTCTTCACGTGGCGACGGTTCGTTGGCCATATCCTTGTAAAATTGTTAAATTATAAATTAAATCCCCAAGTTAGATTTTATAGTTTTTTTCCTTTTTCTTTAGGAAAAGCAAAACAGAAAGCTTTTGAAACATTAAAAAGTATATATTAATTAAATTAAATTGGTTTGGGAAATATCACTAAAGGAGAGAATCTGCTTTTGACGGGTCGAAAATTGAAGTAATTTTTCAAGAAAAGAAAATTGATATATAAATTTGTTACAAACAAACAATTTTGAACCAGTTTCCAAAAAAAATTGCATTAGCAGCCGTAGTAGTAGCAACAGTAGTAGTAATAGCAGTAGCAGCATAATCAGTCCCAAAAGCATCATTAGTAAAGGATGCTCAAAATTTTATCTTTGGGTCAAAAAAAATATATTAATTAACTAAAACATTAAAAAATGACCTTCGATTTTAAAAATTAATGTAAATAAAATAATATAAAATTTAGAATCTATAGAGATGGAGCTTACTATTCTACAAAATGTGTTCCTACAATCTATAATTTAAAAACTAGGAGGCCCAAGCCTTTGGTCCTATGGGTGGAATGAGACCGAAAATCTATAAATTAGAATTGGAAATGGAACTTATTATTCAATCAATGAGCTTCAAATTTCTGAATCTAGAAATTGGGACCCAAGATGAGCCTTACTAATGATGCTCTAATAAATAACCCCAAACATAGTCTAAGAGCAACCATATTTTTTTTGAAATTTCTTTGATTTCGAATAAAATTTATTTGCTTGTATATGTAAGCATGAATAAATCTACTTTTATGTATGCACATATACTTTTATGTATACCCTCAAAACATTCATACAAATTAAATCAATAATAATTTTTTTGCATTATGTCATTCGTAATTATATATCAACAAGTTCACATTGTGTTGAGTGAAAATAAAGAATTTGTATGTATATATTTTTTATTGTACTTCAAGATCCGTAACATGTTCATCGTAACAGATCCTGCTGACCTTACCATTATTTCGGCCGTAACAGATCCTATTGACTTGACAATTATTTCGATCGTAACAAATCATATTGATTTGACCATTATAGTTATAATACTCATATTAAATGTCTTTAGAAGATTTATCTCTACAGAATATTATCTCTTCATAAATTAATATTATCTCTTCAGGAGATTATCTATTTAGGAGATTAATATTATCTCTTCGAAAAATTATCTCTTCAGGAGATTAATATTATCTTTTCAGGAGATTAATATTATATATTCATTATCTCTTCGGGATATTAATATTATCTCTTCTTTTTATTAGATGATCTGCTGATGTGTCGTGGAAAATGAGAAAGGAAAAGAAATGTAGGTAGCGAAATCAAATCCGTACTGGACTTTCTCATGGATGATATATATGGGAAAGAGTTTGTTATGTATAAGATAAGGGCATCCTGAGCTCTTAGCTCAGGTCTTATCGGAGGATATCATCCCCAATGTAATTCTTTCTTAATCTGGTGGATTAATAAGAGCTCCACTTTATCAAAAAAAAAAAAAAAAAAAAAGATAAGGGCATCCATATATGAGTTTATCCAAATTATAACATCTTCATTTTTCATTAATTATGATAATCATTTTTTTACATAATCAAGTTAATTAAAGGGTGCTGCTATTAGCACTCCTAAAATATTATTCGACACTCCTCTTTAATTTTTTAAGGTTCGAATTTCAAATCTACCCTTGCATTAAATATGACATTAATTTGTGTATGCATAGAGAAATGAGTGTAGGATGACATTTTAGGAGTGTCAATAATGTTAATGCAGGGACAAATCTGGAATTTGAATGTTAAAAATTAAAGAGGAGTGTCGAATGACATTTTAGTAGTGCTAATAGCAGCACCCTAATTAAATATAATAAATATTTATATAATAGAAAATTAGCACATGTTTAATAATTATTCACTAACATATTTTGTTTATATTAGTCTTTTGTTCTTCAGTAGGCCAAGTATTAACATAAATAAAGAATTAATTAAATACATAGTATAAATAACTAATTATCAAGTTAATTCATTAGTATTTACTATTATAACTATTATGTAATTAATATATGGATTTTGTTAACATGTGTTCTAAGGACACACGTTAAAACATTGGTATATGCGCATTTTATATTGGTATTTTTACTAGCACATTTATCAGTGTAACTTTTACTTTGTATTGGTAGATGTAAAATGTGCATTATTAAAAATGCTAGTAAGAATACAAATATAAAATGCATTTGTATCATCAATGTGCTAACATGTCTCCTTATGGCCGAACCCAGATGCCCCTTGTGGACCAGCGTGCAAAAAAAAGTCCTGAGCGTTACGTCGAATACCCCAAAAAAAAGTCCTTTTGGCACATGTTATCGCGGAAAGGAAATCAATTTCTCGGTGTTTATTTTTTTTGAAAAATTACAATTCTCATCGATTTTTTTTTTTTTTTTTTAAAATATCAAGAAATTTGGAAAAAAAAAAAACCGAATACTTAAAGGTGGAAAAGTAAATTCTTGCTTAGATGGATTTAACTATTTTTCTCTCTATTTTTTTCATTAGAAATTATTTTTCGTTCCTCCTCAATTCCTTTGTCATCGAACCATAGAAAAGTAATGATTTTTCTTTTCCAACTATATCGAAACATAGAAAACTGCCCTTAAGGCCCCTTTTGGTTCCCGGAAAGGAAATTGATTCCTTGATATTTATTTTTCTTTAGAAAATTACAATTCTAATTCATTTCTTTTTCAATGTTTAGAAAAGTAAAAAAAATTGGAAGGAAAAATGAATCCTTAAAAGAAAAAAATAATAATCCTTGAATTAGTGGGAGGAAATTTTTTTCATATTTTTTTCTTCTTAGAAATCAAATTATTTTATGTATTATTTTCTGGGGTAAAGTGCATTTAAACCCTCCTTAGAGTTGCCTCGTTCGCAAAATAAGACCTTTTAGAAAACTTAAAGCAGTTTGCACCTCCCGCAAACCTGTTTTGCGCAGAATACCCCTTTCCGTCAAATTGACGTTAGAACAGCCGTTAGAGGCCATTTTTTGGATTAAAAAAAAAGTGCACTTCCCAAAATACCCCTAATGCTTACATTTGGCTGTTGGCTCTCTTTCATTCTCTATGTATAAGACAATGTTTGTTTGAAACATAAAACCTAAACTTTATATTTTCTATTTTTTGACCGGTTGGTTGGAAGGAAAAATAATATATTTTTTTATATTTCTTTTTTTTTACTTATTTGCTCTCATTTAATATATTGAAACTTTTTCTTACCTACAGATCTCAAATCCAACTGCAATTTTTTTTTTATATTCTCTTTTTTTTTTACTTATTTGCTCTCATTTAATGTTTGAAGCTTTTTTTACTTATTCCTTTTTTTTTCAAGACGTCCAAATAGAAATTATGGAAGCCTATTCGTAGATAATCGACAAAGGCGGTGGCAGCCACTGAACCCGGACCATGCTTCGACATACATGTTTTGCAATTTAGGATTTTTGACACGTTTAGTAATATTTAAGTTATTTGTTTAAGTAATACATGTGATGAAAATAAATTTGTACCAAGATTTACAATTTCAGTTAGAATTAATAAATAAATAATTACGATAATAGTCATGACTAATAAATAATTACGATACAAGTTCAGGACTAATCGGACATTTGTTAAAAGATTTTTTTTTCCAGAAAAAATTTAAGATGAAAACCTACTATTTAGATTATAAACATTTATTTTCGAAAATGACGTCAAGCATGAGAATTGATTTTTGTTTAATAATCTTTTTAATATTTTGTTTTTTGTTTCCATTTTTTTATTTCTTATTTCATATTTTTTTTCATCTTTTTAATAATCTTTTCTAGAATTAATAAATAAATAATTACGATAATAGTCATGACTAATAAATAATTACGATACAAGTTCAGGACTAACCGGACATTTGTTAAAAGATTTTTTTTTCCAGAAAAAATTTAAGATGAAAACCTACTATTTAGATTATAAACATTTATTTTCGAAAATGACGTCAAGCATGAGAATTGATTTTTGTTTAATAATCTTTTTAATATTTTATTTTTTGTTTCCATTTTTTTAGTTCTTATTTCATATTTTTTTTTCATCTTTTTAATAATCTTTTCTAGTTTTTTAAGAGTGACTTTTATTTTCAAATTTGTATAGTTTTTATTTTTGTCTTTTTTCATTGTTTAAGATTTATCCTCATTTTTGGTTTTTTGGAATATTTTGTCTATTTTTTATTATTTCCATATTTTAATAGTATTTTTTGTTTTTTATTTGGTTTTTTTTTTCCAGTTTTTCATCATTTCTATTTTTTAAGAATTGATTTTTTTGTATTTATCAGTTTTATTTTTCCCAAAAATATTTATATATTTGTTAAATAAAAAATAATTTATGACAAAATAATTTTAAATAATATTTATCCATTTTTTTGACGAAACTAACCGTTTTTAACAAGTTAATACTAATTAAAATAATTTTAATAAATAATTTTACTAGCAAAGACCATTTTTCCTTTGTTAATATTTATCCACTTTTTAACAAGTATTTTTGCGTAACCGTTTTTAACAAAATAATTTTAGAACTAACCGTTTTTAACAAGTTAATATTAGATAGCCCAGGGGTAAAATGGTCAAAACAATTCCATTTTAACACCCGTAAACGGAAAAGTTAGCGGAGGGGGTGATTTGAGCATTTTCGTATCTAGTTGGGTTTTTTGGATCAGCGAGTCTTTATTTGCATTTTCGTGCATCTAAGGAGGATTTAAATGCACTTTACCCTTTTCTTTGGCATCCAATAAACCACTTTTTTTTAAGACTCTAATTTTGCCAACGAAACGTGGCCTTATATCTAAAAACAAAACCCCATAGACTCGACCTCAATTATTTGGGGGGAAAAAGACAATGGAACATTGGAATTCCACCACTTTGTGTTACTTTTCCAAGCCATTGGACAGCTGAAAGTAGGGGTACGCGTACAAAGCCCAAGTCAATAAGTCAGTTGATGGGATGGCATAGGATTTGCTTCCATGCGAAGAAATTAAAAAGGGCGGGAGGCGTACAACCTTCCTTCTTCTTCTTTTTTTCCTTTTTTTTTTTTTTTTTTTTTCCAGCACGTACGAGCTCATTTAAATTGTATGTCTTTTCGCACCCGATTTTTAGTCTGTCGTCATGTCACTTCGGACTCTTCGTTCGGATCCTGTCCGCACTGGCTTTTTCATCATTGTCCGGCACGTACGTCTCGCGCACTCCCCGCGCTCCAGAGCCTCACGGGACGACCGACGTCTTTCGACGCCAGCAACTCAACGCCTCGCTTAGCCCACGACGCCGAAGGCGCCCCCGACGTCTTCACGACGCCTACGACAGCCGGTTCCGTCCAGCCACCCGTTCTATGCGCACGACGTCCTTACGACGTCTTCCAGACACCCATTGGGCGCCGCACGACGGACCGCGTGGTCAGCCGTCGTTTATGCCCGTGGTAGAATGGTGCCGGTCCTCGACCGTCCGCGCGACGCCCTAGCCGATGAGTTTTCATGCACGGGAAGTCCCATTCTGTCCCATGCCAGCTCAGATCGTGGCCATTTTTCGTCAGTTGTCACCCTCATTTTCCGTATTTCGTATTTATGCTCGTAGTTGGATTTTGGCTTGTATTTTTTTAATTTTTTTTAATTTTCTCGACTTGCAGAATTTTGGGTTCTCTCGTATTTCGGGTTTCGGTTCGGCTTGGTTTTAATTGGTTTGGTTTAGTTGGTTGGTTTAATATGTAGTGGAACACCTTAACCTACACTCCTCCCTCATTTCCACCACAACCACCCTCATTATATCCCCACCTAACTTTCTCTCTCCTCTTTACTCTCCATTAATTTTCTTCTTCTTCTTCCTTCTTCCACACAACACCACACCATAGGCAAGTGCTCCTTGCCACTACATAAGGACCCAATATTATTTGTCCATTAGCTTGAGGAGATGGTTTTGAACAACCTTAGGTCTTGATGTTTTGTGTTTTGAAGCTTCATCTGTTCTAGATCTAACTTTTTCCCATTTTCGGAAATTAGTGGTTTTGATCTATTTTGAGTTGGTTTTGGTGGCTTTTGATGCCTCTATGTTGTAGAGAATCAAATTTCACCCAAGTTAGAACTTTAAAAATCCGAATTTGAAGTTTTATTGGCAAAGTTGTGAGACTTTGAACTTTGGAACCCATTGTTAGTGTTCTTCTCAGCCAACTTGGAGAAGAAGAAGGCCACCCGGACCCGTGCCCGCGCCGCGCCGTTGCGCCTGCGCGCCGCCGTGCTGGCGCGCCCTCCCGCGCGCACTCCGTGCCGCGCCCTTGCGCGCGCACTCCGCTGCGCTGCGCCCTTGCGCGCGCACTCCGCTGCGCTGCGCCCTCCCGCGCGCACTCCGTGCCGCGCCCTTGAGCGCGCACTCCGCTGCGCTGCGCCCTCCCGCGCGCACTCCGTGCCGCGCCCTTGCGCGCGCACTCCGCTGCGCTGCGCCCTCCCGCGCGCACTCCGCTGCGCTGCGCCCTCCCGCGCGCACTCCGCTGCGCCCTTCCGTGCGCACTCTGCTGCGCTGCGCCCTCCCGCGCGCACTCCGCTGCGTTGCGCCCCGCGCGCCTCGTCGGACGCGCCCTCGCGCGTTCTGGCTCCGCGTTGCCCCCGCTCGCGCCTTTGGTGTGTTGCGGTTGTTCCTCGAGCGCGTCTCTTGACACCGCTCGTGCACCCTAGCCCGAGCCTTGCCCGGCGCCCCCCCGTTGGGTCGTCTTTAGCCCAGCACACCCTGTGCTCTGGTGGACCTTGGTCCTTGGTTTCTGGCTAAATTTTGTTTTCTGAGATTTTCTTGTCCACCACACGACTTGACTTGGTCTAACACGTCTTGACACGATTTTCTATGATTTGACATGATTCGGCTTGCGGCTAGTTTTTCTCCTATCTTGTTAATAACTTGGCGTATAACTTCGTAACTTGGTAGCTTGAACCTGTAACTTGATAACTCGGCTCGACTTGAAAGTGGCCCGCGGAGGCGCACTCCTGACTTGACATGACTTGACTTGCCCTGATAGCATGTAACTTGACTTGTCTTGACACCGTGGGTGTACTACTTGTTGCTCTGTGCAAATCACTTGTCTTGTCTTGCATCATGTCTAGGACGTGACTTCCTGGGTACCACGGCCAGGGACTCGCGCTAAATTGGATTAGGCTAATTATTAGATCAAACTAGAACATGGAGAATTTCCAGTCACAGGCAATCTCGTTATCTGGGCGCTTTAATGGACTTGTAGCTTGCCGACGAGTAGAGCACATTTCCAGCACACTGTCATGTGTTGCACCCTCTAAGTCACCTAAGGGTACATTTGTCTCCCGGGCAATGTACCCACCTATAACTCTCAACCCGCGGAAGGATAACTGGATGGTCTGCAGGGCTTGGGACTGGGAGTTTCTCACTTGCATCTTGTTAGTAATTAAGGCTTGTGATAACCCTAGTTAGTTAAAGTAGTAAGCCGTAGTACTTGCTTGGCCGATTGTGAATGGATGGTGTCCAGCCTTGTCTAAGTCTTGTCTAGCTCCAGTACCTGCTATCTCCTGAGCATGTTTGTTTTACTTATCTCTAACGATAAATGGGTAGAGACAGTGAGCTATTCAGGCGAAGGGGTACAATCCCGGTCCTTGTTTGGTTTAAGGATTGTAACCTGGCTCCCGGAATGGTTCCACGTCCCTAGTTGTTTATCGCCCTGTGTACCTTACTATTTGTATCTTCTTTTATTCTTTATGTTCTGATATGCTGACTTTTGTTCTTATTTGTGGCCTCCTTTGTGGCACTTGCTCTTTCTGGGGTTTGACCCAGCTGGTTTTGTGTGGCCAGATTTCGGAGCAGCTCCCGAGGATCTACCAAGCTTCCAGCCCAATGGTGACAACTAGACGGAACCCGGGCCAAGAGTGGGTTTTCCTTTTTGTTTCACCCACTTATATGTAAATTTATTCTTTTGAGGCGTTTAGCCGACGAGCACCTGTTAGCTCGATGCACATTTACTTACTGTCTGCCTACGGGCTGTAAACATGATTAACAAAATCCTAGGGTTGATCATGTATGACTGAACTCTTGCTAGTCCTATCATTTTTGTACGACTAGCTTCATGATCATCCAATATGTAGTATTTGGGACGCCTTATATATATATATTTGATGCTCTAATATCTTGTAACTCTGTTAATTGCTTGAGATTGAGACAATAGGCTTGACCTTAAGAGACTGCTGGCTTGTAGTAAACCCTCATATCTAGACAGCCGTGACCGTATAGTTGAGATGTATTCTATTTCAATATACGTAGCTGGCTGTGTCTGCCCCCGCTCTCCAGTATTCTGGTTCTGGGGCGTGACACGGTTTAAGTGGTGGCCCATGCAGGTCTTGTCAATCAAGAAATGTGAGGGTTTACCGAATAGATGTCTCAATCAATCTTCGCCCTTGATCTCTGCTCGTATCTTCAAATCCCTGAGAATCTCGACCTGATCACATTGCTTGTATCATTGATCTGTCCTGGTCCTCTCCTTATTGTTCCCTATGTCGTCTTCTTCAGCGGCATTACTCCCGGACCTGCCAACCAGCCAGAGGAAGCTCGACAAGCGCCCCAGCGCCAGGAAGATCAAGCTCAGCACTCTGGAGTAGCCTCCCGAGTTATGCTTCCCGGAGGCTCAGAACCTCCTGTTCAGGCAGCTCCGCCCGTTCAACCAGCTAGGCAGGATGAGGGGCCTTTGGTAGGGCTTATCAGAGAACTGCTTGCATCTCAAGATCGTCGAGGCGACGCCTTGCACCAAGAAGTTCATGATGCACTAAACCGAGGAGGTCCCCAAGGAAATCAGGCGGCCAACAGTTTCAAGCGTTTGAACCCTCCCTTCTTTGACGGCAGTGAAGATGCGATTGCCGCGGACGCTTGGCTTCAGGATACCGAGGTGGTTCTAGAAGCAGCTAGGACACCTGAGAATGAGAAGGTGGCGGTGGTACGCCTACAGTTGTTAGACTTGGCTCGCGATTGGTGGGCAGCTCAGGCCATGGGGTTAGCAGCACCAGTCACTTGGGCGACGTTCAGAGAGAGGTTCCAGACGAAGTACTTCGATGCGGTGGCACGGTACGACCTGCAAACCAGATTCACCAACTTGAAGCAAGGAGGCCGGACGGTCGATGGCTATGCGACCGAGTTTTCTAGGCTGAGTAGGTTCGCCCCCACCTTGGTGGCAACCGAGTTCGATAGGGCTCAGCGGTTCCAGCAAGGGCTGCACTTAGAGATATTATTGGCTGTGGAGCAGTTCGAGCACCAGACGTTCGATGCAGTATTGAAGGCAGCAAGGAGGCATGAGTATACCTCCCGGAGAATTGTGGACAGGACCGGAGACAGGAAGCGGTCCCACAACCAGATGCACCAATCTTCAGCTTCAGCCCCGGCAACTAGGGGTATAACTATTGGAACTCCGAGGCGGGCAGCCTCAGTGACGTCGGTTCAGCATTCGACCCCGACGCACCCGCAGCAGCAGAAGCAGAAGCAGTCTTCCGCAGTGGGATGTTCTCATTGCGGGAAGCCGGGCCATGTAGTGGCAGAGTGTCGTAGGGCACAGGGATTGTGCTTGGCTTGTGGAGGAGCAGACCACCATATAGGGACCTGCCCGAATAGGGGAGGTCCATCATCATCCAATCTTTCTAGTTCTTCGGTGAGAGGACCAGCCCCAGTTCCAGTCCAGCAGCAGCAGCAGCAGTACCCGAGGCCATTGGCGCCCCAGGCCCAGGCCTTTCAGCAGCAGAACCAGCAGCAGTTCACCCAGGCTCCAGCACAGAACCGACAGAGGGGTTTCCAGCAGAGGGGACCCGCAGCTAGAGGTCAGGCTATGATGATGACCATGGAAGGAGAAGTTGTACCAGGTGAGGTAGTGGCAGGTACTATTCTCGTCAACACCTTACCAGCATCTGTATTATTTGATTCTGGTGCATCGCATTCATTCATGTCTGCACGATTCGCGACACGGATAGGATTGGAGCCCGAGTCATTATCAGTGAGGCTCAATATACTTACTGGTAATGGTCTTGTGGGAGTAGATCGAGTGTTTTCCTCGTGTCGGATCGTAGTTAGCGGTAGAGAGTTCTCCGCTAGGCTCATAGAGTTCCCTATGGCAGACTATGATGTAGTCCTAGGCATGGATTGGTTGAGGAACCATTATGCTAGGATAGACTGCCATATTGGCAGAGTTGTCTTTAGTATTCCCGGAGAGCCAGAGTTTTCATTTTCCAGAGGCACAGTAGAGCCATCTCCTCCAGTATTGCGGATGGCAGTAGTAGCAGCAGTGCAGTTGCCCCGGATAGTTGAAGAGTTTCCAGATGTCTTCCCAGAGGAACTTCCAGGAATGCCACCAGAGCGGGAGATCGAGTTCACCATCGACTTGATTCCCGGGACAACACCAGTATCAGAGCGAGTCTACAGAATGGCGCCTTCAGAGTTGGAGATTTTGTACAAGATGATTGAAGAACTTAGAACCAAGGGATTCATTCGTGCTAGTGGATCGCCTTGGGGAGCCCCGATGCTTCTTGTGAAAAAGAAGGATGGTACGTCCAGGCTATGTGTTGATTATCGTACCTTGAACTCAGTGACAATCAAGAACAGATACCCTCTCCCGAGGATAGATGATTTGTTTGATCAACTCAAAGGGGCTTCAGTTTTCTCGAAGATAGACTTGCGATCAGGATACCACCAGATCAGAGTTAGAGAGCAGGACATCCCAAAGACGGCGTTCAGATCGAGGTACGGGCATTGGGAGTTTCTAGTTATGCCCTTTGGAGCGACCAATGCCCCGGCAGTGTTCATGGACCTCATGAACCGTATTTTCATGCCTTACTTGGACCAGTTTGTGATAGTGTTCCTTGATGACATCCTGGTCTACAGCAAGAGTGAAGCGGAGCATGAGCAGCATCTCCGTGTGGTTCTTCAGATTCTCAGAGAACACCAGTTGTACGCCAAGTTCAGTAAATGCGAGTTCTGGCTCGATCGCATTTCGTACTTGGGTCACATCATTACTCGAGGAGGAGTGGAAGTGGATCCCCAAAAGATTGTGGCTATCGAGGCATGGCCAGTACCCAGCTCAGTGGCAGAAGTTCGCAGCTTTCTTCGATTGGCCGGCTACTACCGGCGATTCGTCTCTGATTTCGCAAGGATTTCAGCGCCGATGACTCAGTTGACCCGCAAGGATGTGCCATTTGTATGGACAGCAGAATGTCAGGAATCATTTGAGAAGTTGAAGCAAGGTTTGATAACGGCTCCCATTCTCACCCTTCCAGATGGGACCGGAGGATTCACAGTTTATTGCGACGCTTCAGGCAGAGGATTGAGAAGTGTTTTGATGCAGCATGGGAAGGTAATCGCTTATGCGTCACGTCAACTCCGTGATCATGAGAAGAATTACCCGACCCACGACTTGGAACTTGCAGCAGTAGTGTTTGCACTTAAGTTGTGGAGGCACTACTTGTACGGAGACAGAATAGAGATATTTACTGATCATAAGAGCCCGAAGTATGTTTTCATCCAGAAGGATCTTAATATGCGGCAGAGAAGATGGCTCGAGCTACTGGTGGACTACGATGTAGATTTGCAGTATCATCCAGGGAAGGCCAACGTTGTAGCAGATGCGTTGAGCCGGAGAGCTGGAGTTTATTTCCTGACGGCGCAACCAGATTTATTGTCAGATCTTCAGAAGATGGGAATTGAAGTGATTCTTCCTTCCAATGTGGCCTTGATGGCCAGCCTACAGATTCAGTCCACCATAGTTGAGAGGATCCGGACAGCACAGTTAACAGATTCCAAGATTCAGCGGCTCAGAGCAGAATACGAGGCAGGAAGAAGGCCAGAGTTATGTATTCATGAGGATGGTACACTTCGACACGGTACGCGTCTTTGTGTACCCAGTGGAGATATCAGACAGGAAGTCATGGCAGAGGCTCACAGTTCGCAGTATTCCATCCACCCAGGCAGCACGAAGATGTACAGAGATATTCGTCAACACTTTTGGTGGAATGGTATGAAGAGAGAGATAGCCCGGTATGTCTCCCGATGTTTGGTTTGCCAACAAGTCAAGGCTGAACATCAGAGGCCAGCTGGACTTCTTCAACCTTTACCGATCCCAGAATGGAAATGGGAACACATAACCATGGATTTCGTGACTGGGTTACCCAGATCTCCGGCAGGCAGAGATGCTATTTGGGTCATTGTGGACAGGCTTACCAAGGTGGCACACTTTCTTCCGTTTAGAGTTGGACAGTCGACGGCACAGCTAGCAGAGATGTATCTCAGGCAGATCGTCAGACTTCACGAAGTGCCAGTCAGCATAGTATCAGACAGGGATACGAGATTCACATCGTACTTCTGGCGCAGTCTTCATCAAAGTTTGGGGACTCGTCTCAAGTTCAGCTCAGCGTATCATCCGCAGACAGATGGGCAGTCAGAGCGCACTATACAAACTCTCGAAGATATGTTGCGGTCATGTACCCTTGACTTCGGTGGTTCGTGGGAGGATCACCTGCACCTGGTGGAGTTCTCGTACAACAATAGTTTCCAGGCCAGTATCCAGATGGCATCCTTCGAGGCTCTGTATGGCAGGAAGTGCAGATCCCCGTTAGCATGGGACGATGTCGGAGAGAGGCAGATGCTCGGTCCAGAACTGATTTCTCAGACGGTAGAAGTGGTCAGGAAAGTCAGAGAGCACCTCCGAGTTGCTCAGGATCGCCAGCGCCATTGGGCCGATGCTCATCGGCGTCCCTTAGAATTTGCTGTCGGCGACCATGTATTCCTTAGGATCTCGCCTACCCGTGGCGTCATTCGTTTTGGCGTACGGAGAAAGCTTAGTCCTAGGTATATAGGGCCGTTCGATATTCTAGAGCGAGTAGGTGATGTGTCCTATCGTCTCGCTCTTCCGCCGTCGCTAAGTGAGGTACATGATGTATTCCATGTATCCCAATTAAGACGGTACATCCCGGACCCGAGCCATATCCTAGATCATTCGGAATTGGTTGTTGGTACCAACCTTTCGTATGAGGAGAGGCCCGTGTCTATATTGGACCGGAGAGAAAAGACGCTCAAGAACAAGACTATTAACTTAGTCCGTGTTGCTTGGGGTCATCACTCTCTAGGTGAGTCAACGTGGGAGCGTAAGGACGACATCCGATCGCGATATCCCTACCTGTTTGACTCGTGAGGTATAATGTCTTTCTTATGCCTTACGCTTTCCCTTCCTTGCTTGCATTGTATGATTGTATGATTGAACTGCTTAGCGTAGCTTGTCTGAGCTTAGTATGGCTTGTCGTGGCAATCTCTAGCTCCTTGATTAAATTCCGAGGACGGAATTCTTTGAAGGTGGGTAGAGTTGTCACCCTCATTTTCCGTATTTCGTATTTATGCTCGTAGTTGGATTTTGGCTTGTATTTTTTTAATTTTTTTTAATTTTCTCGACTTGCAGAATTTTGGGTTCTCTCGTATTTCGGGTTTTGGTTCGGCTTGGTTTTAATTGGTTTGGTTTAGTTGGTTGGTTTAATATGTAGTGGAACACCTTAACCTACACTCCTCCCTCATTTCCACCACAACTACCCTCATTATATCCCCACCTAACTTTCTCTCTCCTCTTTACTCTCCATTAATTTTCTTCTTCTTCTTCCTTCTTCCACACAACACCACACCATAGGCAAGTGCTCCTTGCCACTACATAAGGACCCAATATTATTTGTCCATTAGCTTGAGGAGATGGTTTTGAACAACCTTAGGTCTTGATGTTTTGTGTTTTGAAGCTTCATCTGTTCTAGATCTAACTTTTTCCCATTTTCGAAAATTAGTGGTTTTGATCTATTTTGAGTTGGTTTTGGTGGGTTTTGATGCCTCTATGTTGTAGAGAATCAAATTTCACCCAAGTTAGAACTTTAAAAATCTGAATTTGGAGTTTTATTGGCAAAGTTGTGAGACTTTGAACTTTGGAACCCATTGTTAGTGTTCTTCTCAGCCAACTTGGAGAAGAAGAAGGCCACCCGGACCCGTGCCCGCGCCGCGCCGTTGTGCGTGCGCGCCGCCGTGCTGGCGCGCCCTCCCGCGAGCACTCCGTGCCGCGCCCTTGCGCGCGCACTCCGCTGCGCTGCGCCCTAGCGCGCGCACTCCGCTGCGCCCTAGCGCGCGCACTCCACTGCGCTGCGCCCTCCCGCGCGCACTCCGCTGCGCTGCGCCCTCCCGCGCGCACTCCGTGCCGTGCCCTTGCGCGCGCACTCCGCTGCGCTGCGCCCTTGCGCGCGCACTCCGCTGCGCTGCGCCCTCCCGCGCGCACTCCATGCCGCGCCCTTGCGCGCGCACTCCGCTGCGCTGCGTCCTTGCGCGCGCACTCCGCTGCGCTGCGCCCTTGCGCGCGCACTCCGCTGCACTGCGCCCTTGCGCGCGCACTCCGCTGCGCTGCGCCCTCCCGCGCACAATCCGCTGCGCTGCGCCCTTCCACGCGCACTCCGTGCCGCGCCCTTGCGTGCGCACTCCGCTGCGCTGCGCCCTCCCGCGCGCACTCCGCTGCGCTGCGCCCTCCCGCGCGCACTCCGCTGCGTTGCGCCCCGCGCGCCTCGTCGGACGCGCCCTCGCGCGTTCTGGCTCCGCGTTGCCCCCGCTCGCGCCTTTGGTGTGTTGCGGTTGTTCCTCGAGCGCGTCTCTTGACACCGCTCGCGCACCCTAGCCCGAGCCTTGCCCGGCGCCCCCCCTTGGGTCGCCTTTAGCCCAGCACACCCTGTGCTCTGGTGGACCTTGGTCCTTGGTTTCTGGCTAAATTTTGTTTTCTGAGATTTTTTTGTCCACCACACGACTTGACTTGGTCTAACACGTCTTGACACGATTTTCTATGATTTGACATGATTCGGCTTGCGGCTAGTTTTTCTCCTATCTTGTTAATAACTTGGCGTATAACTTCGTAACTTGGTAGCTTGAACCTGTAACTTGATAACTCGGCTCGACTTGAAAGTGGCCCGCGGAGGCGCACTCCTGACTTGACATGACTTGACTTGCCCTGATAGCATGTAACTTGACTTGTCTTGACACCGTGGGTGTACTACTTGTTGCTCTGTGCAAATCATTTGTCTTGTCTTGCATCATGTCTAGGACGTGACTTCCTGGGTACCACGGCCAGGGACTCGCGCTAAATTGGATTAGGCTAATTATTAGATCAAACTAGAACATGGAGAATTCCCAGTCACAGGCAATCTCGTTATCTGGGCGCTTTAATGGACTTATAGCTTGCCGACGAGTAGAGCACATTTCCAGCACACTGTCATGTGTTGCACCCTCTAAGTCACCTAAGGGTACATTTGTCTCCCGGGCAATGTACCCACCTATAACTCTCAACCCGCGAAAGGATAACTGGATGGTCTGCAGGGCTTGGGACTGGGAGTTTCTCACTTGCATCTTGTTAGTAATTAAGGCTTGTGATAACCCTAGTTAGTTAAAGTAGTAAGCCGTAGTACTTGCTTGGCCGATTGTGAATGGATGGTATCCAGCCTTGTCTAAGTCTTGTCTAGCTCCAGTACCTGCTATCTCCTGAGCATGTTTGTTTTACTTATCTCTAACGATAAATGGGTAGAGACAGTGAGCTATTCAGGCGAAGGGGTACAATTCCGGTCCTTGTTTGGTTTAAGGATTGTAACCTGGCTCCCGGAATGGTTCCACGTCCCTAGTTGTTTATCGCCCTGTGTACCTTACTATTTGTATCTTCTTTTATTCTTTATGTTCTGATATGCTGGCTTTTGTTCTTATTTGTGGCCTCCTTTGTGGCACTTCCTCTTTCTGGGGTTTGACCCAGCTGGTTTTGTGTGGCCAGATTTCGGAGCAGCTCCCGAGGATCTACCAAGCTTCCAGCCCAATGGTGACAACTAGACGGAACCCGGGCCAAGAGTGGGTTTTCCTTTTTGTTTCATCCACTTATATGTAAATTTATTCTTTTGAGGCGTTTAGCCGACGAGCACCTGTTAGCTCGATGCACATTTACTTACTGTCTGCCTACGGGCTGTAAACATGATTAACAAAATCCTAGGGTTGATCATGTATGACTGAACTCTTGCTAGTCCTATCATTTTTGTACGACTAGCTTCATGATCATCCAATATGTAGTATTTGGGACGCCTTATATATATATATTTGATGCTCTAATATCTTGTAACTCTGTTAATTGCTTGAGATTGAGACAATAGGCTTGACCTTAAGAGACTGCTGGCTTGTAGTAAACCCTCATATCTAGACAGCCGTGACCGTATAGTTGAGATGTATTCTATTTCAATATACGTAGCTGGCTGTGTCTGCCCCCGCTCTCCAGTATTCTGGTTCTGGGGCGTGACATCAGTCCTCCGACGTTGTGCACTACAAAAATTTGTCAGATTAGCGACGTTCCAAAACGTCGCTAAACTAGGCCAAAACGTCGCTAAACTAAATTAGCGACGTTTTTAGCGACGTTCAATAAACGATGGAAAAAAATGTGTCGCTAATCGAGAAAACGTCGCAAAACGTCGCTAGGACGACGTTAGTTAGCGACGTTTATAACGTCGCTAATTTGCGACGTTTTCAAGTGGTTGCCGATTAGCGACACATTAGCGACGTTCTTGCGACGATGTGGTGGCATCAGATTACTTGCCACGTCAACACTTTAGCGACGTTTATATTCGTCGCTAATAGCGACCTTTATATTCGTCGCTAAAGTTTAGCGACGAATATAAACGTCGCTAAAAACGTCGCTAAATTGAAAAAAAAATTAAAAAAATAATCCAGAATGCAAATGTACAATCCAAAATACAAAATCTAATCCCTCGCAATATGCATCACACATCACACAAACAAATATACATCACAATATGCATCACACAGCAAGCTATACCAATATACTTCACACACAAGAAAACAAATATCCATCACAATATCCAAAAGGAGATATATCCATCAAAACAAATATCCATCATAATATCCAGATGAGATATATCCATCAAAACAAATCCAGTCAATATATGTATCTACTGTCGTCTATGCTGGGGCAGATAGAACTCCCTCAGCCAGCGCGCATAAGTAGGATCCGCGGCAGCCACATCAATATCCAGAGGAGATGGATGACTGAAACTCCCGGTGGAATGTGGTGCCACCTCCTCCTTCACAGCTCTCTCAGCTTTAGAAATTACTTCTGGAGCAGCTCTCTCGGTGGAACTGCCCTCTGGAGCTGGAGCCACCTCCTCTTTCACAGCCATCTGTGCCTTCTTCAAGCGAGATCCTCGGGTCTTAGGTGCCATCTGTGAGAACGGGTGCCATCCCATTTGAGTACATTTTCGAAAGCATATAAAATACAGAAAATTTGATTTTTTGCCAAGTGTGAGAACGGATGGATCAGAACACAACCCAAAATTCATTCTAGCATACATTAGTGTGAATCATCTATGTTCTGTACATATGGTGTAGTATATGTTAACTCTTATCGTATCTAGTATCTGAATAATGTAACAGAATCAAGATGAACTCACATAATGTAATACTAAGACATCATCTACTACTGTATAAGATATAGTGATATGTTGTCATATCATCATTGCCGAGGGATGAGGGTCGAAGGACAGTCAACTTTATCTACGGCTACATAGTTTCTGTCTCGCCAGTCGAATGGCTGCAGGGACTATGTCCTGATCACCATGTCGTATCGTAGATTAATGTAAATGGAGCTGGAGCTGGAGCCAAAATACAGAATCCAAAATACAAAATACAGAATCCAATCCCTGGGTTCGCCAAAAATACAAAAACAAAGATTGACACACAGTACTAATTCATATGTGTTTTAAGTGTGAGAACGGATAGCTCAGAACACAACCCAAAATTCATTATAGCATACATTAGTGTGAATCATCTATGTTCTGTACATATGGTGTAGTATATGTTCTTATCGTATCTAGTATCTGAATAATGTAACAGAATCAAGATGAACTCACATAATGTAATACTAAGACATCATCTACTACTATATAAGATATAGTGATAGGTTGTCATATCATCATTGTCGGGAGATGTAACGACCATAGTTCGTATTATGTATTTTGGTATACGTGTACGTGATTTCGGACCTGTATTTAGACTTGTCCTGATTGACTAGCCTTGAGTTCTTCCTTGGCATGAGTTAGTCAGCATTTCACGGTTCTGGCATGCACTGGGTTCGGTTGGGTTCAGCTTGATTTGGTTCGGTTTGGGTTGGAGTGCAAACTCCCACCTACCACCCCTTCCTTCTTTAATAGCCGCCCAACACTCTCTCTCCTCATTACTCTTTCTCCATTACTCCTTCTTCCTCACTATTACTCTCCTCACCTACCAGAGAGAGGTTTAGGCAAGTACAACTTGCTTCATGAAGGAACTCAAGTTTATTGTTCCATTTTCTTCTCCACAAGATTCTAAGCCATTTTAGTACTTAGCATTTTCAAATTTTATGGCTCCTTTCATGTAGATCTAAGTTTTTAGCATTTTGATCTTCTTGGTTTGGATCTACTAAAATGGCTTGCTTTCAAAAACTAAGAGTTTCTTGTGGTAGGCATTCTGATTGTATGCAATATTGGTTTTGGGATGGCCGGATTCCACCAAGTCCTGGCCGAGATGGAGTTCCTCGAGTTCCTGAGCTTTTACGCACGTTTGTCTTGGCCATGGTGAGAAGACGAAGCTTTACGCCCACGTTTTACGTGTTAGCGTAGTGCTTAGTTTTACGCCCATATTTTACGTGACAACATATTATTCAGCCTTTTACGCACACGCAATCGAGTGCCAGCGTACTTCATTTTTACGCTGAGTCCTTATGGATTTTACGCTCGGGATTCTCCCGCTCGCGTAAAATTCTGCTCGCATAAATCGTGCTCGCATAAAATCCCTGGCCCGAGCAGACTCTCGCGTGCGTAGAAGTCTGGCTCGAGTGCTTCACTAGAGTAGAGTTTCGCTCGGAAGGTCGCATGCGTAAAATCTTACGCGCGTATAACCTCGCCTGCGTACAACCCGGCTAGCGTAAAATACCACCCACGTGCACCCTTGCTCGTGCTCGCGTAGAGCTGCTTTACGCTTAAGGCTCTTGGTCTAGCGTAAAGGAGCACTCGCGTAGAGCCTTGAGCCCCTTGCATACTCGGTTGACTTTATGCCTTGCACTATTCATGAATGGACAAATCACGGATGGACTGATATGACCGGGCTAATAATAGCACGGCATGGCATGGCAAGTACTTGATATGACATGACCTGACAATATATGACAAGTACACACCATGGTGAACATTAAAAGCTGTTGCGACGGCTTGCAAGACATGACTATAATGGATGACCTGGACACCGTAGATGATTGTGTTTGTACAAATAAACCAGTACTGTCTTGCATCATGTCTAGGATGAGGATCCCTGGGTACCACGGTCAGGGGTACCTACAAAAAAATTGGCTAAGGCTAATAACTAGAATAATTCAGTAGTCATGAAGAGAATTTTTCCCGCTACAGGCAATCCCGTTATCTGGGCGCTCAAGTGGACTTGTAGCCTGCCGATGAGTAGGGCACATTTCCAGCACACTGTCAAGTGTTGCTCCCACCATGGATGGATATTCGACCTGGATAACCTGGATGGTCTGTAGGGCTTGTGGCTGTTGGAATAATCTTATTTTATTTTGCTAGTAACTAGGCTTGTGCTAACCCTAGCTAGTTAAAGTATCAAGTCATACTCATTGCTTGGCCGTGATTGATTGAATAGAATTTAGCCCAGCTTAGTCTTGTCCTGATCCTGTATAAGATTGTAATATGACCTGATTTCCTGTGCCTTACTTATCGGTAAATGATGAGATACCAAGTTCTGTTCAGATGAAGAGTTGCAACCCCGGTCCTTGTTTGGTTTAAGGGTTGTAACTTGGCTATCTGAATAGTCCAATGGTTATCTTACCATATATCGTCCTGATTATTTATGCTTACCTTGACAATAATGATCAGACCAGTTCTGTTCAGGCGAAGGGTTACAACTCCGGTCCTTGTTTGGTTTAAGAGTTGTAACCTGGCTCCCGGAGCAGTTCTGTGTCTTCTTCTCATTTATTGTCCTATTGCATCCCGTGTCATGCTCGTCCTGTTTTACAAGAATATGACATGACATGGTTACCTATGATTGCCTTAACAATAAAGATCAGGGGCAAGGCTCTGTTCAGGCGACGGGTTACAACTCCGATCCTTGTTTGGTTTAAGGGTTGTAACCTGGCTCCCGGAGCAGTTCCTTATTCTCTCTTCATTTATTGTATTATTTCACCCTATGTCAAGACTAATCATGTTTTACTTTACCAACAGTATTTGGGACGGGTTTCTATTCAGGTGAAAGGTTGCAACCCCGGTCCTTATTTGGTTTAAGGGTTGTGACCTGGCTACTTGAATGGTTTCCTCGTACTCAATCCATTATTGTTGTCCCTGTTATTATCAGTAGCTTTATAATTATCTTTAATATTCATTTATGATATACTGGTTTAAGTTCCTAAGTGAAGCCTCCTTTGTGACACTTGCACTTTCTGGGGTCTGACCCAACTGGTTTTGTATGACCAGATTTCGGAGTAGCTCCAGAGGATCTACCTACCCTCCAGCCAGATGGTGACCACCAGGCGTAACCCTGGCAACGAGTGAGTTTCTTTTGTTCTCTCACTCTATTGTAAAAATATTCTTTTAAGGCGTTTAGCCGACGAGCACGTGTTAGCTCGATTGCACCTTTATTTACTGTCTGCCTACGGGCTGTAGCATGATTGACAAATTCTAGGGTTGATCATGTATGACTGAAACTCTTGCTAGTCTTAACATTTTGTACGACTAGCTTCATGATCATCCAAATATGTAATGTATGGGACGCCTTACTATTGTATATTTAGGGCTCTGATATCTTATAATTGTTATTACTTGCTTAAGATTGAGACAATAGGCTTGTTCATGACCTTAAGTGACTGATGGCTTGTAGATAAACCCTCATGTATCTAGACAGCCGTGACCGTATAGCAAGGTGGGTTGTACTTTAATATACGTAGCTGGCTATGTTCGCCCCCTCTCTCCGGTATTCTGGTTCTGGGGCGTTACATGGTTTAAGTGGTGGCCCATGCAGGCCTTGTAAATCAAGATATGTGAGGGTTTACCGAATAGATGTCTCAATCAGTACTCGCCCTTGATCTCTGCTCGTATCTTCTGAATTCTTGTAATCTTGACCTGATCACATGCTTGTATCGTTGGTCTGTCTTGGTCCTTCCTTATTGTTCCTTATGTCGTCTTCTTCAGCGACATTGTTCCTGGACCTGCCGATCAGCAAGACGGAGCATCTCCCGCGGACCAGCAGCAACCAGAAGATCAAGCCCAGCATTCAGGAGTAGCCTCCAGAGTCGTGCCTACTAGAGGATAGCCATCCGTTCAGCCCGTCCAGCCTACAGAACCTGATGATGGCACTTTAGTGGGTCTCATCAGGTCATTATTAGCTTCCCAGGATCGTCGAGGAGATGTATTGCACCAGACGGTGACAGATGCTTTGACCAGAGGAGGTCATCAGGGTAACAGCGCGGCCAACAACTTTAAGCGCTTGAACCCTCCATTCTTCGACGGCAGTGAAGATGCTATCGCTGCTGATGCTTGGCTTCAGGATATAGAGGTGATTCTAGAAGCAGCTAGGACTCCAGAAGCCGAAAAGGTGGCCATAGTGCGCCTGCAGTTATTGGATCTTGCCCGCAGCTGGTGGGCGACACATGCCGTTGGATTATTGGCACCCATTGCTTGGGCGGTATTCAGAGAAAGGTTCCAGACCAAGTATTTTGATGTTGTAGCTCGATACGATCTACAGACGAGGTTTACCAATCTGAAGCAGATGGGCAGGACGGTCGACGGATATGCGACCGAGTTTTCGAGACTCAGTCGGTTTGCTCCCACCTTGGTAGCAACCGAGTTCAACAGAGCCCAACGGTTCCAGCAGAAACTGCACCTGGAGATTCTATTGGCGGTGGAGCAGTTTGAGCATCAGACTTTTGATGCAATATTGGGAGCAGTCAGGAGGCATGAGTATACCTCCCAGAGGATTGTGGATCGGACCGGGGGTCGAAAGCGATCCCATGGCCAGATGAATCAGTCATCAGCACCAGCACCAGCCCCGGCAGCCAGGACTTTGACCATTGGAGCTGTCACGACCCGTACCCTAGAGTAAGGGCACGAGACGTGGGTACGTCCAGCCTACGCCGCAGTGTCGGCGGTATAACGCTGTCCTAGGTCACAACATCTAACAGTTGAAGGTAATAGCAGTTATACTCCCCGAATGGAGGTGACATAACAGAAATATAACTCAACCACAGCTAAGGTAGAACAGGTAAGATAGAATGATAATGAAAGATAAAAGATGATAATATCCAGGAAAGAAACATCACAGAGATACAACCAGAATTCTAAGTGTCTATAATAAATACATGTCTCAGAATATCTCAAAATCTAATACAGTAATCCAAGTAAGGTAAGACAGTCCTAGTCTAAGGGAGTGTCATCTACTGCTAGTGGATCCTGCTGCTGGTCCAAGTCCAGGCACTCGTCTAGTGTAGTACCGTAGTAGATAGGGCAGAACGCCTCAGCCTCGTCCTCTGTAATATTTCAACAGGTCTAGTCAGGACAGGAGCGAGCACAGTACATCTCAACAAATCATAGCAGGTCAGGATATATAATCATGCTAGAGAGTAAGATACAAGAGACTGAAGAATAATATGGTAAACAGGAAAGACTGTAAATAAATAGCTATAGTATAATAGAGAACTGATAGTGTCTAGTGATTCAGAGCACAAGATGGTTATGTAAACGGCACGATGTTATACACGAGTAATCTACAGAGGTTGTACACGAGTAATCTACTAGATTGAATATATAACCACTTCTACTCCCCCGCCCCAATCAATACACAAGGATCTAGCTAAGTTATGTTATTGCACACGAAGTATAGTCGCACACGAGATCATGTGAATACATGAATATACACGATTTCACACGATTTGTACACGAATGTCACGAATACAAGGAGTACACGATGCTCACGATAAAGTACACGAACACGAAATACCTGATGTATCCGCTAAGGGGATAACATCGCCCAACAAGATCCATATAGTACTAATCCGTGTTTCCAACGTGTCAGCATCATGTAAAGTAATCTAAAGCAGGAAATATACTCCTAATGCAGGATATGAAATGATCAGAGAATGTACTCGCCTGTAACCGGTGAATCTGAGAGAATATAGACTGTCCGAGGAGTGATGTCTGTCTCTTATAGAACAGTACAAGTCACTATGAGCCTACAATGATAATACGATGCAAATTAATGATTCTACATGAAACTAGGTCAATCTAGACCAAAGTCAACTCTTGGTCAACTCTGGTCAACCCTAGAAGTCAAACTAGGTCAACAAAGCCAAACCTAAGTCAAACTAGTCTAATCTAGGTCTAGCAAGTTATTCTAGGTTCTAACAAGCCTAAACAGTCCATCTAGACTCCAACTAGGTATACCATGCCTAACCACACCATATTCACATAACCACATGATATGACTATGTCTAATAGTCTATTAAGAATACATCTATCCTATAGTCACTATACAATATTAGCCATACTCTATATCATAACATATCACATAATATCATATAATATCATATATATATACATTTCACACATTCCAATATATAACTAATATGTATAGTACAACACTATAAAGGAAACTTAGATACTTATATATCACAAGGCATATATCCATGTATACATAGGAAGGGAGTGAGGGGAGAAAAGCACATGAGCACATGTGTGTGTGTGAGGTATCTCAAGAGTGTGTGTAATGTTCCATGTGCAACTGGAAATAACAGGGAACAAATCCTAAAAACAGTAAGAATGTGGGTGTGTGTGTTCAGATATTAAAAACAGTGTATACATACATTCTCAGGTAATAGGAAGAAATGAATCATGAATCAAGAATCAGTTTTCAGTCAATTCAAAGAAAGGAAATCAATTTACAAATCAATCAATACCTACACCCCCAAATCTCAGGCATGGGAATACTCTCAGTTTTGGAATGAAACAGAAATGACAATCAATTCAGGTGATAATTAAGAAACAATCTCAGGTTTCTAGAATTCTCAGGATTTGACAGTTAGGAAGGAAATGAATTCAGTTTTTAAATCCAAAACAATACCTCCAATCCCATTCTCAGTTAACAGTGCAATGAAGAGTTAAACTCAGGTTTACACATTCAAATAGAGGGAAAAAATCTCAGGTTTTATGTAGAATACAAACTCAATTAATACATTTTGATTCTCAGGTTTACAAAGAACTGGAAACACAACCAACCTCAGGTTAATGTTCATTAATCAAACCACCCATTAACAAACCCCTTCCCAACAGTTTACACAAAATCAGTTGATGTATAGTTAACACAAGGAAGGGAATTTAATTCAGGCATTCTAATTTCACAGAGGAAACTCAGTTATATGGCAAATCAAAAGAAGGAATCAATGAACTATGTACATCTCAGTTATTTAGGGAAAAACAACTCAGGTTTTCAACATCCTATTTCAGGTTTTGAAGAATGACACCATTACAAATCTACTACCAGAAAAACTCAGGTTCTTGTCAAATAAAAAAGAAGGAAATCAATGTATAGTGTACATTCAGTTAAGGAAATAAACCCAGGTTTTAATCCTCATTCCTAGTTCAAGTAAACCCCAAAAATCAGTTCATAATTATGTATCTCAGGTTTTATGCAAATTCGAAAATGAACTCAAAAGTCCAAACATAAATCTCACAACCAAAAGCCTTTAATTGAATGCAAAAGCTAAGCCAACATGTATTATGAAATGTGGGAAATCATCATTAGTAAAAAAATAACATAATGACAGGAAAATAGATGGGTTTTGAAACTGGAACTCTCTGTGTCAAAGAGTATCAGAAATAAAAAAACAGTACATTCCCAATCCGAATCCCATTTCTCCATGTCAAAACATTTCTAATATGCAACCTATTACAACAGAGATTAGACATGATATTTAGAATCTAATAATCAATAAAAACACATTTAGTACCATTCCAAATCGAATTAAAACAGAACCAAACACCCTGTGCACTGAACCGCACAGTGCAGTACACGTGCACAAGCAAATACGTGTCCGACACGACATGAGGACTCGTACAACTCGAGAACCTCGTGTCATTCATGGACACAACGTGTGTGTTGAGTTTCGTGGGTCGAGACGCTGTATGCAACGAGCAGTTCCGCCCGAGTAGCAGGGGATGCTCCTGTCCGCGCACGCGTGTGCACGACCGCGTGTCCACGCGCTCGTGTCGACCCGATCTGACACGAAAACGTGCTCACTGTCCAAGAAATGCATAAGCGAGACTAAAATGGATTTTCCTATTCAAATACAATTCGTAAAATCGATCGAAATGCCCTTTGAGGTATTTCGTCGAACACCATCCTAACCACACTGGTACGTGTCCGATACGGACACGAAATGGGTCCAAATTCTAGGGTTAGCCTATCCTACTGTTAGGTTAGGGCTAGGGCATTCCTAAAATGCAAACAAACAGAAATTTCATGGATTAGAATGGGTTTTACCTAATGATGAACAAAGCTCTCAAAAACCCAATAAAAAGGACTCCTCAAACCACCAAAAATTCTCCAAATTGTGTTCTTCCTGCAAATACTCATCAATAACAGCAAGAATACTAATATTAGGTCCTATTGCAATTTGTTTGAAGGAATTTGGAGTAGAAATAGATTTTCTAAGAATTTACAAGGATCCAAATGGCAATGTTTCCTAAAGAGGCAACCCTAATTTCAAGAGGATATAAATAGGGGGGGAACACACTATGGCTGGTCAGATTTTTAGGGTTAGGGTTTGGTTCAAATAGTATGGGCCTATGGGCCATTAAGCCTATTAGTCATAAAATGACTTGTGATTTCACAAGCCATTACTTAACCAATCTAGCTCCTAATTTCCCCAAATTAATTCCAATGAGCTAAACCTCACTAACTTAAGTCAACCTAGGTTTTCATATCCTAATCACTTAGTCATGACCTAGGTTTGCCACTAGGTTAGTCTCCAAGGTCAACATAAGTCAAAGTCACTAAACACCAAAATCAATTATTCTAAAAATCACTTAAAAATCACATTAATTATAAATAATAATAATAATTTCAAATTAATTCCAAAATTTTGAAAATAACCAAAATACCCTCAAGCTAGAAAGGTGGTAGTGACAAATCTACCACCCTTAAAATAATTTCGTCCTCGAAATTTAAAGGCAAAACTAACTGCTAAGAAGGATAGAAAAGTATACCTCAAGGTCCAAAAAGATAGGGGTACCGCTCGCGCATCTCATCCTCCCGCTCCCAGGTAGACTCTCCTGGAGAATGATGCCTCCATGCGACGCGTACCAAGGGTATCACCTGGTTCCTCAATACCTTCTCTCGGCGATCCAGAATCTCCACAGGCTGCTCTGGATAACTGAGAGTAGGTCCAACCTCTATCTCCGAGTGATCGAGCACATGGCTAGGGTCAGCCACGTACCATCTCAACTATGATACGTGGAATACGTTGTGGACGCCCACTAGTGCAGGTGGCAAGTCTAGCCTGTATGCCACGTCACCGACTCTCCCACTGATAACGAAAGGGCCGATGAAGCGCGGGCTAAGCTTCCCACCTCCTCCAAAACGTATCGTACCACGAGTCGGAGATATCCGCAGAAAAACCATGTCTCCAACCTATTCACAAGCAAGGTCTCAAGTTACAAAAATCAAACACGATCAATCAAACAAAATAAAACAAAATACAACCTACTTCTAATCCTATCTCTAAATCTGTACCTCAAACTCCAGCGGCCTCCGGTGGCTATCGGCCCAGTGCCGATGTCTGTCCTGCGCCACGCGAAGTCTGTCCCTGATGAGCTTCACCTTCTCGGCTGCGTCAACAACCATCTCTGGTCCCAGTAAAGCTCGCTCTCCAACATCATCCCAAGATAAGGGTGTACGACACCTACGCCCGTACAGAGCCTCAAACGGTGACATCTCAATGCTGGCCTGATAACTGTTGATGTAAGCAAACTCCACCAAATGCAGGTGATCCTCCTAGGAACCTCCAAAATCCAGGATGCACGTCCGCAGCATATCCTCAAGGGTCTGAATAGTCCTCTCTGACTGTCCGTCCGTCTGGGGGTGGTATGCGGTACTAAACTTGAGCTGAGTGCCCAAGCTAGTCTGCAGACTCCTCCAGAAATGAAAAGTAAAGCGGCTATCCCGATCTGAAACTATGCTTACGGGAACTCCGTGAATCCTGACTATCTGTCTCATATACAGCTCCGTAAGCCTCTCTGTAGACGTATCCACCTTGAATGGCAAGAAGTGGGCTGATTTGGTCAACCTGTCAATAATGACCCAAATCGCATCTTTCTCTCCTGGCGTACGCGACAACCTCGATACAAAATCCATGGTAATATGTTCCCACTTCCACTCTGGAATGGGCAACGGCTGCAAAAGTCCCCCGGGCCTCTGCCTCTCTGCCTTGACCTGCTGACAGATCAAGCATCTAGCTACAAAGTGGGACACCTCCCTCTTCATCCCGTACCACCAGACATGCTCTCGCAGATTCCTGTACATCTTGTTGGCACCAGGATGTATAGAGTACTGCGATCTGTGAGCCTCCGGCATAATCTGCTCTCTGAGCTCCCCGCTGGGCACACATAACCGGAAACCGTGCCTCAGGGCACCATCCTCTGCAAGTGAGAACTCAACATCCTCCACTCCTGCACTGATCTGCTCTCGGATACACCGTAGAGCCACATCATCGAACTGTGTCGCCTTGATCCTGTCCATCAAGTCCGACTGTATCTGAAGGCCCTATAACTGCATCTGTACCCCTGGCACAATCACCTCAATCCCAAGGCTCTCCAAGTCTGCAAGCAAGTGCCGATCCATGGTCAAACACATGGCTGTCGGATACCTACTCAAGGCATCGGCAACCACGTTGGCCTTCCCCGGGTGATACTGAAGTGCGATGTCAAAGTCCTTCATCAACTCAAGCCACCTGTGCTGCCTCATGTTGAGCTCTTTCTGTGTAAACACATACTTCAAGCTCTTGTGATCTGTGAAAATCTCTACCCTCTCGCCATACAGATAGTGCTTCCACAACTTCAAAGCAAAAATCACCGCCGCCAGCTCCAGGTCATGGGTAGGGTAGTTCTTCTCATGGGAGACATAATTGCCTGGAAGCATAGGCAATCACCTTTCCATGCTGCTGCAAGACACAACCCAGCTCCTTCCCTGAAGCATCACTATAAATAGTGAATCCACCTGATCCTGAAGGCAATGTCAGAATCGGAGCTGTCGTAAGCCACTTCTTCAACTCATCAAAAGCTGCCTGACACTCTTCTGACCAAACAAACTCAGTATCCTTCCGGGTCAACCGTGTCAACGGCTCTGCAACCCGGAAGAAATCCTGCATAAATCTCCGATAATATCCTGCCAGCCCCAGGAAACTCCTGATCTCTGCCACTGAAGTCGGCGCTGTCCAAGCCTCAACTGCTACAATCTTCTTGGGGTCAACTGAGATACCATCTCCAGTCACCACATGCCCCAAGAAGTCCACCCGGTCCAAAAAAAACTCACACTTGGAGAGTTTTCCATAAAGATGCTCCCGTCTGAGAGTCTCCAGCACTATCCGCAGATGCTCCTTGTGCTCCTCCTTTGTCTTAGAATATATCAAGATATCATCAATGAACACCACCATGAACTTGTCCAAGTACTGGTGGAACACCTTGTTCATTAGATTCATAAATACTGCTGGTGCATTGGTTAGCCCAAACGGCATAACCAAAAACTCAAACTGCCCATACCGCATCCTGAAAGCGGTCTTGGGGATATCCTTCCTCTTCACATTCACCTGGTGATAACCCGACCTCAAATCAATCTTGGAGAACACTCGAGCTCCGCTCAACTGATCAAACAAATCATCGATCCACGGCAGTGGGTATCTGTTCTTGATTGTCAGGTTGTTAAGTGCCCCGTAGTCGATACACATCCGTACCGACCCATCCTTCTTGGGTACGAAGAGTACCGGCGCACCCCAAGGTGAAGAACTCGAGCGAATGAAGCCCATGTCCTGCAGCTCATCCACCTGCTTCTTCAGCTCCACTAACTCGCTGTTGTTCACTCGATAGACATGCTGGGAGATCGGTTCCGTGCCGGGAACCAAGTCTATCGAGAACTCTACATCTCTGTCCGGTGGAAGCCCTGGTAACTCCTCTGGAAATACGTCCATAAACTCTGCGATCAAGGGATGCGGAGCCACCTGCTCCTCAACTGAAGCTCCACAGAAGACTCCGTCGTCCTGCTCTGCCTGCCGCCGGGTGTACTCAAACTCTGGCTCTCCTGGTGCCCCGAACAAAACTCTACCCCCACGGTAATCAATGCGGGCGTGGTGTCTACTCAGCCAGTCCATACCTAATACAATATCGTAGTTCGGTAATGGCATGACTAGCAGACTCACCCCCAACTCTCGGCCTCCCAATATAACACTCCGCCCTCTGCAAACATCACTCACGAGGATGATCCCACCCCCGGTCGTGATCTTGTAGGTCCTAGGCAATGGTTCAGAAACCAAACTGTGTCTAATAACATACGATACTGACACAAAGCTGTGGGAAGCCCCGGAATCAAAGAGTGCAAATGCTGGAAGGGAATCTAGGAGAACCGAACCTGCTATCAGCTCTCCGATGGCCTCGGCATCCTCAGCTGCCATGGCGAAAGCTCGCCCCTGCTGTCCACCTCGTGCCTGCTGCTGGTGCTGCTGGAACCTCTGCTGCTGGGTCTGCAGGGCTGGTCCCCTCTGCTGGCCTACTGGAGCCTTGGCTGCCCCAGCTCCTCCTGGTACCGGATGCATCGACGCAACTGGACACTCTCGTATATGATGGTCTGCTGATCCACACATCAAGCATCTGCCGAGTCTCTTCCTGTACTCGTCCCACTTGTGCTGAGGCTTCTTACAGAATGTACAACTAACAGCCTACTGTCTGGGTGCCTGCTGCTCTCTCTGCTGCTGGTGCTACACCTGCTGAAAAGGTGCACGGCCCTGATGCTGATACTGCTGCTGAGCTGGCCTCTGCTGCTGCTGTTGGAAGTGAGGCCTCTTGGCCGGCCCCTGACTGCTACTGCCACCCTGGAAGTCACGACCCCTCTTCAGCTTCAGCCCTAGGTCGTCCTCCGCCGCCATAGCCCCAGAAAATATCTCAGCAAAAGTGGCATTCCGGTCGCTCTTAGTCAGCGACCGAATCTCTCTAATCAGACCTCGGCGAAACTTCCTCGCCTTCGTCTTCTCGGTCAAGTCATCAATGAACCGGGCCAATCTGCAGAACTCCCCGGCATACTCAGCTACCGTTTGGTTCCCCTGAACCAGAGCCTCGAACTGTGCCTCGATACCTCCCAAGGCAACATCAGGAAAGAACTGCTCCTTAAACAGCTCCTTGAACTGGGCCCAAGTCTGGCCCTCAACTTCCACCCTGGGATCTGCCTGGTACCACGCACGGGCTAAGTCCTGCATCTGGCTGCCCGTCGCCTCAATCTGGAGTCGATCTGGTATCTCCGCTAGTGGGAAGATCTCCTCAATATGCTCTATCCAGTCGTCTGCAACATGGATGCCCTCTGTGCCGAAGAACTCCCGAGGGTGCATCTTCTGGAAGTCTGAATGTCCTTCTCCCTCTGACAGGGCTGCTGCTGGGTCCCCTGACCTGTGATCATCTCGACTGTAGTACGTACCAGCTGGTGTGCCTCATCGATCCCCTGCCTGAAATCTGTAGTCTGCCTCGTCTGCTGCTGCTGGTGGGACTCAAGAATCCTCTCCACGAAGGAGAAGAGATGTGCAGTATCTACCATCCCCGCAGGCGGAGGCTGCTGCGGTGGAAGGATCTCAAAAATCACAACTGGCCTCCTGACTGCTGGAGGTGCTCCTCCAAAAGTGGCAGAAACACCGACTCCTGAGGGCTGCACTGGCCCTGTGGCACTGGGAGCTGGCTGCTGGACACGAAAGGTGGCAGACCCCTCTCCAGCCTCTCTCGTCACGGGGCGATGCGATCGCGTCTCAACCATCCTGGAGACACAGATCAAACAAGAAGCAATTACTAAGAATGAGTCAAAAAATCAAAGGAGGACAATTTAAATTTCTAAGGAAGACAATAAACAGCAAAATAGATATACGAAATCTGATAAGGAGTTTTTCTAGTGTGATTGAGTACCTTCAAAAAAATATGCTAAATTCTACTGCAGGCTGCAGCGATATTCTAGTTCGAATACCACTACATTTCCAACCTAGACCTGCATGGGCCACCACTAAAAATGTGTCACGACCCGCACCCTAGAGTAAGGGCACGAGACGTGGGTACGTCCAGCCTACGCCGCAGTGTCGGCGGTAGAACGCTGTCCTAGGTCACAACATCTAACAGTTGAAGGTAATAGCAGTTATACTCCCCGAATGGGGGTGACATAACAGAAATATAACTCAACCACAGCTAAGGTAGAACAGGTAAGATGGAATGATAATGAAAGATAAAAGATGATAATATCCAGGAAAGAAACATCACAGAGATTCAACCAGAATTCTAAGTGTCTATAATAAATACATGTCTCAGAATATCTCAAAATCTAATACAGTAATCCAAGTAAGGTAAGACAGTCCTAGTCTAAGGGAGTGTCATCTAATGCTAGTGGATCCTGCTGCTGGTCCAAGTCCAGGCACTCGTCTAGTGTAGCACCGTAGTAGGTAGGACAGAACGCCTCAGTCTCATCCTCTGTAATATTTTAACAGGTCCAGTCAGGACCGGAGCGAGCACAGTACATCTCAACAAATCATAGCAGGTCAGGATATATAATCATGCTAGAGAGTAAGATACAAGAGACTGAAGAATAATATGGTAAACATGAAAGACTGTAAATAAATAGCTACAATATAATAGAGAACTGATAGTGTCTAGTAATTCAGAGCACAAGATGGTTATGTAAACGGTACGATGTTATACACGAGTAATCTACAGAGGTTGTACACGAGTAATCTACTAGATTGAATACATAACCACTTCTACTCCCCCGCCCCAATCAATACACAAGGATCTGGCTAAGTTATGTTATTGCACACGAAGTATAGTCGTACACGAGATCATGTGAATACATGAATATACACAATTTCACACGATTTGTACACGAATGTCACGAATACAAGGAGTACAAGATGCTCACGATAAAGTACACGAACACGAAATAACCGATGTATCCGCTAAGGGGATAACATCGCCCAATAAGATCCATATAGTACTAATCCGTGTTTCCAACGTGTCAGCATCATGTAAAGTGATCTAAAGCAGGAAATATACTCCTAATACAGGATATAAAATGATCAGAGAATGTACTCGTCTATAACCGATGAATCTGAGAGAATATAGACTGTCCGTGGAGTGGTGTCTGTCTCCTATAGAACAATACAAGTCACTATGAGTCTACAATGATAATACGATGCAAATTAATGCATTCCACATGAAACTAGGTCAATCTAGACCAAAGTCAACTCTTGGTCAACTCTGGTCAACCCTAGAAGTCAAACTAGGTCAACCAAGCCAAACCTAAGTCAAACTAGTCTAATCTAGGTCTAGCAAGTTATTCTAGGTTCTAACAAGCCTAAACAGTCCATCTAGACTCCAACTAGGCATACCATGCCTAACCATACCATATTAACATAACCACATGATATGACTATGTCTAATAGTCTATTAAGAATACATCTATCCTATAGTCACTATACAATATTAGCCATACTCTATATCATAACATATCACATAATATCATATAATATCATATATATATACATTTCACACATTCCAATATATAACTAATATGTATAGTACAACACTATAAAGGAAACTTAGATACTTATATATCACAAGGCATATATCCATGTATATATAGGAAGGGAGTGAGGGAAGAAAAGCACATGAGCACATGTGTGTGTGTGAGGTATCTCAAGAGTGTGTGTAATGTTCCATGTGCAACTGGAAATAACATGGAACAAATCCTGAAAACAGTAAGAATGTGGGTGTGTGTGTTCAGATATTAAAAACAGTGTATACATACATTCTCAGGTAATAGGAAGAAATGAATCATGAATCAAGAATCAGTTTTCAGTCAATTCAAAGAAAGGAAATCAATTTACAAATCAATCAATACCTACACCCCCAAATCTCAGGCATGGGAATACTCTCAGTTTTGGAATGAAACAAAAATGACAATCAATTTAGGTGATAATTAAGAACCAATCTCAGGTTTCTAGAATTCTCAGGATTTGACAGTTATGAAGGAAATGAATTCAGTTTTTAAATCCAAAACAATACCTCCAATCCCATTCTCAGTTAACAGTGCAATGAAGAGTTAAACTCAGGTTTACACATTCAAATGGAGGGAAAAAATCTCAGGTTTTATGTAGAATACAAACTCAGTTAATACATTTTGATTCTCAGGTTTACAAAGAACTGGAAACACAACCAACCTCAGGTTAATGTTCATTAATCAAACCACCCATTAACAAACCCCTTCCCAACAGTTTACACAAAATCAGTTGATATATAGTTAACACAAGGAAGGGAATTCAATTCAGGCATTCTAATATCACAGAGGGAACTCAGTTATATGGCAAATCAAAAGAAGGAATCAATGAACTATGTACATCTCAGTTATTTAGGGAAAAACAACTCAGGTTTTCAACATCCTATTTCAGGTTTTGAAGAATGACACCATTACAAATCTACTACCAGGAAAACTCAGGTTCTTGTCAAATAAAAAAGAAGGAAATCAATGTATAGTGTACATTCAGTTAAGGAAATAAACCCAGGTTTTAATCCTCATTCCCAGTTCAAGTAAACCCCAAAAATCAGTTCATAATTATGTATCTCAGGTTTTATGCAAATTCGAAAATGAACTCAAAAGTCCAAACATAAATCTCACAACCAAAAGCCTTTAATTGAATGCAAAAGCTAAGCCAACATGTATTATGAAATGTGGGAAATCATCATTAGTGAAAAAAACAACATAATGACAGGAAAATAGATGGGTTTTGAAACTGGAACTCACTGTGTCAAAGAGTATCAGAAATAAAAAACAGTACATTCCCAATCCGAATCCTATTTCTCCATGTCAAAACATTTCTAATATGCAACCTATTACAACAGAGATTAGACATGATATTTAGAATCTAATAATCAATAAAAACACATTTAGAACCATTCTAAATCGAATTAAAACAGAACCAAACACCCTGTACACTGAACCGCACAGTGCAGTGCACGTGCACAAGCAAATACGTGTCCGACACGACACAAGGACTCGTGCAACTCGAGAAACCTCGTGTCAGTCATGGACACAATGTGTGTGTTGAGTTTCGTGGGTCGAGACGTTGTATGCAACGAGCAGTTCCGCCCGAGTAGCAGGGGATGCTCCTGCCCGCGCGCGCGTGTGCACGACCGCGTGTCCACATGCTCGTTTCGACCCGACCTGACACGAAAACATGCTCAGTGTCCAAGAAATGCATAAGCAAGACTAAAATGGATTTTCCTATTCAAATACAATTCGTAAAATCGATCGAAATGCCCTTTGAGGTATTTCGTCGAACACCATCCTAACCACACTGGTACGTGTCCGATACGGACACAAAATGGGTCCAAATTCTAGGGTTAGCCTATCCTACTGTTAGGTTAGGGCTAGGGCATTCCTAAAATGCAAACAAACAGAAATTTCATGGATTAGAATGGGTTTTACCTATTGATGAACAAAGCTCTCAAAAACCCAATGAAAATGACTCCTCAAACTACCAAAAATTCTCCAAATTATGTTCTTCCTGCAAATACTCATCAATAACAGTAAGAATACTAATATTAGGTCCTATTGCAATTTGTTTGAAGGAATTTGGAGTAGAAATGGATTTTCTAAGAATTTACAAGGATGGGGACTCACCTCTTCTAAATGGCAATATTTCCTAAAGAGGCAACCCTAATTTCAAGAGGATATAAATAGGGGGAACACACTATGGCTGGTCAGATTTTTAGGGTTAGGGTTTGGTTCAAAGAGTGTGGGCCTATGGACCATTAAGCTTATTAGTCATAAAATGACTTGTGATTTCACAAGCCATTACTTAACCAATCTAGTTCCTAATTTCTCCAAATTAATTCCAATGAGCTAAACCTCACTAACTTAAGTCAACCTAGGTTTTTATATCCTAATCACTTAGTCATGACCTAGGTTTGCCACTAGGTTAGTCTCCATGGTCAACATAAGTCAAAGTCACTAAACACCAAAATCAATTATTCTAAAAATCACTTAAAAATTACATTAATTATAAATAATAATAATAATTTCAAATTAATTCCAAAATTTTGAAAATGACCAAAATACTCTCAAGCTAGAAAGGTGGTAGTGACAGGAGCTCCGAGGCGGACGGCCTCAGTGATGTCGGTTCAGCGTTCAACCCCGACGCACCCTCAGCAGCAGAAGCAGAAGCAGTCTTCCATAGTAGGATGTTCACACTACGGAAAGCCGGGGCATGTGGTATCAGAGTATCGCAGAGCACAGGGTTTGTGCTTGGTTTGTGGTGCCCCAGACCACAGGGTTGGGAACTGCCCGAACAGGGGGAGTTCATCCTCATCAGCCTTCTCTAGTCCTTCAGTGGGAGGACCCGCTCCAGTCCAGCAGCAGCAGCAGTACCCGTTCTCGAGGCCATTACCGCCGTAGGCCCAACCATTCCAGTAGCAGAGACCGCAGCAGTATGCCCAAGCCCAAACCTTGATCCAGAGCAGGCAGAGAGGTTTTCAGCAGAGGGGACCCGCACCCAGAGGGCATGGTCAAGTGCTGGCCTTGACCATGGGAGAGGAAGGAATAGCACCCGGTGAGGTAGTGGCAGGTACTATTCTCGTCAACACCTTTCCAGCTTCAGTATTATTTGATTCTGGTGCCTCGTATTCATTTATGTCTGCACGATTCGCGATACGAATAGGATTGGAGCCTGAGTTATTATCAGTGAGGCTCAATATACTTACTGGTAATAGACTTGTGGGAGTAGATAGGGTGTTTTTCTCGTGTCGGATCGTAGTTAGCGGTAGAGAGTTCCCCTCTAGGTTAATAGAGTTCCCGATGGCCGATTATGATGTGGTCTTAGGGATGGATTGGTTGAGGGACCAGTATGCTAGGATAGACTACCATATTGGCAGGGTTGTTTTTAGCATTCCAAGTGAGCCGGAGTTTTCTTTTTCCCGAGGCGAAGTTGAGCCTTCTCCTCAAGTGTTGCGGATGGCAGTAGCAGTAGTGCAGTTACCTCGGATAGTTGAGAAGTTTCCATATATTTTTCCAAAAGAGCTTCCAGGAATGCCGCCAGAGCGAGAGATCGAGTTCACTATCGACTTGATCTCCGGGACAGCCCCAGTCTCAGAGAGAGTCTACAGGATGGCGCCGTCAGAGTTGGAGATATTGTACAAGATGATTGAAGAGCTTAGAACCAAGGGATTTATTCGTGCTAGTGGATCGCCTTGGGGAGCCCCGATGCTTCTTATGAAAAAGAAGAATGGTACGTCCAGATTATGTGTAGATTATCGTACCTTAAATTCAGTGACAATCAAGAACAGATACCTCTTCCGAGGATAGATGACTTGTTTGATCAACTCAAAGGGACAGCAGTATTCTCGAAGATCGACTTGCGCTCAGGATATCATCAGATCAGAGTCAGAGAGCAGGACATCCCAAAGACAGCTTTCAGATCTAGATATGGGCATTGGGAGTTCCTTGTTATGCCATTCAGAGCAACCAATGCGCCGGCTGTATTCATGGACCTCATGAATCGCATCTTCATGCCCTATTTGGATCAGTTCGTGATTGTGTTCCTAGACGATATCCTGGTCTACAGCAAGAGTGAGGCAAAGCATGAGCAGCATCTTAGAGTTGTCCTCCAGATTCTCAGAGAGCACCAGTTGTATGCCAAGTTCAGTAAATACGAGTTCTGGCTCGATCGCATTTCGTACTTGGGTCATATCATCACCAGAGGAGGAGTAGAAGTGGATCCCCAGAAGATCGTGGCTATCGAAACGTGGCCAGTGCCCAGCACAGTTGCAGAAGTTCACAGTTTTCTTGGATAGGCCGGTTACTACCGGCAATTCATTTCAGACTTTGCTCGAATTTCAGTGCCTATGACGCAGTTAACCAGCAAGGATGTACAGTTTGCTTGGACGACAGAATGTCAGGAATCCTTTGAAAAATTGAAGGGAGGCTTGATGACGGCTCCCATTCTCACGCTTCCAGATGGGACCGAAGGATTTTCAGTGTATTGTGATGCTTCAGACAGAGGTTTAGGATGTGTTTTGATGCAGCATGGGAAGGTAATAGCTTATACGTCATGACAACTTCGTGATCATAAGAGGAATTACCCAACCCATGATTTGGAGCTGGCAGTAGTAGTATTTGTACTTAAGCTATAGAGACACTATTTGTACGGAGATAGGGTAGAGATTTTCACCGACCACAAGAACCTGAAGTATATTTTCACCCAGAAGGATCTCAACATGCGTCAGAGGAGGTGGCTAGAGCTACTTGTGGATTATGATTTTAACCTGCAGTATCACCCAGGGAAGACCAACGTTGTAGTAGATGCATTGAGTAGGAGAGCCGAAGTTTATTTTCTAACAGCACAACTAGAGCTGTTAGCAGATCTTCAGAAGATGGGAATAGAAGTTGTCCTTCCTGCCAGTGTGGCAATGATGGCCAGCATGCAAGTTCAGTCCACTATAGTCGAGAGGATTCGGATGGCACAGTCAGCAGATTCTAAGCTTCAGCGGCTTAGAGCAGAATGTGAGGCAAGACGACGGCCAGAGTTATGCATCCATGAAGACGGTACACTTCGACATGGGAAGCATCTTTGTGTACCCAGTAGAGATATCAGACAGGAGATCATGACAGAGGCTCACAGTTCTCAGTATTCTATTCATCCCGGTAGTACGAAGATGTACCGTGATATTCGTCAGCACTTTTGGTGGAATGGCATGAAGAGAGAGATAGCCCGGTTTGTCTCTCGGTATTTGGTTTGCCAACAAGTTAAAGCTGAACATCAGAGACCAGCTGGACTTCTTCAGCCCTTGTCGATTCCAGAATGGAAGTAGGGGTATATAACCATGGATTTCGTGACTGTCTTACCTAGGTCCCCGGCCGGTAGAGATGCTATTTGGGTTATCATAGACAGGCTCACGAAGGTGGCTCACTTTCTCCCGTTCAGAGTTGCTCTGTCGACGGCTCAGCTAGCAGAGATGTACCTCAGGCAGATCGTCAGACTTCATGGTGTACCAGTCAACATCACCTCGGACAGAGGTTCAAGATTTATGTCGCACTTTTGGCGTAGCCTGCAAGAGAGTTTGGAAACTCACCTCCAGTTCAGCTCAGCTTATCATCCGCAGACAGATGGTCAGTCGGAACGCACGATCCAGACTCTTGAGGATATGTTGAGATCTTGTACACTCAACTTCGGTGGATCGTGGAAAGATCACCTACACCTGGTGGAGTTCTCGTACAACAACAGTTTCCAGGCCAGTATCCAGATGGTACCGTTCGAGGCCCTGTATGTTAGAAAGTGCCGACCCCCGCTAGCATGGGACGATATCGGAGAGAGGCAGATGCTCGATCCAGAAATGATTGTTCAGACCGTTGAAGTGGTCAGGAGAGTCAGAGATCATCTTCGAGTTGCCCAAGATCGCCAGCGCCATTGGGTCGATTCTTATCGGCGGCCCCTTGAGTTTTCTGTCGGCGACCATGTATTCCTGAGGATTTCGTCTAATCGTGGCGTCATTCGTTTCGACGTACGGAGAAAGCTTAGTCCTAGGTTTATAGGGCCGTTCGATATTCTGGAGCGAGTAGGTGATGTATCATATCGTCTCGCTCTTCCATCGTCGTTACGTGAGGTGCATTATGTCTTTCATATATCCCAACTACGATGGTATATTCCAGACCCGAGCCACATCATGGATCATTCGGAATTGGTTGTTGGTACCAACCTTTCGTATGAGGAGAGGCCCGTATCTATATTGGACCGAAGAGAGGAGGTACTCAAGAACAAGACTATTAGTTTAGTCCGTGTTGCTTGGGGACATCACTTTTTGGGTGAGTCAACGTGGGAGCGTGAGGATGATATCCGATCACGATATCCCGACCTGTTTGACTCGTAAGGTATAATGTCTTCCTTATGCCTTATGCTCTCAATTCCTTGCTTGAATGAATGATTACTTGATTGATTGTCTTGTTATAACTTGCTTGTGATTAGTCTAGCTTGTTCTTGCCTCTCTAGCCTCTTAATTAAATTTCGAGGACGAAATTCTTTTAAGGTGGGTAGAGTTGTAACGACCATAGTTCGTATTACGTATTTTGGTATACGTGTACGTGATTTCGGACCTGTATTTAGACTTGTCCTGATTAGCTAGCCTTGAGTTCTGTCTTGGCATGAGTTAGTCAACATTTCACGGTTCTGGCATGCACTGGGTTCGGTTGGGTTTGGCTTGATTTGGTTCGGTTTGGGTTGGAGTGCAAACTCCCACCTACCACCCCTTCATTCTTTAATAGCCGCCCAACACTCTCTCTCCTCATTACTCTTTCCCCATTACTCCTTCTTCCACCATTACTCTCCTCACCTACCAGAGAGAGGTTTAGGCAAGTACAACTTGCTTCATGAAGGAACTCAAGTTTATTGTTCCATTTTTTTCTCCACAAGATTCTAAGCCACTTTAGTACTTAGCATTTTCAAATTTCATGGCTCCTTTCATGTAGATCTAAGTTTCTGACATTTCAATCTTCTTTGTTTGGATCTACTAAAATGGCTTGCTTTCAAAAACTAAGATTTCCTTGTGGTAGGCATTCTGATTGTATGCAAGATTGGTTTTGGGATGGCCGGATTCCACCAAGTCCTGGCCGAGATGGAGTTCCTCGAGTTCCTGAGCTTTTACGCACGTTTGTCTTGGCCATGGGGAGAAGACGAAGCTTTACGCCCATGTTTTACGTGTTAACGTAGTGCTTAGTTTTATGCCCACGTTTTACGTGACAGCGTATTATTCAGCCTTTTACGCACACGCAATCGCGTGCCAGCGTACTTCATTTTTACGCTGAGTCCCTATGGATTTTACACTCGGGATTCTTTCGCTCGCATAAAATTCTGCTCGCGTAAATCGTGCTCGCATAAAATCTCTGGCCCGAGCAGACTCTCACGTGCGTAGAAGTCTGGCTCGAGTGCTTCACTAACGTAGAGTTTCGCTCGGAAGTTCGCATGCGTAAAATCTTACGCGCGTATAACCTCGCTTGCGTACAACCCGGCTAGGGTAAAACACCACCCACGTGCACCCTTGCTCGTGCTCGTGTAGAGCCGCTTTACGCTTAAGGCTCTTGGTCTAGCGTAAAGGCGCACTCGCGTAGAGCCTTGAGCCCCTTGCATACTCGGTTGACTTTATGCCTTACATTATTCATGAATGGACAAATCACGGATAGATTGATATGACCGAACTAATAATGGCATGGCATGGCATGGCAAGTACTTGATATGACATGACCTGACAAGATATGACAAGTACACACCATGGTGAACATTAAAAGCTGTTGCGACGGCATGCAAGACATGACTATAATGGATGACATGGACACCGTGGATGATTGTATTTGTACAAATAAAACAGTACTGTCTTACATCATGTCTAGGATGGGGATCCCTGTATGATTGTATTTGTACTAATAACTAGAATAATTCAGTAGTCATGAAGAGAATTTTTCTTGCTACAGGCAATCCCGTTATCTGGGCGCTCAAGTGGACTTGTAGCCTGCCGATGAGTAGGGCACATTTCCAGCACATTGTCAAGTGTTGCTCCCACCATGGATGGATATTCGACCTGGATAACCTGGATGGTCTGCAGGGCTTGTGGCTTTTGGAATAATCTCATTGCATTTTGATAGTAACTAGGCTTGTGCTAACCCTAGCTAGTTAAAGTATCAAGCCGTACTCATTGCTTGGCCGTAATTGATTGAATGGAATTTAGCCCAGCTTAGTCTTGTCCTGATCCTGTACAAGATTATAACTTGACCTGATTTTCTGTGCCTTACTTATCGGTAAATGATGAGATATCAAGTTCTGTTCAGATGAAGAGTTGCAACCCCGTTCCTTGTTTGGTTTAAGGGTTGTAACTTGGCTATCTGAATAGTCCAATGGTTATCTTACCATAAATCGTCCTGATTATTTATGCTTACCTTGACAATAATGATCAGGGACCAGTTCTGTTCAGGGGAAAGGTTACAACTCCGGTCCTTGTTTGGTTTAAGGGTTGTAACCTGGCTCCCGGAGCAGTTTTGTGTCTTCACCTCGTTTATTGTCCTATTGCATCCCGTGTCATGCTCGTCCTGTTTTACAAGAATATGACATGACATGGTTACCTATGATTGCCATAACAATAAAGATCAGGGGCAAGGCTCTGTTCAGGCAACGGATTACAACTCCGGTCCTTGTTTGGTTTAAGGGTTGTAACCTGGCTCCCGGAGCAGTTCCTTATCCTCTCTTCGTTTATTGTCTTATTTCATCCTATGTCAAGACTAATCATATTTTACTTTACCAGCAGTATTTGGGACGGGTTTCTATTCAGGTGAAAGGTTGCAACCCCGGTCTTTGTTTAGTTTAATTAGGGTTGTGACCTGGCTACTTGAATGGTTTCCTCGTACTCAATCCATTATTGTTGTCCCTGTTATTATTAGTAGCTTTATAATTCTCTTTAATATTTATTTATGATATGCTGGTTTTAGTTTCTAAGTGAAGCCTCTTTTGTGGCACTTGCTCTTTCTGAGGTCTGACCCAGCTGGTTTTGTATGGCCAGATTTCGGAGTAGCTCCAGAGGATCTACCTACCCTCCAGCCAGATGGTGACCACCAGGCGTAACCCTGGCAATGAGTGGGTTTCTTTTGTTCTCTCACTCTATTGTAAAAATATTCTTTTGAGGCGTTTAACTGACGAGCATTTGTTAGCTCGATTGTACCTTTATTTACTGTCTGCCTACGGGCTGTAGCATGATTGACAAATCCTAGGATTGATCATGTATGACTGAAACTCTTGCTAGTCTTGATATTTTGTACGACTAGCTTCATGATCATCCAAATATGTAATGTATGTGATGCCTTACTATTGTATATTTGGGGCTCTGATATCTTGTAATTGTTACTACTTGCTTAAGATTGAGACAATAGGCTTGTTCATGATCTTAAGTGACTGATGGCTTGTAGATAAACTCTCATATATCTAGACAGCCATGATCGTATAGCGAGGTGGGTTGCACTTCAATATACGTAGCTGGTTATTTTTACCCCTGCTCTCTGGTATTCTGGTTCTGGGGCGTTACAAGGGATGAGGGTCGAAGGACAGTTCACTTTATCTACGGCTACATTGTTTCTGCCTTGCCAGTCGAATGGCTGCAGGGACTATGTCCTGATCACCATGTCGTACCGTAGATTAATGCAAATGGAGCTGGAGCTGGAGCCAAAATACAGAATCCAAAATACAAAATACAGAATCCAATCCCTGGGTTCGCCGAAAATACTAAAACAAAGATTGACACACAATACTAATTCATATGTGTTTTAAGTGTGAGAACGGATGGCTCAGAACACAACCCAAAATTCATTCTAGCATACATTAGTGTGAATCATCTATGTTTCGTGCATATGGTGTAGTATATGTTCTTATCGAATCTAGTATCTGAAGAATGTAACAGAATCAAGATAAACTCACATAATATAATACTAAAACATCATCTACTACTATATAAGATATAGTGATAGGTTGTCGTATCATCATTGCCGAGGGATGAAAGACGAAGGACAGTCAACTTCATCTACGGCTACATAGTTACATGAGCTAGTCGTCGCGAAACGTCGCTATGACGTCGCTAATAGCGACTAATTTAGCGACGTTAGTATGAAAGTCGCTAAATTCTAATTATATTTCCCCCACCAATTCATTTCTCCCTATTTTACTCTCTCACTCTCTCTTATCCCCCCTCCGGCGCTCTCACTCTCTCCGGCGCTCTTCAGTACAAATTCATATATGTTTTAAGTATGAGAACGGATGGCTCAGAACACAATCTAAAATTCATTCTAGTATACATTTGTGTGGATCATTATGTTCTGTACATATGGTATGGTATATGTTCTTATCGAATCTAGTATCTGAAGGATATAACAGAATCAAGATGAACCTACATAATGTAATACTAAGACATCATCTACTATAATAACAGAATCAAGATAGGTTGTCGTATCATCATTGCCAAGGGAGGGAGGTTAATTGGAGGAAGTTACTACAGAAAGTGAACACCGACATGAACTGACGCACGAAAATAAGAAGCTCTAAGCTGGAATAAGAAAAGTTGTGCTTTGGAAAAAGAACTCTTATAAACTCTTTGTTCACAAAGCAAGCTATAATTAAAGAATACAGAACAAGTATCGAGTTCGTAACTCAAGTATAGAGCTTACAAGAGTTATAAACTCGATACTTGTTCTGTATTCATTATATCTTGCTTTGTGAACAAAGAACTTACAAGAGTAGAACATCCAAAATACAACTTTACTTGTTACAGCTTTGATCTCCTCCTTTTCGTACGCCAGTTCATGTCAGTCTGCACTTTCTGCAGTAACGACCACAAGTTTTATGTTCTTCAACGATATATTTCACATGCTTAATTGCAAAGTATGGGGACGAATGGCTTAGAACACAACCCAAAATTTATTCTAGCATACATTAGTGTGAATCATCTATGTTCTGTACATATGGTGTAGTATATGTTCTTATCGTATCTAGTATCTGAAGAATGTAACAGAATCAAGATGAACTCACATAATGTAATACTAAGACATCATCTACTACTATATAAGATATAGTGATAGATTGTCATATCATCATTGCCGAGGGATGAGGGTCGGAGGACAGTCAACTTTATCTACGGGTACATAGTTTCTGCCTCGCCAGTCGAATGGCTGCAGGGACTATGTCCTGATCACCATGTCGTAGTCCAATACAATCCAGAGATTGACACAGTACTAATTCATATATGTAGTCCAATACAAATAGTCTAATACAAAAATAACCCAATACAAATATTCAAATACAAATAAGTACTAATAGCTAATGAGAACCAGCAGCTCACGCAAACGCTCAGTGATACGATCACGCAACCACCTCGAATAAGTGGGATCGACGGCGACATGAGAGATGTAGTCCATTGCAAGTACTGCATGAATAGAACTTCCGGTCTCACTAGCTATCATTCGATAACGGTAATTGGGTTTGTTCACGTATTTATCGAGTATTTCCCCTTCCGACTCTCTAACAATCGATAACGGTCAATGACACACTAAGAAGGATATGATAACTACAGTGTCATAATCGTGTCTCAATGGAATATCAAGCAATGACTCAACGGAATATCAAACAAGAAAACTATAGAGTAAACGTTATAATAAACTAAAACATAAATGCAATACTGTACTTGCCTGAATCCTTGCACAAACCGTAGTCACAAGTAGAGGATGAGGGAATGCCGATCTAGAAGCTGTCAACCTATAACACATATCGTACCACGAACCGTGCATGAAAACCATAAATCAATTCTAATATTCTAGTTCTAAATTCATGGAATAGTGGCTAGTTGGGTTACTAATCTAATAATAATTAATTCTGAAATAATTTACTTAAAAACCTAATTTAACCTAACTAGCATATGTTCACGTGCCTTGCACGTATTTTAATATTTTTTAATTAGTTTAGGAAGATCAAAAGCTAGTCTTCCTAATTACTAAGTTGCCCTTATTAAAATTAATGAACTATTTTTAATTAGTATAAGTATGTAAGAGTATTTTCGGAATTCAAAAGTTTTACCATCTAAGTTTTCCTATTATATAGTAGAATAGATAATAATCTGAATATAATCTAAACATTCAAGTTTGGCCATCGAAAGTCGTGTTTCTCAATTTTGGAAACCATGGCACGTAAATTGAGACGTACCATTGACTTTTTAGTCAAACATTATGAACTCTAGATTTTGAAAGTGCACCTTGGTAGATTTCAGCGCTATAAGTGCGCTGGAATCGACCGTGCCACAAAATCACGCTTTGGTCAAAAGATATCGCCGTTATGGCTAATCGTGACCAAAACGGTGATCAACCGATCAATTTTGAGTTCAACAGAAAAACTAAAGTACTAAATGAACGATATCATTTCTGGGAAGAGCTCTGTGTTATCTTTCCGAAACTTTAAATGGTTCGTGATTTCGATTTCTGGTTCTCCCGGAATCTCGAAAACATCGAAATATATCAAGTTTCGGACAACCGACACTCTACGAATTTTCCAGAAATTTAGGTTCAGAAATTATGAAAATAAATTACATATTCAGAAACTATACCTCTATACGCTTCCAATAAAAAAAAGGCACGTGAAAATGAGGTCCTAGTTGACGGCAATCGCCTCGTGAAGTCGGGAAATCACCGGAATCAAACTCCAAAAGGAGGAGGCTATAATTAATTAGGGTTTGTGAATATACAATGCATATATATAGGAGAGAGAGGCGGTTACTGTAGCGGGCGCCGACAGGTGGGCCCCCCGGGTGGATTTATGGATAATTATTTATTTAATTCAGAAAATTATTTAAAAATTATTTTAAGTCCAAATAAATCAAAATAAATTGCAGAAAAATTCAAAAAAATTCTAGAAAATATTTCTAAGTGTTTATAATATAAATAAAATATTTTAACACAAAATATCATCGTGTGACCTCGTAGTAAGTTCCAAAAACCTATAAAGTATAAATTTTATATGTTTTAATTATATAAAAATTCTCAAAAATTCTAAAAAAATCAGAAAAATTCTAAAATATTCTAGAAAATATTTTTAGTCATTTAAAGCCCAAATACAATATTTGGTCCAGAAATACCCTCGTATGACCTTACAGTAAATTCTGAAAGTCCTTAAAAATAATAAAACCTTAAATATTAAAATACCTAAAAATATCCAAAAATTGTAAAAAATATAAGATAGGTAAATAATACATATATAAGCTATCTAGAGGTCATATGACCTAGAGGTCATATGACCTTAATATGGTCATATTCCACCTACAAGCTTTTGTATGACTCACAATAACCATAAAATTAATCATAAACAAATAAAAAAAAATTAAAAATTTGGGAAGTGGGCTTACAAATCTACCCACCTTAGAAAAATTTCGTCCTTGAAATTTTAAAAGATATAAATAAGCACAACCAAGAATATCATCAAAATATGACATGACCAATCGATATGAATAAGTACGACAAAAAATATAATCAGGAAAATAATGTAATAAATGATCAAAATTGATCAAACATATAGAATCAAAATATAAATACATTTTAGAAATATAGTGGAAGGAAATCAAAATAGATTTAAAATATGACGATTCAAAAATAGAAAAATATGAAAGAAATAAAGAACTACTAGTTGTAGAGAAGGTGGTAACAAGAAATAAGACATCAAATAAATTTGAAAGAAAAAAAGAAAAAAATAATAGTCGTATGCCAATAAAAGATATAGTCGCTATGATATTCGAAAATTATAAGTATATCCGAAGTCATTTAATCGAGAATCCATGCCTCGCCAGTGTACATCTGGCTGCCGTGAACCCTTGGTTTCATGACTCAAGTATAATATGTTATCGAACACTTTATCAACTCTACCCAATATTGACATAATAAATCAAAAGATCAATAATACAACTAGAATATAGTTTTAGTAATATTTGACAACCTACGCATACTTGAAATTATTTTAACTTAGGGATCATGCCACGCCAGTGCGCTTCTGACTGCAGTGAACCCGCAGTCTCCATAATTCAAATAAATGGGGACAGTGCGCATCTGTCTTACCATTGCAAGTCATCAAAAATTATTTCAACTATATCCATAAGAATTTCAAAGGAACTTCAATAAATTCAAATAAGCCGATCATGATAAGAAAATATAAGTATCTGTCCTTGAGTAAAAATATCAGTTTTGAAAACAAAACGATCACAAAATGAACGAAGACGACTTGAATTAATATATAGATAATTGAACCAAGATTAGGAATAAAAAATAAAATGATCGCAAAATAGTTTTGAAAATAAAACGAGGTTTAGAGAAGGCAAAAGATAAAATGGCACAAAAAATGGTCAAAATTATGAATTGAATTCTACGAAGTCCTAACTTACCAAACGTATATTCTACCCACCTTGGATCCTACCAACATGTCAAAACAAAATAACATATTCTCTTAAAAAAATTCTTCGATTTATCTATACCGAGACTTCAATAAATCATTAGCTGAATCATATGACCTATTTAACTATCTTAACTATCCAGGGGTCAAATTGAATAAGGGACTCCTAGTCCTATTCATTCTCCTAAAATTAAATCAATCCTAATTGTGAATGAGCAATTTTCTAGTCGCAGGCTTGCAGTAGTATGACTAACTTAAGTACTACCACAAGTTCGCAATCTTTTGCAAAATCAGACCTGTATGGGCCACCATAAAAACTTGCCACGACCCGCACCCGCTTTTCCGGATACGAGTGCGTGTCCAAGCCCAGCCTACGCCACGGTATCAACGGTAGTACGCTGTCTAGCCCACAATAAATAAAATACTCATAAATACTAACTGCTCATTCATAATAACTAAATCATCTTTATAAAATATAGAAGTTTTATATTTGAATAAGAATGTAAGCTTTTACATTTATAGAAAACTACCACACAACTAACTAGTCTTCTATGGTTTAGCCTTCGAGTCTCTATCTCCCCCTCGTATGGTCCATAGCGCAAGAGTAGGCATGTCAACCTCACTTTGGTGGCCCATGCAGGTCAGAACATATCGTATCGGTTATGTAACTGTACTGGTACGAGCCTGCGACTATGACTAAACCTTAGATATCTCAATCCACTCTGCCTTGAAAATTCTCTTAGAAATTTCTTTGCCGTCTTTGAAACTTCGTATTCGTTCTCGATTATTCTCCCTTGCCTTCTTGTACCATTGATTCTCGTCCCTTCCTATTCCAGGTGACGAATGATCGTGTTGTCTAGGATTCATTAGAAATTTTTAATTTATAGTATAATATTGCTTTACTATTGAATATTTGGTTGTTTATAGATATGAGGGATTCTAGATGCCATATGCCATAGATATCTGCAGTAGGATTGTTAACAACTGGTTAGAAGGTTATAAGATTTTAGTGACCGTGTTTTGAGGAGTAGTGTGACCAAAGGTGGGTAGAAGTCTTCGAGTTTTTAAAAATTACAAAGGGGGAGAGAAAATTATAGAATATTTTTGAGGAATTAAATTTGAGGAGATTAGGGTAATATTAGAATTTGATTTTTAAGGCATAGTTATGAATTAGAATTTCGAGGACGAAATTATTTTTAAGGTGGGTAGATTTGTAGCTTCCCTTCCCAGATTTTTTTTAAAATATATTTATTTTTTTTTTTGATTTAAATGGCGATTTTTAGATTTTATAAATAATTATTTAGTTAATTATTACGGTGGATGATTTTAGCCATGGTTGAGTTTTGAAGTACAAGACGACTAGGAATCATGGCACAGATAGTGCAGTAGCGTGCTTTGACTAGTATTTAGTCATGATAGGGGAAGGCCGAGCTATAGTGACGTCATAACTAGGAAAACCAGGCCAAGTTGCGACTTAAGCCGTACCGAAGATTTTTATTTATTATTTATTTATATTATTGAGTTTTAGGGAACCCGGTTGTACCTAACCTGTTCAAATTGGGCCCAAGTCAAATCCAAGCCCATGTAGGCATGTAGTGGGACCAAATACGGCCTTGTAGACATGTTTGATAAATACAAATATTTTTGTATATTTTTAGGAATTGGCAATTTATATTTATTAAATCAATTATTATATATATATATATATATATATATATATATATATATATATATATATATATATATATATATATATATATATATATATATATATATATATATATATGTATATAAAATATATATATATATGTGTGTGTGTGTGTGTGTGTGTGTGTGTGTGTGTGTGTGTGTGTGTGTGTATTTCTATAAATAAGACACTATATTTTGAATATATATATTATTAGGATATTATTTGGTTGCTATGAATAATTCTATATTATGAATATTGATTATATTTAAAATAATTTATTGTTGGTGTGGAAATTGTGGTAAATATATATATGTATAAATATAGAGATATATAAAAAGGATGTGTGAATATATAAATATATATATATATATATATGTATTTGTGTAAGTGTACAAGATATATATATGTGCATATATATAAATATATATAGTAACATGTATACGTATATGTGTATATATATATGAATATATATTAGACAAATAGAAAAGGAAAAAAAAAAGAAAAACAAAAAATTCCCCACAGCAACACAGCCATCAGGCTAAACCCAAAGCCCGAGCCACCACAGGAAAGTCAGCCCGGCCCAAACCTTAGGCTGAGCCCACAGGCCTGACTTCCCAGAGCTTACCAAAGCTCGGCCAGAACAAACACCCCCGTGCGTTCTCTGTTAGAACCAAGTTATATAAAACCGAGAGGTTCCTTGACGAAAAACCCTAGCACCCCAAACACCTGACGGCGCGCCACCCTCCCTGCCATCCTGGGCGGCCACCCGCGACCGTGCATCGCCGCATGCGTCGCCGGACGGCGACTGAAACCTGTCGCGTGCGCTAGTAAACAGCAACCATAACAGTAGCATAGCAGTGCTCGACAGGCCTCATTTCAGGTAACTTTTCTCGTCCCTCCCACTACCAATTCGAGAACCGATTCTTTCCTTAGGAAAACAACCTATAGGACTGAATATGCCTTCAATTAGTTTTTATTGGGAAGTCCTAGGTTATCGGGTGAATCGACACGAAGTTCATGAAAATCTGTCACGAAATAGGACAGTAAAAACTGCCCAACTCCCTGTTAGGAAGGCCGATTTCTCACAACCTATTAGGAATTTCGAAAACCTATTTGAAGGAGTTTATTGAAAACATGTAGGGCAACAAAACCCTTCTTTTAGTTTTAAATAAGTCTAAATATTTATTAAATAAAACCTGTGTAAAGTTGACAAAAAAATCTGTTTTCAAAATATAGAAATCCCTCGATACGACGTGCGTCCCGCCAATCTGGGCGACATGGTCACGAACCGAAAGCATCGAAAGGTGCGTAACGGCTTCGTGGTCGTGTGGGCTTTGACGGAATTTAAATTGGTCGCGTGTGCGCGACGAATTTGATGCGTATCCGTCAAAATTCATCGTATCGGCCTTTGTGCAAATTCTCCAATTATTTTGTGCACGCTCGTCAGATCGAGACAAAACTTGTGCCAACAGGACTGTATCAATTTTCTGGTCCTGTTTGCCAAGTTTGGTCCGATTCTGAGACAGTTGATCGGATCGCTGTTTTGCGGGCCCCACGGTCCGACTCAACGGACGATTTTGTGCACGGCCCGCCGGAATCCAACTTTGGACATACGGTTGGGTTCTATCGAAAAACCAGACCTGTTGACATGTAGTTTGATGACTTTAGAGACCATTGAATCTGGCACGCTTTCCGGTGCAAAGCGGGTCCAACGGCGGACACCATTTTTGCCCAAAATTCCGTTTTGCCCCTGTGTCCAGAATTGGACTTAAGGACAGGCAATCCTACATGTCATCCTCTACAAAGCGGGTCTGTTTCAGCTTTCGGAGACAGTTGTGATGATTTGGACTTTATGGCTTAGCAGTGGACTAGATTGTTTTTGGATCTGCGTGCAACCTCCAGGCAAGTATACCTTGTCTTCCTCTACAGTTTTATTTACATGCATTGTATTTATTTTCCAGTTTTGATTCTTTATGGACATGTGCTTTTCGTGTTATTTTCTGTGGAGTTGTCTTTATTGTTTATAGCCGTGTTCATGCTTGGCCTCGTGTTTCATGCCTAGAGTTCTTAACAGTACCTTGCTTGAGTCGTGTCATAGAACGAGTGCGTGTAGTAAACTGCCATAGCCTTGATTATCATTTTAAACAACCAGAGAGTCCACACTCGGGACGAGGGTTGTTTGGTCTACCAAAGAGTCCACACTCGGGACGAGGGTGTTGTTGGCCCAATGATTGTATCATATTTTTGAATATGGCTAATCTGTTAAGTTTAGCATTTCATTATCACTAATCTTCATACTATCACTATAGCATTTCTACTTATACTTGTATCTTTGGTGATTTGTGCCCATTGGTTTACATCTTAGTGATATGAGCTTATCTATCTTAAATTTAATTGGGTTGCCAAAATCAAAACTATGTTTTTGATTGTGGTCATTCAATTAAGTTTAATCATTATGATATCACTAACATTTATGCCATCACCTTAGCACTTATACTTAAACTTTGCATAGTCCTAATGTGCTTTAATTTATCATACTTGCTACTATGTATATTGCTTTGTTCGTCTAACATGTACATGCAGAAAAGCAATAAGCAAGATCAATGTGGACATATGCAATGAAGAAATCATGGTGGGCCAAAGACGACGGATCCCACAAGATTTCTCTGAACCACCCGACGACATCTCTGGAGCCACGCACCTATCAAAGGAAGAAGCCAAGCCATGCCATTATCATTTCAAGACTCTGAAGAAGCCTGCACCTGTCTAAGTATATCTGGAGTCTGTAATGAGTCTTAGGAATAATTGTAAACACAAGAAATGGATGGCAAAATCGAAAGCTAGGGCAGAAATAAGCCCAGGATCATTTTTGGTGGATAAGCGGCATACCGACGGTATACCGGAGTATACCGACGGTATACCGGTTTTTGTTCACAGAAAGTTTCTGTTTACAAAACCGGCATACCGACGGCATACCGGATCATACCGACGGTATACCACTTCCGAAACGTTGAAATTCCAACGGTCGGATTTCCAGCAATTAATGATCCCAACGGCTCTATTTCTAGCCGTTGCAATTCCAGACCGGTATACCGCCGGTATGCCGGATCATACCGGCGGTATGCCGGTTCGTGACTGAAAAGTTGCCTTTGGCTTCTTTTCAAGCTTTGGTTATAAATAGCCTTGAACCCCTTCATTCAAGGTTGATGCTTTGAGCCTAAAAATTTCTAAACCACCAAAGCCTATCCACAAACAACTCTACAAAGCTTTCATTTGCCATTCACAAATTGTGTTAGAGTTATTGAGTTGAAAAGTAAGATCTTCATCCTATTGTAAGGAGATCAAAACCTATTGTGAAAGGTTGAAGTTGGAGAGTCTTCGTATCCAAACTCTCGGTTGAAGTTGGGGAGTCTTCGTATCCAAACTCTCGGTTGAAGCCGGAGAGCCCTTCGGATTAAAGCTCTTGTGTAAGAAGTTGGCGAGTTCTTCGGATCCAAACTCGTGTGTAACTATTTGCTCAAATAGTGGATTAAAGCCGGAGAGAGTTCCGGGACTGGACTGCCTCTTAGGAGGATACCAGGATACATCGGGTGTCGGTATTGTGTTTGCTTCTTCTCTTGCACTTATATTTTTAAATTGCCAATTAGCTTGTGCTAAGTGCTTGATTAGTTAGCTTGACCCTATTCACCCCCCTCTAGGGTTCCTACAATTGGTATCAGAGCAAGGACTCTATTGTTAGGCTTAACATCCTTAGAGTAGATCCTTGTTATTTTTCTATGGCATCGTATTCTTCCTACTCCTCCGATAAAGAGGGTTTTACTTCTAGTAGCATAGACAATCATGTTTCTTCTAAATGCAAGAAATGCTCTAAGTGGAAAGCCATGGCTAAACAATCCTTAGAGATTCTTGACAACCTTCATTCTACAAATGAAGAATTTTCTGAAAAGGTTATTCATTTAGAAGAAGCAAATGAGTTTTTGAGAAATGAAAACAATGTTTTATTATCTAGACTTGATTCTCAAAACTCATCTTGTGTTTCTTTAAAGAGTTTGAATGAGGCTTTAATCTTGAAAATCAAATCTCTTTCCTCATCAATAGAAGATCTTAAGAGGCAAACTCATGAGTTAAATCATTTGCATGATTCTTCTATTGACTCTTTAAAGAAACAAAATGATGATTTTATTTCTAGAATTGTTTTATTTGAAAAAGAGAATAATGCTTTAAATGTTAAATTTGATTCTCTTACTTGTATGCATGATGATTTGATATTAGAACATGATATTCTTAAGACCAAATCTATGCATGCTCACTCTAGAGATATTCATCATTCTAGTATGTCACATGTTCATAACCATGCTCATTCTGATACATGTGCACACACTAGCATTAGATGCTTCTATTGCTCTCGCATTGGACACATGAGCTTTACATGCCCTATTCGTAGGACCTTCACTACCAATGCTAGAGTAAGTGCTATATGGGTCTCTAAAGCTAATAAATGTGGATCCAAGTTTATTTGGATACCAAAGTCTTCATCTAATATTGTAGGTGAAGCTTCTTTTATCGGGACATAGCACCAAGGAGCGTGTTGGTGGTTGCAAAGCTCAAAGGTCATCTTTCAAGCAATTGCACCAACACAAGTGTGGCCACTAGAGCCATTTTGGTAACATGCTAAACGATTCTCTTTTAATGGTTTATATTAGTAGAATCTAGCATGTTTCTCTTGATGTTTTGCTACTAGCTCACATTGATATCCTTAGTTGCTTATTGTATAAATCAATGTGAGATATAATACTAGCATGCTTAGTTAATTCTCTTATTATTTCTTTTATCTAGCATGACTAGTTACTTAGCTTAAATGTTTAGTTCACACTTGTAGTTTATCACTCATTTTCTATTAAGTGTGACACATTTAATTTATGCATGCTTGTTATTCTTAATCTTTATTTATAAAGTATGTATATCACTCTAGTCCATAGGAGCTTGGTTTTGATTTGAGTTAATATGATTTTAACTCTCCGTCCTTAAAGTTTTTGAAATAATTATTTCTTGCCGGTTTGTATTTAATGTGTCTTATTTACTTTAAATCGGTATTTGCGAATATATGTGTTTAGCACAAGCTTCTTATTCTTGACAAGTATATACTTATACTTCTTTTTAATCTTGTGCTTACATAATATATTCATTATTGATTCTCATACTTTTTTCTTGATTATTTTCTTGAGAATCAATTATGTCTTTGCCTAATAAAGTTTATTTATACATGCTTTTGAATTTGTGATGGTTTCTTAAATATTCATTAAGGATACATGACTATATTCATTAAAATTTTCATTTACTTATAGTTCATGTATCTCTTATATTGATATCTATTTTTGTATAAATACCTTTATGTAGGCATATGAGTTAAGCTAAAGTTTTATTCATACTTGTTACTTCTAAACTTGTGCTTAACTCATACTCTAGCTATTGATTCTTTTGATCAAATTTGTATATCTCTTTTTGAATCAATATGCTTCTTCCTTAAAGCTCTCTTTAATGATGTCTTTTTAGCTTTTTGGTTGACTTTATGGATACATGTTCTTAATGGATTTTTGATCTTTTCATGTATGCCTATTCGTGATATATATATAGTTTCATATATATAAATAATTCCTAGCTTTTGATATTCATTTGTTTTATATCATTAAGTTGGGATGGTGAGAGAAAATATTTGTTATGTATTGCACTTGACTAATTATGGAAGTTCTTTTAAGAATCACATAGTTTTGTACTTTGTCTTATTTTTATATTTACCTCCGTTTTTAGTGCACATTTTCAAATCTATATCTTCCTTATAACTTACTATGGTGCACTATGAAAGCTCTTTGAAATGTACTTCTTGATATCTTTAGCATTTAGCTTTCTTGATCTTAATGATCCTTCTTTGCTCATTCCTTGGGTTTATACTCCTTTTTGAATTATTGTTGTCCAATGGTTTTAGTAGCACATGAGAATACATGTATTTGTTACATCATATTTCTTGTGACTCTAGCTACTATGGTTTGAGCTTTTGTGTTGAGACTGGACTGCCTCTTAGGAGGATACCAGGATACATCGGGTGTCGGTATTGTGTTTGCTTCTTCTCTTGCACTTATATTTTTAAATTGCCAATTAGCTTGTGCTAAGTGCTTGATTAGTTAGCTTGACCCTATTCACCCCCCTCTAGGGTTCCTACAGGTGTTTGTCGTGATCATTGGCACCAGAGAGTCCACACTCGAGATGATGGTTGACCAATTGCACCAGAGAGTCCACACACGGGACGAGGGTGTCTTGCCGTGAGTCCACACTCGGGATGATGGTTGACCAATTGCACCAGAGAGTCCACACACGGGACGAGGGTGTCTTGCCGTGAGCTAACCAGAGAGTCCACACTCGGGACGAGGGTTAGTGCTTAGTTCAAACCAGAGAGTCCACACTCGGGACGAGGGTTTGGTTCTTCCATTGATCTCCTGTATCGTTCATCCGGCAGTTCATTTATACGTAGTTGTTCTCGTGTTCGTGTGTTCGTGTTTGTGTTCATATTCGAGTTTGTGTGTTCGTGTTTGTGTTCGTATTCGAGTTTATGTGTTCGTGTTCGTGTTCGTGTTCTTGGTCATTTGTCGTGTTCCTGTTTTTCTTGTTTATTTTCTTGCGCATGATAAAACTGTTAGATAGGCATGTATATTATGCATCTTGCTATGTCCTCTGAGGACCTGATGATCTCTTCAGGTTTAGCGATTACATGGAGTTAGCTAGTAGTCCTGGATGGCGGAGGATTTACGATTCTTGTGGGATTCAGGTATCATTAGTACGTTTGTTATCCTTTCGTGCTCTATATTTCTTATCATGAGATATTCTGCTTATTGATTCATTTTCGAGACTCTTGTTATACTCTTGGAGTCTTATCGGACATATATGCTAGTGGGCTGCAGACCACGACACATACTTGTTTATTCTTGTTTATTACTCTTATTGTGGATTGAGATATAGTTTTGCCTTGCCTTGATTAGGCCCATTGCCATAGCCGTGACAACGTTTACGTATTCGAGTCGGGCTGGAGTCCACTTGATGCGTAGCTGGCTTGCTTACGAGCTCGCGTCCGAAAACCGGGTGCGGGTCGTGACACTCACCTATAACAACGATCCAGTCAGGAAAGGAGTAGAGTACAACTATATTACAATTAATGTTGTTAGTGTCATGACCCGCACCCGGATATACGGGTACGAATACGTGGGCCACGTCCAGCCTACGCCGCGGTATCGGCGGTAGAACGCTGTCAAGTATACTATACTAACTACAACATCTGGGAATCTTTAACTAGAAATGTACTCATATCACATCACGAAAACTAAGGAAGATAAGACAAGAATTAATAACAATATCACTAGAACAACTAGAATCTACAATAATCATAAGACATGAAAGATAAAGAAGGAACAACAAGACTAACTAAGGATAACTACCAGGCAACTCCCATAGAAGAATAGTGAGATCCACCTCAGCTAGCAACATCATGAAGTCCAATAATGAGGGCACAACTACTCCTAAAATTTGTCAACATATCCGGTCAGGATGGAACGAGTACATATATCTCATAACAGATCTCAAGATAGAATAAAAGCTATAAGGCTGTAAATAGAGCATATACAATGAATCATGGAGTGTACATATATGTATCATGGCATGGTAAGCTGTAGAGCTAGAGCTAGAACAAGAAAGTAGAACTGAATCATGGTATGTACACAAATCAAGGTAAGCCATATATCCAATGTGTGTGAGTAGCAGTTTCAACTTGTGATCGGCTTGGGTTCATGTCAAGAACTGGCCTGGCAAGTCATATGTGCGGTATATGACTCACACTGTTCGGGAATGCGGGATGGATCTGATCACAGGCATACGCTACTACTCTCCCTACCCCAACTGGTAGAATGGATCCAAACAGGACACGTCACTGCACGGTATTCTAATGAGAAGGTCGCGAACCTTCTCTAGAATCAGTGACCATATATTGAGCAAGAGCTACAAGGGAGCTTGCACAATACATCCCAACCTAAGAAGGAGAAACATCTCTCGTCGGGATCCAAGAATACCAATCCGTGAGAACCATGTGTCGGGTATAAGCATATCAACACTAAGTACATGAATCATAACAGTTATCATAAATTGGGAATAAGTCATCAGAGAATGTACTCACCTGGGGTCCTGCTGTCAATATGAATCAGGGTTCAGAGTAAAGCCACAGACCTAAAGATGAAATAATACAAGAGCCGATCAGGGTCAAAAGATATACTAACATCTAGGTCAAACTAAGACAAATTGGGTCAAGGTTGAAGTACAGTTGACTTTGGTCAACTGGTCAACTCTGGTAAACCCTAAGTCTAATCTAGGTTAAATAGGTCAATGGTTGACCTACAGTTGACTTTGGTCAAAAAGTCAACGTTGGTCAAGTCTGATCAAACCTAGGTCAACTGTTGACTCTACTTCGACGTCTAGTCAAAGTAGTCAACCATGGTCAAGCTAGTCTCTATAAACATCTACAAGGCCAACTTATGAATTTCAGTGATTTAGAAATCACTGAAATCGACGGGTCTCTAAAACAACCAAAAGGAGAAAATATTATAATAATAGAGTGACACAAAAAGGAAAGAAATATACAGATGTTGTCGGATGATGAAACTAACATCACCAACGTGTCCAGAATGGTCAAATCAGCTAGGATAGCCTGTCCAAAAGTCCAATTTGGACACAGGGGCAAAAAGATAATTTCGAGCCAAAATGATGTCCGCCGTTGGACACACTTTGTACCGAAAAATGTGCCAAAATAAAAGTGCACAAAACCTAACAAATTATATGTCCATGAATCCAGAATGACGATACGAATCCAACGGTATATCCAGAATTGGATTCCGTTGACCCGATCTCAAATTGGTCTGTTGACCAGGACATTGAAATTCCGATTTGCACGGAAAAGCATGTCGGAGCCAATGTCCTCAAAACTCAGCAAATTATATGTCAACGAGTCCAGAATGACGATACGAACTCAATGGTATATCCGAAATTGGATTCCGATGAGCCAAACTCAAAATGATCCGCTGATCCGAATATTGGTATCCGACTTGCACCGAAATGCGTGCCAGAACCAATGTCCACTAAAATCTAGCAAATTATATGTCAACGAGTCCAGAATGACGATACAAACCCAACGGTATATCCAGAATTGGATTCCGATGAGTCGATCTCAAAGTGACCCGTTGACCCAGAAAGTGGGACCCGCTTTGCACCGAAATACGTGCCAGGGCTCACCTTCTCCAAATCAAGCAAACTTTATATGAAAACATGCCAGAACGACGCCACGAGTCTACTGGTGGTGTCAGAATTTGAATCCGGAGTCCTGGGTTCAAAAATAGAATTTTACAAGTGCAACACTAAGAATTCGAACGGCCAACTTTGGCGTCGAATTCGACCGACCTAACAAGTTCAAACGGAAATGAAATCTAAAGGGGGCAGGAAGAGGGTTATACTAGCTGTGCACCGAAACTGGTGGCGCACAAAACGGAGCTGCGACGACGAAGATACGAACCCGCGAAGTTGGCGTCACGAAACTGTCCAAAAACAGTTCAATTTAAAACGTCAACTTGGTGGCCGGTTTTGATGTATCAAACGACAAAATTAACGGTTCAAATTTGACAGGGATGAAGGGGTATATACAGAGATTGAGACGGAGCGAAGAAATCGCCGATCCAACGGTCGGATTGTCCAGAAATTCGGCATGAAGTTGCTATCCCGAAATACCATTTCTGAAACTTTCCCGCGCGCGCGTCGACGGGATTCCGTTCAAAACGCACGAATAGCCCATGCATCGTGCCGGAGAAGGAGGCGCTGGCCCGGGGGAGTTCGTCGGGGTCGCGCACGGCCGGGGGGGGGCTCGTCGGCGGCGGAGCGCACGGCGGCGCGCGCTGCTGCTGCAGCAGCTGCTGCCGCGTGCGCTGCGCTGCTGCTGCACGGGGTGGTCGTCGGCCACGTGGTGGCGCGCGGCGGAGCCGTGGTGGCGGAGGCGAGGTGGCGCGGTGGAGGTTGGCCGGAGGAGGGGTGGCGAGCGGTGGTTGTGGTGGGATGGTGGTGATGGTGTGGTGTGGTGGTATTGATGGTTATGAAGATGGTGGTGAGTATGATGGTGATGATGATGATGAAGATGATGATGAAGATGATGGTGAAGGAGGAGGAGAAGAGGGATAGTCGGGGAGGAGCTCGGCCAGCCATGGGGCTCGGCCAAGGGCTGTGGGGAGGAAGGAGGAAGTAGAGAGAGAGGAAGAGAGTGATTATGTGTGTGTGTGTATTAATATATGATAAGAGAGAGAGAGGTAGATATTTTAAAGAGAGAAAGAAGTAGAGAGAGATGGCGGGGTGCTGGTCTCGTACAGCAAGGGGGGTGTTTGTGATGATGGGGAGGGGTGTTGGTCTTTGTATTAGAGGAGAGAGTGAGAGAGAGAAAGATATTTGTGTGTGGGTATATATATATTATATATATATACAAGAGAGAGGGTGAGAATAGAGAGAGATATTATTATATATATATATATATATATATATATATATATATATATATTATGTATATATATATGTGTATATATATACAATGAGAGAATTAGATATTTACATAAAAAGAGATATTTAGGGTAGAGAAAAAATATCAGTGGGGTATGGACAGTCATGATGGTGGGCAACATGGAGCTGGGGTTGGGTTCAGTGGAGCCGGGCTGGGCCAAAATGGACTAGGTGCAATAATTAAATTAAAAATAGGTATTTATGATCACGGATAAATAAGTAGCATGCGGGGGCTCAGATAAATGGGACACAAGTGGCAGGCGGGTAGTAGGCTTCGTGTGGGCCATGTCCCTATTTGGGGTCGACTAGGTTGGGTCGATGTCGGGTCCCGAAATTAAATTGGAAATTAAATCAGGTTTTACGGTAGATAATTAATTGGCCTAAATTGAACCGAAAGTTGTGCGAAGAAAATGAAGCACAAAATGGAGTGTCTGAGTGGGACACAAAGGTCATGGGTGAAGAGCGTCTCGAGTAGATCAGGCATGACAAGTTGGTTTCGAGAAAATGACTAGTCCGGTGCTCCTAAATTAAAAGTCATGGTAACGCGCATATGATGATCAAGGAAAAGAGTGGGAATTCAATTAATAATTAAATGGTCTAATATTGACCCGAACTTGTGCGAAGCAAAAAGAGCACAAGGGAACGAGTTCAAGTGGGACATGATATATCAAAATGAAGATAATCTCGTCTACTACAAACTCCAAGAAGGAAGTTTCTAGAGACTGGCATCCCTGATGCTCTAGAATTCCAAGTCACGATAAAGAGCATTAAATTAAATAATAATCAAATAATAATATCTGTTCAAAATAATTGATTTATAAAATTGAAAAAATAAGCCCAAAATTCAGGGGCTTACAGTTAGTCCAAAATAAGTTAGAACAACGAGAAACGATGACGGCAAAGAGTATGTAAAGAACTAGTACTAGCAAGGTATGAACGATCAAGATATAAACTAGCAAGATGGGATCTAACAAGATATAAATTGGCAAGATATAAACTCGCAAGATATGAACTAACAAGATAATGGACTAGATAAAGAAAAAATAGGAACCACTATGTGTGTGTGAAATACCTTTTAATACGTGAACGGCTTGGCTAATACGGCACATCATACGATGGCTATCATTCAGTAATTGGTACGGCTAACTCATACGTGGGTGTGTATGACTTAGCTATCATTCGACAACGGTAATTGGGTTTGTTCACGTATTTACTGAGTATTTCCCCTCCCGACTCTCTAACAATCGATAACGGTCAATGATACACAAAGAAGAATATGATAACTACAGTGTTACAATCGTGTCTCAATGGAATATCAAGCAATGACTCAACGGAATATCAAACAAGAAAACTATAGAGTAAACGTTATAATAAACTAAAACATAAATACAATACTGTACTTGCCTGAATCCTTGCACAAACTGTAGTCACAAGTAGAGGATGAGGGAATACCGATCTAGAAGCTGCCAACCTATAACACATATCGTACCACGAACCGTGCATGAAAACCATAAATCAATTCTAATGTTCTAGTTCTAAATTCATGGAATAGTGGCTAGTTGGGTTACTAATCTAATAATAATTAATTTTGGAATAATTCACTTAAAAACCTAATTTAACCTAATAATAATCTGAATATAATCTAAACATGCAAGTTTGGCCATCGAAAGTCGTGTTTCTCAATTTTAAAAACCATGGCACGTAAATCGAGACGTACCGTTAACTTTTTAGTCAAACGTTGTGAACTCTAGATTTTGAAAGTTCACCTTGGTAAATTTCAGCGCCACAAGTGTGCTGGAATCGACCGTGCCACAAAATCACGCTTTGGTCAAAAGATATCGTCGTTATGGCTAATCGTGACCAAAACGGTGACCAACCGATCAATTTCGAGTTCAACAAAAAAACTAAAATACTAAATGAAGGAGATAATTTTTAGGAAAAATATATGTCGTAGAGCTCTGTGTTAGCTTTTCGAAACTTCAAACGGTTCATGATTTCAATTTCTGGTTCTCCCGAAATCTCGAAAACACTGAAATGTATCAAGTTTCGGACAACCGACACTCTACGAATTTTCCAGAAATTTAGGTTCAGAAATTATGAAAAGAAATTATATATTCAGAAACTATACCTCAATACGCTTCCAAAAAAAAAACGGCACGCGAAAATGAGGTCTGAGTTGACGGCAATCGCCTCGGAAAGTCGGGAAATCACCGGAATCAAACTCCAAAAGGAGAACTTATAATTAATTAGGGTTTGTGAATATACAATGCATATATATAGGAGAGAGAGGCGGTTACTGTAGCGGGCGCCGACAGGTGGGCCCCCCCGGGTGGATTATTGGGTAATTATTTATTTAATTCAGAAAATTATTTAAAATTATTTTAAGTCCAAATAAATCAAAATAAATTGCAAAAAACTTCAGAAAAATTCTAGAAAATTTTAAAAAATATTTCTAAGTGTCTATAATATAAATAAAATATTTTAACACAAAATATCATCGTGTGACCTCGCAGTAAGTTCCAAAAACCTATAAAGTATAAATTCTATATGTTTTAATTATATAAAAATTCTCAAAAATTCTAAAAAAATCCAGAAAAATTTTAAAATATTCTAGAAAATATTTTTAGTCATTTAAAGCCTAAATACAATATTTGGTCCAGAAATACTCTCGTATGACCTTACAGTAAATCCTGAAAGTCCTTAAAAATAATAAAACCTTAAATATTAAATACCTAAAAATATCCAAAAATTGTAGAAAATATAAGATAGCTAAATAATACATATATATAAGCTATCTAGAGGTCATATGACCTTAATATGGTCATAGCCCACCTACAAGCTTTTGTATGACTCACAATAACAATAAAATTAATCATAAACAAATAAAATAAATAAAAAATAAAAATTTGGAAAGTGGGCTTACATATTAAGACATCATCTACTACTATATAAGATATAGTGATAGGTTGTCATATCATCATTGCCGAGGGATGAGGGTCGGAGGACAGTCAACTTTATCTACGGCTACATAGTTTCTGCCTCGCCAGTCGAATGGCTGCAGGGACTATGTCCTGATCACCATGTCGTACCATAGTTTCTGCCTCGTCAATCGAATGGCTGCAGGGACTATATGTCCCGATCACCATGCTACCAATTAACCAACCAACAAAACTACTTGTTACAAATATCGGCACTATCGGTGCGTTCGAATCGGAGTATCACATTTTTCGGTGTCGGAAAACAAATAATTATTACTAAATTATCAGATTTTTTGGCACTATCGGTGCCCCTGACCAAGCCCCCCCTCCTCCCCCAAACCACCCCTAACCCTAACCCGAACCCTAACCCTCTCCTCCTCCAGCCGCCCCCACCCTCCCTACTCACCTCCCCCAGCCGCCCCCAACCCCCTGCTCCCCGCCCCTAGCCGCCCCCCACCCCCCTTGCTCCCCTCCCCCAGCAGCCCCCACCCCCACTGCTCCCCTCCCCCAGCCGCCCCCACCCCCCCCGCTCCCCTCCCCCGCCACCCACACATACCCACCCCTAACCCGAACCCTAACCTTAGCTCCCCTCCCCCAGCCGCTCTCATCCCCCCTGCCCTACCCCCAACTCACCCTCCAACCACCCGCATCCCCCTGCCCCTCCCTCCGAGCCACCACTACCAGAATAAGTCATTTTAGCGATGCCTAAACACGACGCTAAAACGCCTAAAGACGTCGCTAAACTAGTTTAGTGACGTCTTCCTCTTGTCGCGGAAACCTTAGTCGCTGTTTGTAAAGACGTTGCTGATCGTCGCCAACACCGACGTTTACCGACACAGAGATACGTCAGTAATATACCGACGTTTACCGTCGTTTCGTCGATAAAATAGCGATATTTATGATGTCGCTATGCGTCGATATTCCCTGGGAAAATTATCGACGTTTTTGATGTCGCTATGCGTCGGTATATATTACCGATGTTTTGTGATGTCGCTATACGTCGGTATATCCTAGAAAAATGAGGTAAAATCCTGGGATATTTATCGACGTCTACCGACGTTTACCGACGCATACCGACGAAACTGATGTCGCTATACGTCGTAGCCTGGAATATATGCCAGTTTAGCGACGACTACCGACGCAATGTGCCGTCAGAGAGCATCGGTAAACGTCGGTAGACGTCGCTAATTTTGAAAATAAAAATAAAAATAAATAAATTGCAGTATGCAGTTTTCTCCACAGAATTATTTTCTCCCTGCAGTTTAATCTGAAACACAATACACAAGCATATTTTATCCCTTGGTTCGCTGTCACGACCCGCACCCGCTTTTCGGATACGAAGTGTGTCCAAGCCCAACCTACGTCGCAGTGTCGGCGGTAGTACACTGTCTATACACAAGTCACGGCATTCTAGAATCACATGGTAAACTATATCTCATCCACAGAATAATCGAATCAACCAAGATTAATGAAATACCAAAGAAACCGAATAATATGACTGAATATATCCAAGATTCAATATCACGTCCGGTGGACAC
>JANAVB010011399.1:27039937-27086025 GCA_029216955.1 Iris pallida
GGGCGATACAGACCGTAAGATGGACTGGATGTCCACTTACCCTAGGAAACTTGGTAGGTAATGGTTGTATAGGCTAGTACCCCCACTACCCTAGGAAGCTCGGAGTGAAATTCCTAAGGGAAGGCCACTTGGCGTCGAGTTAGAATGGTTAAGGGTAAATGTTTTAAGGGGTAATCGGGTAAATTCAAAATACGGGGTTCGGGTATTCGGATTGACTTAAAACTTTGGTGACTTGTTAGGTACACCCTACAAATATCATATTTGAACCGATTTTGGCTCGGTTGACCCAGAGTTGACTTTTTACCCAAAAGTCAACCGTGAGTCAACACTTTGTCTAGATTCGACCAAATCCAAACTAGAGTTGACCAGTTGACCAAAAGTCAACTGTTGGTCAACATTTGACCAGTTTGACCTAGGGTTGACCTAAAGTTGATCAAGGTTGACCAGTTGACCAAAAGTCAACTGTAGGCCAACTCTTGACCCCGTTTGATTCGCTTTGACTTGTTTTGACTTGCGATGACTGGTATGACCTAGAGTCGACTTAGTCTGACTTAGATTGACTTGATATAACTTGATTTGACCTAGATTGACTTGACAGGACTTAGTGTGACTCAGTGAGACCTAGTTTGACCTAGATTTCATATCATTCATTGTGAATCATTCTTAAACTTGTTTAAACCTAAATTAACATACAATATCTCATCTTTAGGTTTCTGATTACCATACTGAGTATTGATATACCCTACAGCTCAGGACAGCAGGCGAGTACATTCTCTTATAGCAGTTACTTGTTTTGATATCTTCTCTACCAGTTTAGTTATAGTGTTTACTTGATTCTCGACACATTGGTGCACGGACTAGTATTGTCGGATTCCTGTCATGAGATGTTATTCCTGGATTTCTTGGGATACGGTTACTTGCTTGGTCTTGATTCTTGTACTTGTATTGACGCCAATTCCTGAAGATGACTTGCTCTCCTCTTAGGGAATCCCGCGTCATGACGTGTTATGTCCGGATTCGTGTACTATTCGGGGATGGGGAATTTTATAGATAGTATGATCAATGCCCACCTTGAGTTACTACTTGTATCATAGCTATACCCTCACCTCACGACGGGTATAGCCTGACCTGTGCTACTACTTACTCCATAGCTTACCATCCCGGCCGGGCCGAGTCCACGTACTTATAGCTGGTCGGCTGGAAGCCTGATTCCTGACCCATACCGATCACATTATGCTATAATATTCGAGGCACTTTATATTTATTACGTCAGTTACATGATTTATAGTTCAGCTAATTTTCCTGCATGATTCACCCTGACATGATTTCCAGTTTACATATCCTGTTATACTTACATCTTGATATGTTCATCTTGTACTATATTATGATTGACTGTTAGAGCATTTGTCATTACTATAGAATTTGTTGCCAGCGTTGTACTCGTTCATTTTCCTGACAGGATAACGTTATGATATATTCAGATGACATAGATGCGGACTGCTCTACCTACTATAGGTATGGTCAGGACGTAGACTGCGACCAGTTGACACCCTTGGAGCCAGTGGATGATAGTACTTCTATCTAGATCTTTTTAGCTAGGTTTGATTGGACTGTGATCCAACTAGCTTTTAGACTGTAGTTTTCTATGTTATATTTTGAGACCCTGGGATGTTATGTATATATCTGGGCTTGTGTCGGACACTGGACTTATTTCTATTTTCTTCTATCATATGTCTTTCCTTCTGAGCTATCTACCTTAGTTTTATTCTGTGATTGAGACTGTATTGTTATGTCACCTCCACTCGGAGTGTATATACTATACAGGTACCTTTATACTGTTAGTCGTAGTATTTACAGACGTTATATACAGCGTTCTACCGTCGATACTGCGGCGTAGGCTGGACGTACCCACGTGCTCGTGCCCCTCATAAGGGTGCGGGTCGTGACAGCATCACCCTCTCCCCTAGTGTGGACTCGCAGGTGTGAACCATATACTACTAACCCTCGTCCCTAGTGTGGACTCGCAGGTTAGCATCACCCTCGCCCCTAGTGTGGACTTGCAGGTGTGAACCATATACTACTAACCCTCGTCCCTAGTGTGGACTCACAGGTTAGCATCACCCTCGCCTCTAGTGTGGACTCGCAGGTGTTAACCATATACTACTAACCCTCGTCCCTAGTGTAGACTCGCAGGTTAGCTTCAAGATTTTAAGATACGGAGGTAAAGCAGTTCAGTTCATGAATTCTCGACCCACGATACGACTCGATCAAGGCTCAAATGAATACATCCAACAAGATACAGCTAACTGTGAACACGGTATATATAGCAATGATACAAATATACAAGCATTATAGGAAAGATACATATCAATAATATAAGAAAAACTGGATAATAATAAAGAGACAGTGCATGTAAATAAAGCTGTGTAGAAAGGCAAGGTATACTTGCATGTGGTCCTGAGCTGCTAGCACGGGTCAATAATCCGTATCGAGGTCCAAATATCCTATTTTTAGAGTTTAATACGTCAATAAGTGAAATAAATCAACTGTACTAACTATTTGCTTGTTAAGTCTCTAGGGTAACTCTAAGTTATCATGGTTTCCTTAGCTCTATAGACATCTAGGGAACACTATCCTTGTTTACCCATGTCTAACTTAGATTCATGCCTTGACTAATATGTGGGGATCCCAGTTTGTAACCAAAACTGACCACAAGTCTTATAAAATACCTCTTGGAACAATAGTCTACATTGATGCACAAAACAAATGGGTTGTTAAACTCCATGGTTACATTTACACTGTGAATTTACAAGGAAAGGAAGGAGAACTTAGCAGCTGTCTCAAGGAAAGATGAATTATAACTTGCAGCTATTACCATAGTCAGACCAAGTTGGGTATCTCAGTTCAAAAGTCAAATGGCAGATTCTCCTGTTCATGGTGTCAGCAATACCATACCTTGTTCAATTCCATCTGATATTCACAGAAAGGTTCTTATGTTAAACTCTTTGTCATTGATACCAGGTACAAACCCAATGTCTGATATCCTACGCATGAGTATTAACACACCTCCCCATCCAATTTACTACTGGTCCCTAAATTGGTACAAGCACCTAACCACAGGCCTGTAGTGTACTCCGTTAACACTAGACACTCTATATGCCTTGGCTTTAGGATAGATAATACATTATCATAGGAGTTAACCAAATAAGTAAAACAGATATGTGATGTTGTTTCCAGTTCAGAGAATATGAAATACAAGCATCATGTTGAGGGCTGTATTGAAGTGCAAGGTCTGATACAATTATTTAGGACTGAACTAGATAAGGGACATGATCTTACTAAGGTAGTGCCTAAATAGTGAGGGCTCAAATCTGAACTGACAACATGATATGGACTTATAATTAACTAAAGAGCTGTATATGACTGCATATGAGACTTATCAATTACAATGGTCAATATTACTCTGTAAAAGAATATGGCTTACATCTGCTACCTGGTCATAGTAAAAGTGTCTGAACAAGAGTTCAAGACTGAACAGTAAGTTCATGACTGAATCTGAAAGTAGTATGGGTGGTTCCCAACTGAACTAAATGTCAGTTGGAAATGAACAGAACAACCGACCTATGCCTATAGACTGATACATCATGCATGGATAATCTGGGGACTGGACAAGATGGACATATGGCTAAACATTAAGTTGGGCAGATACTCCATCATATGGAGGACTGAACAGGAGCTAAGTGAACATCAAGATAGGACAGAACATATGGAGATATTTGACATAAAGGTAACTGAGTCTTGGACCACATCCTTATACCTGATCTTTAGAATATAAAGTTCAAACTCAGGATAATAATACTCCTGTGTGGTTGTCCTATCCAGGATTAATAAGGTGGAGGTCAAGGATGTATCAGTAATCAAGGGCAAATACTTCTATAGTTGGCATTCAAAAAGGAAAATGAAACTGAGCATGCCTAATACCCTAAGTAATGTGGAGTATCACAAGATATCTGATACTCCTCCTTATTCCAGTTTATATGTATATGGATGTTGGCCTACTGCAATAATCTCCCCCCATTCTCTGCCAGTCGAGAGTCTAACAGACTAAAGTGGGCCGATTAGGAGTACTGTAGGTGCCTGCTTGCAGTACCTGCCTTGTACCTGAACTATGGTCTAATATGACACCATATCTTTATGCTTTGGTACATGCTTACATTGTTAGACTGGTCCTTATTCCCATTCTACAAGACTGCATACATGAACTATGGACTGGACACTTAATATATCATAAGAACTAATTTAAAGATGCATATGCAGTGATATGGACAGAACACTCAATCAGAATTTGTAGTTGTTCATAGGTTCAAAGGAACAGACACTCAAATACCTGTCCTCTATTAGTGAACCATATCAAAAGAGATGTGCAAAACTGGACATCTACTATATGGCTTGAACACATACTAGAGGACAGGGGCTGCAACCTGCATTTAAAGCTTGACCCCTTCAAAGTCCCAGGTGCTCTGGTGATACCCCTATACTCCAAACCAGGTACTTACAAGTACACAAGTCAAAGTCTATAGCCGAGCCATGCACTCACAAGTTTACAGGTTAAAGTCTATTGCCAAGCCATGTACCCTATGGATACAGGGGACACGACATCTCCCTCTCAACCTTAGGCCACCTAGGTTGCATCCTATAATGCTGCTATTGACAGGAAGGTAGGTTCACCATTATACACTCCTGTAATTTATAATCCTCCACCATGCCAATGTAACTCAATTCATGCAAAACCATTCAATATGGACCTGCTATCATCTCCCAGACATAAACACGAACACCTATACTACAGTTGAAGACAAAATGGACTAACACCCAGGTTCAAAAATTACTAATCGAGGCAAAGGGTAGAAGTTTACCTGGTCGAAATCAAAGCTGGACTGCTCCTCCTCTTCCTCTTCTATTCTCGTAACAGGGGATTTGGTTTCTAGGGTTCTGTAGAGGGTCGGCCAATCCTCTCAATAAATACTAGTGTACGATCAGAAGGAGGAGATAGGGAGATTTGATTTGCTCCTATCTAAATCTTGAGTGAAAGTTATCTCAAATTCAAATTGAATTTGAATGCAGGGATCGGTTGTAGAGGAATATTTGAATGAGGATATTTGTATTATGGTCCCTGTCATCATATATATATCCTTTTTGGTCCCCCATTGTAAAATAAAAACATCACAATAAATGAGACATTAAAGGAATTAAATTTTCAACTTAATAAATAAAAAAAAGAAAAATTTGGTCAAGGGGTTGACATTCGCCGACCCCTTCGGTGGAACAACAACACCGGTAAATTAACATCCAAATGAAATGAATAACAACATAAAATAACCAAAGTCCACACAACATATATAAACCAATATCCAAATTGTCATGTGTCTACACAACCAATTACCAATGTATCTATGCAACCAACAAACAAGTGTCACAAACAAATAAGTGTCACAAACAAATACAAAGAAAAACAAGTACTCAAACACTCAATACAAACAGTCCTAACTCGGACTACTGGAGATCTGGAGCAGGAGGGGCCGTGCCGCGACGAAGGGCTAAGAAAAGCTCATAGTCCTCCTGTGAAATCGACACCGATGAAGGAGGTAGTGACGTCGGTGGAGTCGGTGTCGATAAAGAAGGCAGTGGTGCCGGCGGAGTCGACGACGATGAAGGCGCACCCGGAGGACGATAACACTCCAACGCTGCAAGTCACTGGCGGTATGTGTAGTGCCCCGTCCTACATCGTGCCCCGTTCTCCGTCCACGGGGTGCGCGAGAAAGGAACACCGTCGCTATCGACTCGGTCGGGACCGATAGGTCGGGAACGGTTGAATTAAGATCCATTCCACGTTATGGAATGGCTTCTTCGGAACCAAGTCCCATATTCAGCGGGTAGCGCCTCGAGGATTGACTCTGCGGCTGAGTCGGAAGAGACCTCTCGTTGCTCTATTTTTCATACCGCTTGCGTTGGTTTTGGCTTTGGTTTTCTGAATGTATTTTCGTGAATATTTTTGATGGTTTTCATGGCTTACATTTCGAACTCGCATTTTCTATCGAACTTCTTGTCTAATACAGTGTTCTAATCGGTTGTTTGGGCGATTTCAGATAATCGCGTAGGCGACGTCTAGCGTGGCCAACCAGTCTCTCGTCTCAAGCAAAAAAAAACTCAAGGTGAGTGGCTGACCTCCTTCGTCTCGACCCTCTATTTCAAAAATGAAAACTCGGGTAATGATATCGAATTTGAATGATTGGCTTGAAGAATACAAGTCCTATGTGCTAGAAGAGAAAAAAGATAAGTTGTGTAGAAAGGAGATAGAATTATTATAGGCCTGCAAAACAACCAAGTAAATGAATCGATTGCATAACAAGCCCCAACGGTACCCTAAAATATACCTTGTTAACCTACCACGGTCATGGACAACTTGTCGACAAGGGCGATGGTTTCTTCGAGCGGCAACCCGGGGCCACGGGACCGACTCGGCCTAGGAAGAAACAGGTTATAGCCGAGCTGGGTAATAGGCAATCGGTAATACGGGGACTTGCATCGGAGCTTGCTACTTGCGTTGCAAGGGTCCCGTTTACCAGGCTATGTCCAGGATGGCTAGTTAATGCCAGTGACCTCCACATCAAATACTTGATATAAATTGTTATCAACTAATAGGGAAGGTGATGGTAAGTTTTATGTCGCACGGCGCGATCTGCCGAGGGAAATTCTGGTATAACTTGCTTGGTTTATGTTTCGTCAAAATGCTTTGTATGAAAATGTTTAGGATGGCTAGAAAGATCACTAAAAGCAAGTCATATGATTTTATCTAAATTCTTGAACCAAATGTGAGCCAAAAATTTATTAGTCACTCGTCAGTACATGTTGATTGTACTGATCCTCGCTCTCTCTACAGGTACGATAAATAGGGAGGAGCGTGCCGCGTGAAGGGAGGCAACGCTCTTCGTCTGTGCGGTCGAAGCTTGGATCCAATCTCTTTTGAAGACTCCGCTGTTGAAGGCCAGAAGACAGATGGACTGACTTCCCTCCATCCCAGGTGGTTTAGTAATGCTGGTTGTAATCAAGGGATGAAATGTATGAAATGGCTATCTCATCGACGTTCATTTTGTAATGGAGTCAGTTTGTAAAAAGTCCGCACGGCGCCCTTGTATCGAGTCTGTAAAATGATGTTCATTATCAATAAAGCTTAAGTTTCCTTCTTTATAATGTGTGTTCAATTTTACTCTGCGTATTCTTTTGTTGTTGTGTTTCGGATAATCTTATGACTATGCCTTGTGCGAGCGCAATTTAGGTTCGTACGGCATCACGCCCGGGAGACGACTATCGATTCTACGAAATCGGGGCATAACATAATAGTATCAGAGCACGGCTTTACGTCCAATGGCACCCCAACAGTACTGTCCAATGGTGCCCCAACAGTACCGTCCAATGGAGCCTCAACATCACCGTCCAGGGAATCATATCCCAGTGCCTCGAGCCCATCAACCTGCACCGCAAAATGGCCAAGATCGTGGCCCCAACACTCAGGGCTGCGTCTATACCATGACTCGAGATGAAGTACTTGCGTCAGATACAGTAGTGTCAGGTATACTAAATTTTAATAATGTGCCTGCTCGTGTGTTATTTGATTCAGGCACTTCGTATAGTTTTATATCGACGGACTTTGCCGCCGAGCACAAATTTCCTGTAATATCATTAGATCTCGACCTTAGCGTAAGTATACCTTCGGGCACACCAATACTCACAAACTTAGCCGGCACCGACGGGATTATTTGTATCGGCGGTCAAAAGATCGGTCTTGACGTGATAGTTCTAGACATGAAGGACTTTGACATCATTCTGGAAACGGATTGGCTCGGGCCGTGCAACGCAACCATAGACTGCGTCGAAAAGACGGTCACCTTTCGCATACCAGGAGTGCCTGAATTCTGCTTTTCGTGTGGTGAGGCGTCGTCGGCCTGCATGCTGATCTCGGCAATTTCTGCTCGGAGGATGCTACATTCTGGGTGCGAAGGCTATTTGGCGTCCGTCCGAGACATGCGACAGGATGGTGCAAACGTGGGTCAGACCGACGTTATGGCAGAATTCTCCGATGTGTTCCCGGATGAGCTACCCGGCATGCCCTCTGACCGAGAAATCGAGTTCAGCATCGATACATTCCCTGATACTCGACCGATTTCTAAGGCCCCTTACAGAATGGCCCCCGCCGAGCTGAAGGAACTCAAGGTCCAGTTACAAGAGTTACTCGACAGAGGATTTATTCGGCCTAGCGTTTCACTGTGGGGAGCGCCGGTGTTGTTCATGAAAAAAGGATGGGTCCATGCGTCTGTGCGTCGATTACCGAGAGCTGAACAAGGCCACCATCCAGAACAAGTACCCATTGCCCCTCATAGACGACTTATTCGATCAACTGCAAGGCGCCTCGGTATTTTCGAAGATTGATCTCCGCTCGGGCTATCATCAACTCAGGATCAAGTCAGACGACGTGCAAAAGTCAGCCTTTCGCACTCGGTACGGCCACTACGAGTTCTTGGTGATGCCATTCGGCCTGACGAACGCCCCTGCCGCCTTCATGGATCTGATGAATCGGGTATTTCAACCCTTTCTTGATAAATTTGTGGTAGTCTTTATTGACGATATTCTCGTCTACTCGAAGGACAGGGCGCAGCATGCAGAACATCTACGGGCTGTGCTCCAGACACTTTGAGAGAATGAGTTGTATGGAAAGCAGAGTAAGTACAAATTCTGGCTAAGCAGCGTATCCTTTCTTGGTCATATCATTTTGTCCGAAGGCATTACAGTCGATCCGAAGAAAGTGGAAGCTGTTGCTGATTGGAAGCGGCATGCGTCTGCTAGTGAGATTCGAAGGTTTTTTGGTCTGGCGGGATACTATCGACCCTTCGTGAAAGACTTCACGAAGATTGCATCGCCATTGACTCGCCTTACTCAAATGGGAGTCGTGTTTGAGTGGTCGGATGACTGTGAAGCTTCCTTCCAAGAGCTAAAACAGCGACTAATTTTGGCACCTATACTCGCACTTCCAGATGGGCCAGAGGGTTTTCAGATATTCAGTGATGCTTCAGGACAGGCTTGGGATGTGTGCTCATACAGCAAAACAAGGTGATATCCTTTGCCTCCAGACAGTTAAAGCCGCATGAGAAGAACTATCCTACGCACGACTTGAAGTTAGTGGCGATTGTTTTCGCGTTGAAATTGTGGCATCACTATCTATATGGCGTGGCGTGCACGATCTATACCGACCACAAGAGCCTCAAGTATCTCTTCACCCAGAAGGAATTAAACTTACGACAGAGGCGCTGGCTCGAACTGATCAAAGACTATGACTTGACGATCGACTACACTCCGGGCAAGGAAAATGTCGTGGTGGACGCTCTAAGTCGAAAAAATCTTGCCTCGCTATCCATCAACCGTAGACTACTACAAGATCTAGATGAAATGGGTATCGACCTCCGGGTTCGATTCAGGGACGTACGGTTGGCACAGCTGCAGTTAGAGCCGAGTTTGCTAGAAAAGATCATGACAGCTCAGAAGGATGATCCGTACCTGAAGAAAATGCACGAGCAAATTTTAACAGGTAGTACGACTGACTTTACGGAAGATAAGACCGGTGTGCTGAGATTGAATGGCCGACGATGTGTTCCGGATGATTCAGAACTACGAAAGGAGATAATGTCGGAGGCGCATTATACGAAACCTTGCATCCAGGCAGTACCAAGATATATAAGGACCTCCGTACGACCTTCTGGTGGCACGGGATAAAGAGAGATGTGGCACTCTTCGTGTCACAATGCATGGCCTGTCAGCAGGTGAAAGCTGAGCATCAGCGACCTGGCGGGGAGATGCAGAACCTTGCTATTCCAGAGTGGAAATGGGATCACTTCACTATGGAATTTATTGTTGGCCTACCAAAGACACCACGGGGGAACGACGCCATCTGGGTCATCGTCGATCGATTAACCAAGTCAGCGCACTTTATTGCCATCAAAGTTACTTGGAGCGTTTGTAATTCCCCGCTTCGTACGGTGCATTATGCTGCATTATGCTGAGACATTAACTCAGCGAGTCGCGTTGACCGAATGAAATGTATCGATGAGAATCGATACGAGAGTTACATTGTCCCGAACAACGCATCGAACTAAGTCGATGCGAAGAGTTGCCTTGTCCCGAAAGAATGTATCGAGGGAATCGATGCGAAGCGTCGCGTTGCCCCGAAAGGATGAGTGCGTTGAATCGGCTCGAAGATTCTAAAAAATCGAATCGACCAAGGCGCAAGTCCGAATCGATGCAAGTATTGATTTTAGTTGGTTTCGTGTGCAGGTTATTCGTTGACGCAAAAATATTAGAGGTCGATATTTTATAATATTTAGTAAGGGGTCCGCGAAATCAAATCGTTGCCTTGCGACGGGCTGAGACTTGGACGCGTTAAGCCAAATCGGACGTATAACTCAATGAAGCACGAAGTGCTTGAATGGCTAAGTTAGGAGAGTGGCCGTGCAACAAAGTTATGAAATCGAGCCGTATCGGCTCGGCGAAACGACAAAGGCGAATCGACTCAAGGTGGGAGGATTGACTTCTTTTTACTCCTTCATTCGATAAGTCAAATATATCATTGTTTACTAAAAGTTAACCTATTGACGCCACGGGCGTGGTTCGATCGGAAAGCAAATCGTAGTGTGAGTCGAACACTAAGTTAGAACAATTGAAATAAAATGTGCATCATATGCACGAGTCGTTATGGAACATTAGATATCGCAAAGGCGAGCGCCTCGGTACGCAAGCCGTAAGAACATGGGATAACTGTAATCGACGAGTGTCTTAGTGCATGAACCATACCGTACCTTCGCGTACGAGTTAGAAAGGTTAGAACATTGAAAGACAATAGGCGAGCGCCCTAGCGCGCAAGCCCCGAACATTGAACGCTAAGTTATAGAACATGGGGATACGGTCGAAATGTGCCTTCGTGCACGAGATAATAAAAGATGGCTTCGTTGCGAAAGAATGCAGTTGTGGCATGAATATGGCGGAACTGTCGGATATGACATAATGCCTCGAAAGGTGTTCGAGACCTTCGGGTCGTTCGGTTGACGTGCATTGAGTTGAGGCATGATGCCATTGAATCATTGAAACGAAGTATGAAACGTAAGAACACAGAAAGTTAACGGAAGAAATACGAGATGATAAAGTCTGAGTCTCGGACTCAAGACTATGTTTGGTTGTTTGAATTTGACTGCTTGAATAATAAGGGCGTTGTATGGTCGATTGGGATGGACTTAAGATTAATGTGATAATGACTCGTGCACGAGTGTTTCCCCCAAACGGTTAAATGCCGGATGCGCCCCGGAACCGCTTGGCCTAGAAGGGATTCGAATAATCTTTGTAGACGCACATCTTTAAGTCGAGTAGCTCTCGCTATTGATGGGAAAAGCCGCAAATGATGGTATGCAGCAGGAACGTTTCGGTTGTTTGGGACAGCGAACCAACCCGTTAAATGCCGGGCAGCCCGACCAATATTGAGAAAAGAAGGAGAGAAAAGAAAGGAACACATTTAGTCCATTCCGACGCGGATACGCCAACGGCCTTCATATAGCCAAGGAACGATAGGTTGAAAGTGTAGGCGCATATGCGTCCCGCATATAGATCCTGCTTAGAGATGCACTTATAACATGACAGGAAAGGAACAAGACGTATTCACCTTGCGTCAGTGCAAGGGACGCAAGGGCGAGTGCGTCAACTTGGTAAGAAGTCGCGTCATGAATCAAACACGAGATTGCTTGTTTGCTTGCCTATTCAATTCGATAACATACTGTTATGATAACATGCTTTACGCTTTCAAAGATGCCATAACATTGACCCTAAGGAGAACATAGCAAGATCATAAGCTAATTTGCATGATTCAACATAAATATTACAATATTGGTTTGGAAAGAAGATCTTTGCTTCAGTACATACGAGGACGAACGTACTGATCTCCCACCAGCTTCATGCAGGGTGCAGGGAATGGATTGCTCGCGGCGAAGCGTTGCTTGAACATGTTAAGGCTTAGAATGCCGAAGCGTATTGAAGCGTGCGATCGCATTGATGCTTGGACTATGCAACTGGATTGATGCGGCCGAGATATAGAAGGCATAATGTATGGAACGGTGAAATCCTTTGTGGGCAAGAGAGAACCTGAGTGTTGTAGCCAATCTGGCATATATTGTTAGGCTATCGAAAGCCTTTGTAATCTCAGTTTCGAATATCAATAAAGAGAATTGTTTCGTATACTCTATTTTTCTATCGTTGTTAATATCGAATCAAAAGATAACCATTTGAGAACTTGTTATCTTGCCTTGCACGAGCGCAACTCCAGGCTCATGCGGCATCACGTCCCCTGCGAGGACGATGATTCGAGTGATTCATGGTCAAGGACAACTTGTCGACAAGGGCGATGGTTTCTTCGAGCGGCAATCCGGGGCCACGGGACCGACTCGGCCTAGGAAGAAACAGGTTATAGCCGAGCTGGGTAATAGGCAATCGGTAATACGGAGACTTGCATCGGAGCTCGCTACTTGCGTTACAAGGGTCCCGTTTACCAGGCTATGTCCAGGATGGCTAGTTAATGCCATTGACCTCCACATCAAACACTTGATATAAATTGTTATCAACTAACAGGGAAGGTGATGGTAAGTTTTATGTCGCACGGCGCGCTCTGTCGAGGGAAATTCTGGTGTAACTTGCTTGGTTTATGTTTCGTCAAAATATTTTGTATAAAAATGTCTAGGATGGCTAGAAAGATCACTAAAAGTAAGTCATATGATTTTATCTAAATTCTTGAACCAAATGAGAGCCTAGAAATTTATTAGTCACTCGCCAGTACATGTTCATTATACTGATCCTCGCTCTCTCTACAGGTACGATAAATAGGGAGGAGCGTGCCGCATGAAGGGAGGCAACGCTCGTGTGTTTTGAAGCTTCGTCCGTGCGGTCGAAGCTTGGATCTAATCTCTTTTGAAGACTCTGTTGTTGAAGGCCAGAAGACAGATAGAGCAACTTCTCTCCATCCCAGGTGGTTTAGTAATGCTGGTTGTAATCAAGGGATTAAATGTATGAAATGGCTATCTCATCGACGTTCATTTTATAATGGAGTCAGTTTGTAAAAAGCCCGTATGACGCCCTTGTATCGAGTCTGTAAAATGATATTTATTATAAATAAAGCTTAAGTTTCCTTCCTTATAATGTGTGTTCAATTTTACTCTGCGCATTCTCTTGTCGTTGTATTTCGGATAACCTTATGACTATGTCTTGTGCGAGCGCAATTTAGGTTCGTACGGCATCACGCCCGGAGGACGACTATCGATTCTGTGGAATCGGGGTGTGACAGTATGAATCCATGGTAGATAACATTCTATCACTGCTATCAGCCATCGAATCTTGCACCAATCTCAGCCTCTCGTCCATGGTCATCTGTGATGCCTGTAGATCCAATATGCTATACTTTGTCGACGCTCTAAGATCAGTGACGCTTCGTTCTGTCCGCTCAGTCACATGCTGGAGCTCCATAATGCTGCGGTCGAGCGCATCCAATCGTGCTAGAAGCGCAGGCTCATCCGACTGGTGCTGAGACTGGTCCTGAATCTGTCGTAGCAGCTCATTCCGGAGAGATTCCATCATCTGGTAGACTCGGGCAGACTCCTGGGATGGCTGTGGACCATGCACACTAGCGGGGGATGCCCTAGAGGACTGGCTCGCAACTAGGGCGCCATAGGATCCCGTACCGTAGTACGTACCCCTACGGAGGCCACCAGCGGCGGTCATCCACAGCTCGTCCGTCGACGGAGAGTGGGCTGCGAGGAAGTACCAGCCTCTCCCACAGTAGGTACACTAGCAGTCGCCCGGTCCCGAAGTGTCATACTCCGCTCCCGTAGGAGCGATCGTCCTTGCTAAGGCGTGATGCCGCACGGGCCTAGGTTGCGTCCGTGCAAGGCCAAGTCCAGAAACGGCCGATTTGAGCTAGGCCACGGAGTCGCACAGAGTGTCCCCATTTACAGCGGAAAGTAAATGAACACAAATTGAAACGAGTTCAAACTCTTTATTGATATTCAAGAAGTTTACAAGTGGCGCTAGGCCGATATTACAAATCGCTCAAGCTCTACCAGCTAATCTTGAGAGGTTGCAACGTCTTCTATGTCACAGCTCAGACGTTACATTTCGGATCCGAGTCACATTTTGGATAATTCAGAGATGAAGATTGGAATCAACCTTTCAGTGCCAGAGAAACCAGTTGCAAGCCTAGTCAGAGATGAGAAGAAAATTAGAATTTGAGCCATCACTTAAACTCCTATTCCTTATCTTTTCTTTTTCCCGTTCTAAACTTGACTGATGCTGCTAAGTTAGCCTAGTTTTGCAAGCTCTCTCTTTAATCAAGCTTGATCATGATGATATTTTATTGGGTGCACCCACTAATATATTATCTAATCAGGACCGGTGCATGATGGTCTGATCAACCTCGTGTACTTTGGTTCGTTTTTGTATTTTTCTACATGGATGATATCATAAACCGTCTTATCCACGACTGCATTGGAAATTCTTATGGTTGGATCTGAGTTACGGGCGCAGTACCCGTACATGTTTGTCTTTTCTACCATACCTTTAAATTTCGAGGACGAAATTTTCTAAGGAGGGAAGATTGTGAAACCCATAAATTTAGTTTACAGTTTTTTATAAAAATTTTAGATGCTAAATATAATTTTTCTAAAAAAATAATGTTAGAAGTTAATTGAGAATTATTAGTAAATGTTGGTACTATTTTCATTAAGTGTAAAATTCTTTTTCAAAATAATTACATGGATTTTTGTTTGAAAACCAGACCAAACCAGATATTGAACCCAAATTTGTACTCAAAATATTTTAAACAAATTTTTATATTCAATTAGACAGTTATTTTATATATATATATATATTTCTTTTCAAGTAACGCAAAGATAAAATTTTTTTTATATAAATATACATATTACATTTTGTAAAAGAAATTATTTTAACTTGAATGTATATATATATTTTTACTAATAATTAAGAAATTAAAATCATTTCTTTAAATCAATTTTATTGGTTTATGGGTAAAATAGGAATTTATAAAAATAAAAATAATAGATGTTAATCCTAAGGTTTGAACCTTAACCTTCCCAACCAAGTCCTAAGGCACCACCACTACACCATAAGTATTGGTTGTTATATAGGAGTAGGTTTGATTGTTTTAGTATTTGGGATTGAAACCCTTCATATTTAGAACGGATGAACCATCCACCTTCCTCTTCAGTTCTTTTCCGAAAGGAGAATTGAAGGAATCATTTCTTCTCCTTCAATGGAGACCTTAGGGTTTCCATAACCCCCAATTTTTCCCCTATAAATTTTCTCCCTCTCCATCCTATTCTTCCACCACTCTCCTAAAAACTCTTTTCCTAAAACCTAGATTTCCTTTTTCCGGCGAACCCTAGTTTCCGTCGAGCCAACCGACGGCCTCCCCGCGAGCCAGCGCCCCGACCCGACCCCTCGCCATCGGCTCAGGCTCCGGCGCCCTGCTGCCGCCCCTGGCCGGCGCCCGACCCCCGGCGACCTGCTGCCTCGCCGGCGTTTGCCCGGTGACTGCCGTCGGTTCCAGTACTGACGTTGTGACCCGTTTCCGTTCCGAGCTTCATTTTCGGTTTCGATTTTTGGTACACTCTGACCCAATTAATCTCTTTTAGTCTATGATGATAATGGTCCAATCAAATTCCTCGGGAATTTGGGGTTTTGACAACGTAACGATTACGTTGCCATTTTTTGATTCCGAGGTTCTTCGGAAAATTATGGATGCTGTTTTGTTAGTATTTGGTTCTGTGGTTACTTTGAGTTTTCTTCTCGGAAGAACTCTAGATTTGGTTCTTTGGTTCTTTGGAGTTAATCCTGATGGTTCGGATATTGGCTCTTTAGTTTTTGTTTAGTTTTGTTCTGTTAGCTTAAAAGTAAATGGTTCTGTTAGTTTTGGGACTTGGGTTAAAAGATTGGCTTTGAGTTCTGTTGAACTATGGGTGCTGGTTTGGGATTATATTAAGTTTAATATGCTGGTTTGGATTTTGGAACATAATTTTCTGTGGTATTTATATATATGGGAGTTTTGGAGTTATTTTGCAGGTTTTACGGCGCATTCCCAGTTTTGGGTTGACCAAAAACAGAGGAGATGCTGCCGAAAATTTTGCAAAATAATAAATAATTTTAATAATATTTTGGGCGACGACCTTAATGGTCACTGGGCCCCAACGAAATGCAAACGCACCGGTTCGACCGGACGTTGAGGCAGAGTAGTTAAAAATGAAATTTTGGACCAGATTCTGAGACTTATATTTCTCTTTTAATAATGTTTATGGAATTTATTAGTTTTGTTAATTTATAGGTTATTTTCGGACTAACCTGTTTCCTTTCTTATTTTCAATTTATTGTAATTAAAATTGTAAAGGCATAAGCCATTCATTTATTTTCTGTAAATTTTGTAATAAGTAGGAAAAGTAGATTTGAGATTTTCTGGATGTTGTGCGAGCGCGTAAAACTAAGAATATTAATTATTATTAACTATAATTTAGAAATTCATGATATTTCACGTTTAAAGGAAAATGTATAGTTTTATATATTTAAATATCCAAGTTTTTCTTAAATAAAATAATAAATACAATTTTTTCGAAAATAGACATAAATCGATGTTCCTAAATTGTAACGCACTAGTAAACGCGTTTTTGGTTGTGTTGGTTAAACAAGATTAAAATTGACTAGGAAAGACAAATAGAGATTGTAACTAGATAACTTGTGATTACTTCTGAAATAAGTTTCCGAAATGTAGGGTTCGAGGAGGTTTCTGACTGTTAACCCCGAAGTACCGACTCTCCAGTTTGATCAAGTTTAAGGCAAGTACAGTTGTGATTGTTTGCAATTTAATTAGTAATAGTAATCTTGCATGCTTAAACCACATTTCTACACGGAACTCTCTCCTAGAGTATTTATTGTTATTGTCTCATTGCCTCATTGAATCTAATTGACTCGGGATATTGGGGGAGTAGTGTAGCGTCTATGACCAATACCCCTCATTGAATCTAATTGAATCTAATTGTACGAGCTTACCCCTCTCACACACGGGGATAGGCCGGACCATATCAGTGAATCATCCCAAACCGGTCATAGTCGTTACTTACTCAAATTACATGTTTTCAATTGTAGAACTGTTGGAAAATATTGCATTTCTAAATTGTTTATAATTGTAAATTGCTAATTATTAGTTGAATTGTAGATTTTCATAATTGTACTTTGCTCCCTCCTGACTGGAGACCAACATTTTTAGGTTTCACTGAGGATGACCTATTCCAGAGTATCTGAGGACTCAGAGCTATTGTTCAACAATCCCGACTTGTACCCGGCGGTACTACCTGACGATGATGGCACGGCGTCTCCTTAGATGCTGTTGGTGTTAGTTAGATTTACTTCAGTTTATGGTCTTTAAACTTTTGTACTGGACAAGTTTTTATTATCGAATAAATGTTATTGTGGCAATTTTAGTCTTAAATGTTGTTGAATGACCTACACATGGATTACAGCTTACTGCCGCCGTCTCATCAACGGTGCAGGCTGGGCATGATCCGATTCGACCCAAGTATTTGGGGACCGGGTCGTGACATGTTTTTAGTGGTGGCCCATGCAGGTCAGAACAACAACTTAGGTAAACAACTTAGAAACAATTAGAACACTAGAACATCAATTTGTCACGACATAGGTCCGATTCATATATAAGTAAATATTTTTGCTTGATTATAGACCGGTAGGCTACCTTGCTTGTGTGCGTCCTAAACCTTCCAGAGAATGACGGTTGACCAAATCCTGCTGGCGATGAGGTGTCATCTCCGGATCATATCCTATCTCCTCAACCAAGTCCAGGGTCTTTTCCCTCGCGGTTGTTTGACCGTCCTCATAGTGCATCCAGTGAAGTTTTTCCTACACTGGCGATTCCTACTTCATCTCAAACTGAGTTGCATTTTCTTGGTGGAGTATTCATTTTTGTTGCTCCACTAGTACCAGCAATCATCTTCCAAATGGTTGTCCTATTTCAAGTAATCCTGGAGTTCCAGAAAGCTCAAGATGAAGCCCAGCAGGAACAGATGAATATCACGAGAGAAGACATGAAGAACGTCATAATGTAGCCTTAGTTATCCCCAACCAAGTTAGAACAGAACTTTTGTCCTAGGAAGGATACCCCTGAATCTAGAAGATATTTGGGTCCCATCAAGTACTCTCCGGCAGTCTTGTCGTAAGAAGCTTTGGGCTTGTAACTATTGCAAGAGGCCTGGTCATCAGACCGTTAGTTGCCGCAAGAGTTTGGAACAATGTTTGGCATATGGATCTGCTAAACATCGGGTAAAGGACTGCCCTTATCTTTCTATCAAACCAGAGCTCATATCCCAGCAACACCTGTTAGGCCACAATCTAAGGACCCTCTTCCTATCCAGCAGACCCTGTCCCTTACGATAAGGCATGATTCAGACTCGAAGATCATAGAAGATGAAGGACCAGATCAATGAAGGCTCTAGGATTTATTCAGGGTGGAATTTCACCTTAAGGAACACATATCTTGTTTTTGCCCAAGAAGGATGGAACAACGGATGTGCATCGATTACCAGTACCCTCTGCCCGGATCGAAGATCTGTTTGATCTGGTTGTAATTAGGGTGTTTCGAAGTTTGACTTAAGATTTGACTACCATCATATCAAAGTCAGGAAAGAGGACATTTCCAAGACGGCGTTCAAACACCAAGTATGGGTAGTTTTCTTTGGTCATGACGCTGGACTGACAAATGCTCCTGCTGTGTTCATAAATATCATGAACAGAGTTTTTCATGAGTATTTGAATCAGTTTATCTTCTCCATAGATAACATTCTGATATATTTGAAGACTGAAGAAGAGCATGAAGAACATCTGAGGAAGTTTTGGAAACTTTGAGGAAAAAGAAGTTTTATGGTAAGTTATCTGAACGTGGATTTTTCTTTGACAAGGTGGACTATTGGCCATGTTGTCAAGAGAAGAAATTTCGATAGAAGATAGCTGCTGTTGAAGAGTGGTAAACCCCAAGTTCAATTCAGAAGTTTCTTGAACTTGGCTGGCTACTATCAGAAGTTCGTGAAGGATTTTACCAAGATTGATGAGCCGATGACGAAGCTCATTTGGAAGAATGAAGAGTTCATCTGAACGAAAGATTGCCAGGCGACATTGAGGAGCTGAAGAAGAGACTTACCACTACACCAATCCTTGCGCTACCCGCAGGAACCGGTGGTTTCTCAATTTACGATATGCCTCTGGAAAGGACTGGGTTGCGTTCTTCAACAACATGAGAAAGTAATTGCTTACACATCTAGGCAACTACAGACTCATGAAAAGAATTATCCCACACTTAATTTGGAATTTGCTGCAATTATCTTTACTTTGAAGCTATGGAAGCATGATTTTTATGGAAAGGGAGTGAAAATATATACGGACTACAAAAGTCTGAAATATATCTTCACTCAGAAAGGGCTGAATGTTAGACTAAGAAGATGGTTGAAGCAGATGAAGGATTACGACATCAACCTGCAGTACCATTCAGGTAAGGCTAATGTGATCGCTGATGCACTTAGTTGATACCAGTGGCGATGTTCTTAACCAAGGAGTGGCACCTACTAGAAGACGTTGAGAAGCTTGGACTGGAGGTTATACTACCTGGAGATAGAAGGACGGAGCTGGATGCTGATTCAGTATTGATGAAGTTCGATGCTAATGGACAAAATCAAGAGAACGTAGTTTCAAAACGAGACACCTTGCAGGCTTAGAGATCAAGTGTTGGCAGGAACACTTGGGGGTTTCTAAATTGATCAGCATTGGAACTCTGAAGAATGATGCGAGACTTTGCGTATCGGTTGACAAACGGAGGAACGAGTTGATGAAAGAAATGCACCAGTCGCAGTATTCCATAAATTCGGAGTAGAAGTAGAAGCATATGACAATGAACTTTGAGTAAGGATTGCCTTGTTCCCAAGGAGGGAAGGGCACCAATTGGATTATAGAAAACCGACTGACTAAGTCAGCACACTTTCAAAGTTGGTTATCCACTAAGAAGTTGGCAGCATTGCACGAGAGGCACATCTACCGGATTCATGGAATACCGCGGGACGAGCAATCAGAGAGGTCAATCCAGACGCTTGAAGATGTATTGAGATTTTGCGTCTCGGAATTTGGTATGTATTGGGAAAACCAAATTGCTTTTGGTGAAGTTTTTCCTACCAGAGGAACAGTCAGTTTTGACGGAGCTGGAAATTGAGGCTAGATACATCAGGCCATTTGAAGTAAGATGTGTTGGTAATAGTGTACCAGTTAGCTCTACCAGCTAATCTTGAGAGGTTGCAACGTCTTCTATGTCACAGCTCAGACGTTACATTTCGGATCCGAGTCACATTTTGGATAATTCAGAGATGAAGATTGGAATCAACCTTTCAGTGCCAGAGAAACCAGTTGCAAGCCTAGTCAGAGATGAGAAGAAAATCAGAATTTGAGCCATCACTTAAACTCCTATTCCTTATCTTTTCTTTTTCCCGTTCTAAACTTGACTGATGCTGCTAAGTTAGCCTAGTTTTGCAAGCTCTCTCTTTAATCAAGCTTGATCATGATGATATTTTATTGGGTGCACCCACTAATATATTGTCTAATCAGGACCGGTGCATGATGGTCTGATCAACCTCGTGTACTTTGGTTCGCTTTTGTATTTTTCTACATGGATGATATCATAAACCGTCTTATCCACGACTGCATTGGAAATTCTTATGGTTGGATCTGAGTTACGGGCGCAGTACCCGTACATGTTTGTCTTTTCTACCATACCTTTAAATTTCGAGGACGAAATTTTCTAAGGAGGGAAGATTGTGAAACCCATAAATTTAGTTTACAGTTTTTTATAAAATTTTTAGATGCTAAATATAATTTTTCTAAAAAAATAATGTTAGAAGTTAATTGAGAATTATTAGTAAATGTTGGTACTATTTTCATTAAGTGTAAAATTCTTTTTCAAAATAATTACATGGATTTTTGTTTGAAAACCAGACCAAACCAGATATTGAACCCAAATTTGTACTCAAAATATTTTAAACAAATTTTTATATTCAATTAGACAGTTATTTTTATATATATATATATATTTCTTTTCAAGTAACGCAAAGATAAATTTTTTTTATATAAATATACATATTACATTTTGTAAAAGAAATTATTTTAACTTGAATGTATATATATATTTTTACTAATAATTAAGAAATTAAAATCATTTCTTTAAATCAATTTTATTGGTTTATGGGTAAAATAGGAATTTATAAAAATAAAAATAATAGATGTTAATCCTAAGGTTTGAACCTTAACCTTCCCAACCAAGTCCTAAGGCACCACCACTACACCACAAGTATTGGTTGTTATATAGGAGTAGGTTTGATTGTTTTAGTATTTGGGATTGAAACCCTTCATATTTAGAACGGATGAACCATCCACCTTCCTCTTCAGTTCTTTTCCGAAAGGAGAATTGAAGGAATCATTTCTTCTCCTTCAATGGAGACCTTAGGGTTTCCATAACCCCCAATTTTTCCCCTATAAATTTTCTCCCTCTCCATCCTATTCTTCCACCACTCTCCTAAAAACTCTTTTCCTAAAACCTAGATTTCCTTTTTTCGGCGAACCCGAGTTTCCGTCGAGCCAACCGACGGCCTCCCCGCGAGCCAGCGCCCCGACCCGACCCCTCGCCATCGGCTCAGGCTCCGGCGCCCTGCTGCCGCCCCTGGCCGGCGCCCGACCCCCGGCGACCTGCTGCCTCGCCGGCGTTTGCCCGGTGACTGCCGTCGGTTCCAGTACTGACGTTGTGACCCGTTTCCGTTCCGAGCTTCATTTTCGGTTTCGATTTTTGGTACACTCTGACCCAATTAATCTCTTTTAGTCGATGATGATAATGGTCCAATCAAATTCCTCGGGAATTTGGGGTTTTGACAACGTAACGATTACGTTGCCATTTTTTGATTCCGAGGTTCTTCGGAAAATTATGGATGCTGTTTTGTTAGTATTTGGTTCTGTGGTTACTTTGAGTTTTCTTCTCGGAAGAACTCTAGATTTGGTTCTTTGGTTCTTTGGAGTTAATCCTGATGGTTCGGATATTGGCTCTTTAGTTTTTGTTTAGTTTTGTTCTGTTAGCTTAAAAGTAAATGGTTCTGTTAGTTTTGGGACTTGGGTTAAAAGATTGGCTTTGAGTTCTGTTGAACTATGGGTGCTGGTTTGGGATTATATTAAGTTTAATATGCTGGTTTGGATTTTGGAACATAATTTTCTGTGGTATTTATATATATGGGAGTTTTGGAGTTATTTTGCAGGTTTTACGGCGCATTCCCAGTTTTGGGTTGACCAAAAACAGAGGAGATGCTGCCGAAAATTTTGCAAAATAATAAATAATTTTAATAATATTTTGGGCGACGACCTTAATGGTCACTGGGCCCCAACGAAATGCAAACGCACCGGTTCGACCGGACGTTGAGGCAGAGTAGTTAAAAATAAAATTTTGGACCAGATTCTGAGACTTATATTTCTCTTTTAATAATGTTTATGGAATTTATTAGTTTTGTTAATTTATAGGTTATTTTCGGACTAACCTGTTTCCTTTCTTATTTTCAATTTATTGTAATTAAAATTGTAAAGGCATAAGCCATTCATTTATTTTCTGTAAATTTTGTAATAAGTAGGAAAAGTAGATTTGAGATTTTCTGGATGTTGTGCGAGCGCGTAAAACTAAGAATATTAATTATTATTAACTATAATTTAGAAATTCATGATATTTCTCGTTTAAAGGAAAATGTATAGTTTTATATATTTAAATATCCAAGTTTTTCTTAAATAAAATAATAAATACAATTTTTCCGAAAATAGACATAAATCGATGTTCCTAAATTGTAACGCACTAGTAAACGCGTTTTTGGTTGTGTTGGTTAAACAAGATTAAAATTGACTAGGAAAGACAAATAGAGATTGTAACTAGATAACTTGTGATTACTTCTGAAATAAGTTTCCGGAATGTAGGGTTCGAGGAGGTTTCTGACTGTTAACCCCGAAGTACCGACTCTCTAGTTTGATCAAGTTTAAGGCAAGTACAGTTGTGATTGTTTGCAATTTAATTAGTAATAGTAATCTTGCATGCTTAAACCACATTTCTACACGGAACTCTCTCCTAGAGTATTTATTGTTATTGTCTCATTGCCTCATTGAATCTAATTGACTCGGGATATTGGGGGAGTAGTGTAGCGTCTATGACCAATACCCCTCATTGAATCTAATTGAATCTAATTGTACGAGCTTACCCCTCTCACACACGGGGATAGGCCGGACCATATCAGTGAATCATCCCAAACCGGTCATAGTCGTTACTTACTCAAATTACATGGTAGAACTGTTGGAAAATATTGCATTTCTAAATTGTTTATAATTGTAAATTGCTAATTATTAGTTGAATTGTAGATTTTCATAATTGTACTTTGCTCCCTCCTGACTGGAGACCAACATTTTTAGGTTTCACTGAGGATGACCTATTCCAGAGTATCTGAGGACTCAGAGCTATTGTTCAACAATCCCGACTTGTACCCGGCGGTACTACCTGACGATGATGGCACGGCGTCTCCTTAGATGCTGTTGGTGTTAGTTAGATTTACTTCAGTTTATGGTCTTTAAACTTTTGTACTGGATAAGTTTTTATTATCGAATAAATGTTATTGTGGCAATTTTAGTCTTAAATGTTGTTGAATGACCTGCACATGGATTACAGCTTACTGCCGCCGTCTCATCAACGGTGCAGGCTGGGCATGATCCGATTCGATCCAAGGACGTAAAGCCGTGCTCTGATACCAATCTGTCACGCCCCGCTCCCGTAGGAGCGATCGTCCTCGCTAAGACGTGATGCCGCACGGGCCTAGGTTGCGTCCGTACAAGGCCAAGTCCAGAAACGGCCGATTTGAGCTAGGCCACGGAGTCGCACAGAGTGTCCCCATTTGCAGCGGAAAGTAAATAAACACAAATTGAAGCGAGTTCAAACTCTTTATTGATATTCAAGAAGTTTACAAGCGGCGCTAGGCCGATATTACAAATTGCTCAAGCTCTCTCTCTCTGAAACATAAAAGGCGTGCCAAGTGGCTTACAACATGGAATGATTCATGACGATGTTCCGATACATTATGTCCTGTATAGGGTGCTTCAGCTTCTTGCAACGTCCTAAAGCCCCGGAGTTGGCTCCGCGCCTTAACACGTTCGATGGAAGCTCCGCACCCGCCGGCGTCTCCTGCATCCTGCAAGCAGACTGTGGGGTTATCAGTACATTGTTATGCACTGGTGGGGAGGCTAGCTCGCCCACAATGCTATCATTACCAAACACGTTCCATTTACTTTTGTGCATCTCTATCATTCATTATCTTTCTAATCTTGCCTTAGGATCAATTTTATGGCATATGTCATAACCTATCCCGTGTTGCCAAAATTCAAGTGTCGCATGGAAATATATACACGACTTACTCATACTTACCGTCCGGCCTTCCCTGTCCAAAGTAAACCAAGTTAGTCAAACAATTCATGTGTAATAACATAACGTGATTCTTGGAAACATTCAATATCAAGGGCGTGTCCCTGCCTCAGTTTCTAGCGCGTCGTAGGCGTATTCTCTAAATCATTGTATGAAGTATTCATTATCATTTGGTGTGATATATTTCAAGCCGTTCAGTAGGCGATTGTTCATTTAACTTAGACTACTTTGATTTCAATGTAAGGACTTGCACGTGGATAGCCACCAGCAAAGTCCACTTAATCTATATGCACCGGTCGCTGGCTTGACAAGCCATTTTGGATATTTCTCCTTGGTGTTTCTCAACTTAGCGTAGGGTGATGGCTGGTACACCCCGTTAAGTCTCTTGAAATATCCTGTACTTACGTCTCTCGTGCCCAAGCCCGCACCAAGGCAGTCCGTAAGCCCCGTTTTTGATTCCGCCTAGGCCGGCCACGGTTTACTCCACACAACGCCCGTGCCGCAGAATCACTGCACGGCCACGGTATTCTCCCCATCGCCCGTGCCGTTTATCCACGACCATTTCGTATTATCTTGTTATTTAAACTTAGCGGCTATTTCCAAGCCGTAGGCTAACCCTTAGCCATAATGCGTTATCGACCAGGTTGGCGTCCGTACAGCACGGGTAGCGAGCACCGTTGCACGTGCCCGTCACACCTGTCGCTAACCATTCTTTCCTTTCTTATCTTTCATGTATTCTTTCTTTTCTTTCTTTCTTTCACTTGTTCGTTCGTTCATCGATTCATTCACGTATTCATTCATTCATTCATTCGTTGATTCATTCATTCACGCATTACGCAACTCCCAGTACGGGAGTCGGCTTGGCGACCCATCGGTTCTATAGTCTTTCAATGTTGCTATACTCTACTCGGAACGACTATGTTGATAGTCTTCCCGTTTTATTGTTGTAAACCATTCATTGTTTCATTGTTGAACGTATAAGGAACTTGAACGTAAGCTTGTGCCTTAGCACGAGCGTGGAGCGCAGTACGAGAGTTCATATTTTCCAAGTTCATTTCCATATTCTATACAAGCATACAAGATGGGATTATTCCCTTAGCTAGGTGCGTTGAGTCATTTATTAGCTTGTACGGTGTTATCGCCTAGCGATTCTCGTGATAATGTCCATATTGTTATGTGTCTAGGCTAAGCAAAGACGGGTTCATCGGAGCCACCCACCTTAGCGATGTTCGTATCGGCCGAGCGATACTCCGAGCGCGCCTTTGAAAGTCTAAGTCTGGATTCATCTTGACGGGCCAATGTAAGCCTTGCATCGATTCTTCATCAGGTCGATGCCAACTCTTTGGGTCGACGACTCGTTTGAGTCGTTGCACTTGCCGTTTGAATCGGCGTTCCGCTAGGGCGGAGCGGGTCGTTACACGAAGCCTCTGATACTCGACCTAAAAAGTATACATAGTACTCTATGATTTCTAATTTTTATTCAATTACTTATTATTACTAACTACATGAATATTTATTTGCATGCATATTTACTAAGTTATATTAAAATTAACACGAAGTATTATAATTAACAAATAGTATTGTAATACTTATATAGGCAAGCTCGGCCCTCTCGTCAATAAGGCCTTCGTCCTTCCGATAGATGGCCAGGAAGACGGTCACCATATCGGCGTTACCGACCTTCCTTACCTGTAATTAAATATATTATCTTAGTAATAATTTATCGGATTTGCATTAAAATAATATTTCTGAAAAAAATACATACCAGACGACGAAAATGTTCCGTTATCAGAATCGACCCACCGCACCACTTCGAGGCATGTTGCCTAGCCGCCTTGGCCTTCTCGGACTTTTTCTTGTACCTTGGCTCGTTGAATCGAGCCTTCATCGCATCCCACTGATCAGGGGTGATCCAACCTTGGATCGGCTTTCCGACATGAACACGAGCCTTCTGATCATTGATAGCATCGCGGATCAGCTTAGCAGCGACAACAGGAAACATCCCTTCAATCAGCTCGGCCCGGTACGGTGGATAGAAAAACATATCCTAGAAGAGTACGCAAACCAAATATTTTTAGTAATATATAATATGCATAAATCAAATGATCCATGTTAAAAGTAAATCTATTTTAATCTTGAAGCGCACAAACCAGTAGGCCTTCCTATCGTCCGGAGCATCCGAGTAGTTTATCCAAGGACCACCATAATTTTGCCTCAGGAGCTGGCCTAGGCGTCTCTGTACCAACGGGGGACGATATCTATACAGACATATTATATTCATGAGAAAAGTTAATTTATAATAAACACAGACAAAATGATAAACCAAAATACTTACTTTGTACCGTCGGCCCAGATCTCTGTCCTCGTTTCCTCCGGAGGTGCGCAAGCATCATCTGTCTGATACTGGTCGATCGCCGGCGCAGCCTCCTCTATCTGCTCATCTGCCTCCATCGTCGTATCAGCAGAAGGAATGCTACTCTCGGGAGCAGTCTCAGGACTGGAACTACTCGTCCCAGGAGATATGCCACGTAGCATCGTGGCGGGCGGAGCTACTGTCCGATACACAGGAGGACTGGGCGACGAGGATCCAGAGCCGGTACCAGTATGAGGTACCGAAGAAGAACCCCGTCCTCTAGCAGTACCACTAGTAGGTTCCAAAGGAGTACCCTATCCCCTGCCAGTATCAGTATCCCGTGTCCCATGTCGGGAAATGCGGAACGATCTGCGACGACCTTTCATGCCTGATAACAACATATGATGAGATACAACAAATAATAGAGACTAAAAATATGAAAGTGCAACAAAGACAAGATAATAAGCAGCACAACATATGATGATACATTTTACAAGAAACATCTAAGTCCAGATAGTATATTTTATAAGAAACATCTAAGTTCAGATATTACATTCTACAAGAAACATCTAAGTCCAGATAGTACATTCAGATAATAACCAAGACTAGATAATAACCAACTCTACATAATAAGAAAATGAAAGTACGTCTCTCTCAATCATCTTCAGAATAATCATCTTGTTCGTCTTCCTCGACCTCATCTTCCTCCTCATCTTCACTTTCATCTTCGCCTTCGTCGGCTTTGTCTTCCTCTTCGGATAATTCTACATCTTCTATATTATGTGTCGTATAATGCGTAACTTCCGTGGAGTCCACATCAATAATATTGGTTACAAGAGGTAGCTCGTCCTCCTGATAAGCTTTTTCGTCAACATCAAAGGTATCTCTAGCTTTAGTCTTGCATACTGCCCACCAGTCAGACTTCGTTGCTCCCCGTCTCGGATAAGCTGTGAAGTATACGAGCTGAGCTTGAGTTGCTAGGACAAATGGTCCGTAGCCTTGATATCTATGCTTGTAGTTTATATCCACAAGACCATGCTTGTCAATTTTCCAACCTTGATTTTCAGTCGGATCGAACCATTCACACTTGAACAACACGATCTTTGCAGGTTCTCTGCCATAATTATACGTCAACTCCACAATCTCTCGTAAGATGCCAAAGAAATCATTTCCTGGATCGACGTCTTTGTAGTTCGAAGATTTGATACACAAACAATTGTTTTTCGTGGAATCAAGATCCAGAAAGCTGTCTCTGATCGGAGCATTTGTCGACTTGAACCGAAAGCCATTGATACAGTAACTTGGCCATATTTTAACAAAAGTAATTGGTCCCTTGGCAAGAGTTATAATTAATTCAATCTTGGGTGAAATTAGACGATCGACCTGAATACCAAAGAAGAGATAGTAAATTATTTATTGTGCAGTTGCATTAAAAAAGGTCAGTAATTACCGGGCTGCTTACATATTCGCTCAACCAAGAAGGAAAATGATGTCTCATTTCTTGTTCTAATACTTCGTCTGTTAGGTAGGGTCTAACCAACCTCAACTCAGCGTTATATGTGCTGAAAAACAACGAAACAACCGCCGATTAGTACAATAATATTAGCTTATACTATTACATTGAGATGACGTAAACTCATCATTAATTATTTACCCCTTTAGCTTCTCTCTTCATCCTTGTCGCAATTGAGTAATACATACAACTGAGCAGCCCTTAGCTCTTCGTCATTCAAATATCTCTTCTTCATTTTCTTCGAAGGCTTTCCGGACGTATTGAATACTTTCAGTATTCTATCATTAGATTCTTGATAACCGTCGTCGTTTCTCGGAGCCCTCGTTCTATTCGTAGCAACATGAGGTTTGAAATACATCAAGCAGAAGTTTGTAATCTCCTCAAGAATATAGGCTTCACAAATAGAACCCTCGACCCGAGCCTTATTTTTCACCTTCCTCTTTAGGTGGTTCAAATGCCGCTCAAACGGGTACATCCACCGATAACCAATGGGCCCACCAACACGTGCCTCATAGGAAAGATGAATTGGCAAATGCTCTATGGAGTCAAAGAATCCAGAAGAAAATACCTAGTCAAAGAATCCAGGAGAAAATACCTTCTCGAGCTTGCATAGTATTACCGCAATATCGTTCTCCTGCTTTTTTAGACGATCGACGAGCAACTTACTAGAACAAAGATCTCTGAAGAATATGCTAAGCTCGGTCAATGGATCCCAAACAACCGGAGGTAAGAATTCCCGAAATGCAATCGGAATTAACCTCTCCATGAATACGTGACAATCATGGCTCTTCATACCTGTCAATTTGTTCTCCTTGAGGTCGACGCATCTTCTCAAGTTCGAAACATACCCATCTGGAAATTTTAAACCTTGAATCTACCTACAAAGTCTCACTTTATCCTCCTTCTCTAGTGAGAAAATTGCCTTAGGCTGCTTCAACTTCCCATTTTCGTCCTCTATCAAATGCAATGCAGGACGTCTACATATTTCTTCCAAGTCCAATCTAGCCTTTGGATTGTCTTTCGTCTTCCCCTTTACGTCCATTACAGTATTAATTATGTTGTCAAACACATTCTTCTCGATATGCATGACATCAATATTATGTCTAATCAGATAGGTGCTCCAATATGGCAGATCCCAGAATATACTCCTCTTCGTCCAGTTATGAGTGCGACCAAATCCGTCACACTTGTAGCCCATAGCAGGCTCTTCAATAGCTCTTGGTAAATCTTTTACCTCTTTCCATATCGTGTATCCGGGCCACCTTGGCGGGGGATTAGCCTTCTCCACAACGTCAGCACGAAAAGCATGCATGTTCCTCTGGTACGGATGATCCTTCGACAGGAATTGTCGATGACAATCGAAGAAGCATGGTTTGCCGCTATGTTTCAAACGAAAAGCCTTAGTACGGTCCATGCAATACGGACATGAAAGATGACCATGCGTGCTCCATCCAGATAATATACCATAGGCCGGAAAGTCATTGATGGTCCATATAAGTGTTGTCCGCATCTGAAAATTTTAATTTCTAGATACATCGTACGTGTTGGAACCTACTTCCCACAGCTGATTCAACTCATCAAGCAATGTCTGTAAATACACATCGATGTTCCTTTTCGGATTGTTCGAACCTGGGATAATAACGGTGAGGAACATATACGGAGTCTTCATGCACATCTAAGGCGGTAGATTGTACGGAGTGACGATCACAGGCCAACACGAATACTGGGATCCCGAAAGTCCGAATAGGGTAAAATTGTTGGAGCAGAGACCCAATCTAACATTACGCAGATCAAAGCAAAATCTGGATACTCTCGATCAAAGTGCTTTCATGCTTCTCCATTAGATGGGTGATCCAACACTCCTTCAGTCTGTTCCCGCTTATGCCAACTCATGTTTTTTGCAGTTTTCTTCACCATAAACAACCGCTACAATCGCGGCATCAACGGCAAGTAGTGCATCGAATCGGTAGGCTTTCTGGCACCGACAGACTTTCCTCTACTACTGCCCTTGTAGCGATCGGCACCACAAAATCTGCAGACGTCTTCATCCTTGTCATTTTTGTAGTACAACATGCACCCGTTGCGACATGCATCGATTTTCTCGTATTCTATCCAGAGCGATCTCACCATCCTCTTAGACCAGTAGAAGTCTTTAGGCAACTTAGCACCCTCAGGCAATATTTCTATAAGCAACTCCATAAGATGGTTGTAGCAATCTTATGACATGTTAAAATCGGACTTGATGATCAACAATCTTGTAACCACATCCAACGGTGAATGATCCTCACAACCAGGATATAATGGAGTCAATGCATTCTCCAGCAACTCCATGAACTGTGCAGCATCGACGTTCGGTGCCTCTTCAGGTGCATTATGATCGTCCGGATCGAAACTAGGCTCCGCCGCATCAAAAACCATGTTCACCAATCTATCGTCGTAAGCAGCGTTATTGTGGACATCCACATAAGGCTCATACTTCGATGCTAAAGACACAAGTTCTCCGTACGCGCTCCACTGATAGTAATTTGTCGTGAAACCCTTCGAGTATAAATGATACGTGACTTCCACATCTGGATGATATTTCAAGTTGCGACATCTCACACACGGACCCTTAATTTTGGTACCGTCCATGTACTGAGGGAACGCCTTGGCAAACTGCAGGAACTGTTGTACGCCCTCTATGAATTCATCCCGCACACCGCACATGTCATCAGGATGACGGTTGTACATCCACGAACGATTTCGTAAGTAGTAATTCATATCTATATCCAATTGAGAATAATTCTGTAAGATAGATACATGCACATTGCAATCAGTGAATGAATGTTAAGGCAGTTTAGATATGGTTGCGCAATTTAAATAGAGGTCAGTAGAGAGTGACAGTTTAGAGAAAACTAAGATTATTGGTGATATTTCATTCATTGACACTTCTTCACTATTACTCACACTAGGGGTCTATTTAGATACGAGTGCCAAGCTGAATCCTATTCCAACCAAAAGGATCAACATAAACTGTTCATTCATTCCACATATTACAAACAAAGAATTTGAAGGAAGAAACAAAAACAACTGTGTTGGGACTAAAACAAATGTCTTGTGTCGAAGTGTCATATCCGATAGACCGATACTAATTCGATACGGTCGATACTAAGTATATACGGTCGAGGTATAATTGTACTTGTAGGAGTACACGACACTAAGTACATACGGCCGATACTAATCCGATACGGTCGATACTAATCCGATACCGATTCTGATACTCATACCAATTTCTCCCCAACCTCTTGTAAAAAAGGTGTCTGTCGAGGTATAATTATACTTGTAGGAGTACACGACACCAACTGTCCAATATCGACCCTTTGGGTCTGTAAGAGTTACTTCACTCAGTTTGTCAAGATAAGTAAAACTTTTTAAATTAATATCCAATATCGACCCTTTGGCCTGTGCTTGAGCAGTATCCTAACTCAAACTATCTATCCTAACTAATAAATTAATATCCTACTTTAACATCTACTAACTGTCATATTCCTTCTAACATAAACTAATATCCTAATCTAAACTAACCCTTTAACTGAAACTAATATCTAAACAATGCTAATCATGAACTAACACCCTAACCTGGAAGTCCACACTGCTCAAGCACAGGCCAAAGGCCAAGTTATAAGGCAAAATGCAGGCAACTGCCTGTAGCTACAAGCCAAAACCAAATGTTGACGGTATATATACCGTCAACATTTAAAAAGTTTATTTGTCTTGAAAAACTGAGTGAAGTAACTCTTATAGACCGAAAGGGTCGATGTTGGACAGTTGGCATCATGCACTTCTATAAGTACAATTATACCTCGACAGACATATTTTTTACAAGAGGTTGGGGAAATTTTGCCCTTAGTAATGAATTGCCCTTACTAATGATGCTCTTTGGTAACATATTTAACAGATGGGATTTTCATATTGCACTTACGTATTTGCAGCTATAAACTGCTTGAGCAACAACATATAGGTATGGGAATCGGTATCGGACTATTCCTATGAGTATTGGTATCGGCGATATCGGTAGTAGACTTACTTTTTCAGAGAAGGGCTGGCATGGACACCTTACTTCGGACTGACACGGACACTTTACTTCTAAAATATCTTATATACTATTAGGATACTCACTCTATATCCCCAACTATCACCTTACTGCATTTTCTTTTGTATTTTTAAGTTTAATATGTAGGTCGACCTACTATCCCCTACCGTCTTAGAAGTGAATTGGTACTCATAATCCCTTCAACATTATCTCTCTTGCATGCCTAGACAATCTTATATAGACAAATTTGCCCCAAATTAACATATATGCATTTTTGCAACGTACGTAATTTGCTTCAATTTTTTTTGCATCAAGTTGACTCTTTTTTTTTCATAATCAAGTAGTATTAATCTAAGCTGATCCAAGCTAACAAGGTTGTTAGTTAATAGATTTGGAAATTAGTGTTTAGATTCCAAAATTTATACCAACTTAGAGTTTAAGTCCTCACATGTCTTGAAAAATTTAAATCCTAAAAAATAATTTATTATTTTTTTCCTCATTATACCTTCCCTAGCACATATGTAAATTTTATTAATATCAACCATGAAATAAGGGTATAATAGAAAAATAAAATAAAAATTCAGAATCTACACTATATAATTGGACATATGAGGACTTAAATTCTAAACCAACCGCTATAAAATCCAAGATCTAAACACTAATTAGCATATAAAGTATAAAGAGGTACGTTTGTACTATAATCTGTTGATTATGATTGCCTTGGATATAGGCCCCAGAAAAGAGAGGAAAATGTATAAACTAATAGATTACTTATGAAGGATTTCCAAATGTATATAAATTCAACTGATTAATCTATTATTAGTTAAACTAATCGTTAATTGAAATAAAAGAAAAACTATAAAAATATATAAATTAGTATTCACATGTTCAACCTAGAGAATGATCCAACAACAACAGTAGTAGTACAAAATAAAAATTAAGTGGGTGGGTTATAAAATCCTTCGGCAGGAATTGGATGACCCCTTGTCCCTATTCTGTGAATCATAATGTTAACATGCATACACACACACACACACACACATATATATATATATATATATATATATATATATATATATATATATATATATATATATATATATATATATATATATATATATTTTAAATATATATATATATATATATATATATATATATATATATATATATATATAAAGCATGTGTCAAATGAACATAAATATATATATATATATATATATATATATATATATATATATATATATATATATATATATATATATATATATATATATATCAACCATGCATCAAATTAACTAACATTTAGGTTAGGGTTTACCTAGTCGGAGCCGGAGGAGCGGGTCGTCGAGGGGGCAGGGGGTCGCCGGTGGGAGCAGGGTCGTCGAGGGGGAGCAGAGTCGCCGATGTCACGCCCCGATTTCGTAGAAGCGATAGTCGTCCCCTGGGCGTGATGCCGTGCGAACCTAAGTTGCGATCGCACAAGACGTAGTCATAAGGTCATCCGAAATACAACATCAAGTTAGAGTACGCAGAGAAATTGATTGACACATTGAAATAGAAGTAGACTTTTTCATTGATAATAAAACTTCATTTACATTGACTTCATTACATTCATTGTCGCGCGGGCTACAACATGACTCGACTTACAAAACGAACGCCGATGAGATAGTCGTTCCATACATTACATCCCTTTTTACAAGCAAAATATAACACTTTCCACCTGCTATCGAGGGGACTCGAGTCGTCATCTTCTTTTCGACTGAGTGCGGGATCTTCAAAAGGATTTCAGAACACAAGCCTTCACACGCGGACGAGGCTTCAAAAAGGGTTCACGTCGCCTTGAGCTTTTAGGTGGCATGCCCTTCGTGGTTTGGGGTACCTGCGTGGAGAGCGAGGATCAGTACATTACACTTTGTACTGGTGCGTGGCTATTTAAGTTCCACGCTCTCATTTGGTTGAAGAATTTATATGACTTAGCTTGTGAATGTTTCTAACCATCCTAATGAATTTCAAACAAGCATATGACAAGCATAATGTGAAATACGTTGAGACTTTCCCACGGCGGACCGTGCCGCGCCTTATGAGACTAACCATGTTCTTCCCTGTCAATTGTTATCATTTTTCATACTAAGAGCAATATTACGTGTAATTGGTCACTGACACCACAAGCCATCATGGACTTATAGCTTTGTTAGTCGGGGCCCTTTCAATGCAAGTAGCGAGCCCCGCTGAAAGTCTTCGCCTAACCCGTGTTTCCTCCTAGGCCGAGTCGGTCCCGTCGCCCTGGGTTGTCGCTCAAGGAAACTTTCTCCTTGTCGACAAGTTTTCCAATGATCGAGTTAAGACATTATTCAGTTATTAATTATAGCCTTCGTTCACTTTGAAACTTAATCATTTTACCGTGACCGTGCCCTTGCATTCATTATTTCTTCCGCAACAACACTGTCGATTTACCTAAGAAGGGGTCGAGAAGAGAAGGGTCAGCCACTCACCTTGAGTTTACTTCGGGCGAGAGAACTTATTGGTCATGCCAGACGTCGCCTACGCGATTACCTGAAATCGCACAAACAACCGATTAGAATACTGCATTATTCAATAAGTTCGATAGGAAGTGCGAGTTCGAAATGCAAGCCATGAAAACCATCAAAAACATTCACGAAAATGCAATTCAGAAAACAAAGCCAAAACCAACGCAAGCGGCGTGAAAAGCAGAGCAACGGGAGGTCTCTCCCGACTTAGCCGCAGAGTCAATCTTTGAGGTGCAACCCGCTGAATATGGGACTTGGTTCCGAAGAAGACATTCCATAACGAGGAATGGGTCTTAATTCAACCGTTCCCGTTCGATCGACTCGATCGATCCCGACCTATCGGTCCTGAACGAATCGATAGCGATAGTGTTCCTTTCTCGCGCACCCCGTGGACGGAGTACGGGGCACGATGTAGGGATGGGGCACTACCCCATAACCAACTAAGAAAAAGTTTCGTCCTCGAAACTTAAGAATAGAACCTACCTCTACGAGAACAATGAAGAGAACTTTTCCTTCATTTCTGACTCAAGCTCCCACGTCGACTCTTCGACCGAATGGTTTCTCCAGTGGACGTGGACGAGGGGAATAGCACGGTTGCGAAGAAGTTTATCCTTGTGCTCCAAGATTTGTACCGGCTTTTCGACATATGATAAGTCCACCTTCAGGTCCAACTTACCCAAATCCACCATATGGCTCGAATCATGTACGTACTTTTGTAATTATGAGACGTGGAAGACGTCATGTACCTCTGATAATGCAAGCGGCAAGGCGATTTGGTAAGCTATCGGGGTGACTCGCTTCAATATTTTGAATGTGCCAACAAATCTTGGGCTCAATTTCCCCTTCGTACCGAACCTGGAAACTCCACGTATGGGCATGACTTTCAAGAATACATGGTCGCCTTCCGAGAACTCGAGGGGGCGTCGGTGCGTGTCGGCATAGCTCTTCTGTCGGCTTTGTGCTATCTTCAATCTCTCGCGTATTAACTTGACCTTCTGCACGGTCTGCTCCACCAGCTCCGGACCAAGTATCTGTCGTTCCCCGACTTCATTCCAACAAATGGGCGATCTGTACTTCCTGCCGTACAAAGCTTCATACGGCACCATTTGGATGCTGGACTGATAGCTATTGTTGTATGCAAACTCGGCCAGCGGTAGATGGACGTCCCAACTTGACTTCAAGTCGATCGCATAGAGTCGTAACATGTCTTCGAGAATTTGGTTCACCCGCTCTGTTTGGCCGTCAGTCTGAGGATGATAAGCTGAGCTAAACTTCAACTTGGTCCCCAACGCTGAATGTAGACTACTCCAGAAGCGCGTTACGAACCGTCCATCCCGATCAGAGACGATATATACTGGGACTCCGTGCAGCCGTACTATTTCATCAAGGTATATCTGAGCAAGGCGGTCGACGCTCCAAGTAACTTTGATGGTGATAAAGTGCGCTGACTTGGTTAGTCGATCGACGATGACCCAGACGGCGTCGTTTCCCTGCAGCATCCTCGACAAGCCAACAACGAAGTCCATAGTGATGTGATCCCATTTCCACTCTGGAATGGCAAGGTTCTGCATCTCTCCGCCCGGTCGCTGGTGCTCGGCTTTGACTTGCTGACAGGCCATACATTTTGACACAAAGAGCGCTACGTCCCTCTTCATGTCGTGCCACCAAAAGACAATATAGAGGTCGTTATACATCTTGGTGCTACCAGGATGCAAGGAATATTTTACATAATGTGCCTCCGACATTATCTTCTTTCTAAGTTCTGCATCGTCCAGTACGCATAGCCGTCCCTTCACGCGCAACACTTCCGACTCGTCCTCTGTAAAGTCGGACGCTTTCCCTGTCGATATCAGCTTCCGCATCTTCTCTAGGTATGGGTCGTCCTTCTGAACAGACTTGATCCTCTCCAGTAGACTCGGTTCCACCCGCAGTTGCGCTAGCTTTACGTCTCTAAAACGAACTCGGAGTTCAATGCCCATTCCTTCCAAGTCACGCAGCAGTCGATCGTTGATGCATAACGAAGCTAAGTATTTTTGGCTCAGCGCATCCGCTACCACATTTTCCTTGCCCGGCGTGCAGTCGATTGATAAGTTATAGTCTTTGATCAGCTCGAGCCATCGCCTCTGCCGCAAATTCAGTTCCTTCTGGGTGAAGAGATACTTGAGGCTTTTGTGGTCTGTATAAATCCTGCACGCCACGCCATAGAGATAGTGACGTCACAGCTTCAGTGCAAACACAATCGTCGCTAATTCTAGGTCATGCGTGGGGTAGTTCTTCTCGTGCGGCTTTAACTGCCGGAAAGCAAAAGATATCATCTTATCCCGCTGCATGAGCACACACCCCAAGCCCTGGCCAGAAGCATCGCTGAAGATCTGAAATCCCTCCGTCCTTTCATGTAATAACCATTGTTCGTATCACGTATCTCGGTATACGTGTACATATTTAGACCCGTATTACATGTTTCCTTGGTTGGTTCGGCCCAACTTGACTTGGTTCGGCTTGGTTTGCATGGTTCAATTTTATGTGAACCACTTTTATTAAATATTCCACCTACCACCACTTTCATTAAATATCCCACCACTCATTTCTCTCTCTTCATTACTTCTTCTTCTCCACCATTACTTCTTCAACCACCAGAGAGAGGTAGAGAGAGTGGGAGAGCTTAGGCAAGTGCACCTTGCTTCATGGAGGAAGTCCATTTTTATTGTTCCATTGTCTTCCTCATGTGTTTCTAAACCACTTTAGTACTTGTCATTTTTCATTTCTATGGTTAAATTTTGTAGATCTAGCTTTATGGTATTTTAGTTTCCAGGACTTTTGATCCATCACACTTGCATATCTTGCTAAGTTGATGATACCATGATTGCAGAAAAGTTCGTTAGGTCCAATTTGACCTATGGGAATTTTGCATGAGCCGCATGGGCATTGTAGCACTCAGCCGCATGGCCCTTGCACATTTTAATCTTGGCAGCATGCAAATATAAAAGTTGCCGCATAGGCTTTAGCAGAGAATGCAATAAATGCGTTCACACTAATGCATTCTAGTGCATTAATAATAAAGCATTTCAAATCAATTAGCAAGTGCTTGGAAAACCGAGCAGTAAGAATGAATGCTTCCCAAGCATCCACGTGCCCTGGACAATTAATGCCTTAACACCAATATACTTGCTTGTGCATTGCTTGGGCTACCAATGCATAGCCGCATACAGAAATTAATGAGCCGCATGCACCTGAGAATGCAAGCATGCATTCTTTTCCTTAATGCACTTGTGCATGCAAAATTTTTGCATATTCCAGAGAGCCGCATACATATTATTAATACACATAGTGCATTAACTAAGGCTTGTCTTCTCCTAATGCATTTTTTGCATTGTCTTTTCCTGGAGAGAGAGCCGCATACATATTATTAATACACTTAGTGCATTAACTAATGCTTGACTTTTCCTAATGCACTTTATGCATTTAAGTCCCCAAGCCTATGAAGAAAGCATATGAATGCATTTTTGCATTTAAGTCCTTGAACCTTTAAAGCCTATGAAGCATGAGCCGCATAAGAAAGCATATGAATGCATTTTTGCATTTAAGTCCTTGAACCTTTAAAGCCTATGAAGCATGAGCCGCATTAGAATGCATTAAATGCATTTTTTGCATTTAAATCCAAAGGCCTATAATGCATCAGCCGCATAAGAATGCCTTTAATACATTTTATGCATTTAAGCCCATTAAATGCATTTTTGTATTTAAGTCCACAAGCCTAATGCTTCAGCCGCATAAGGATGCCTTTAATGCATTTTTGCATTTTAGTCCATTAAATGCATGTAATGCCTTTAAGCCCATTAGAATGCATTAAATACATTTTATGCATCTAAGTCCATAAGCATGGGATGCATTTATCTCTTACTGCAATTTCTTAAGTCAGCCGCATGTATTAAACGCATTATGCTAATGCGCACTAAGCATACGTAAATTATATATTGAAATATTATAATTTGAATATTAATATATTTTGTATATTAATATATTTGGTATATTAAATATATTAATATAGTGTATTTATTGTATTAATGCATTATTTAATGCATTACACTAATACATTATATTAATGTATTTAATGTAATTGCCTGCTAGCCTGCATGTTTATATATCCTTGCTCAGCCGCATATGGCCAAGTGACTGTGGGCCGCATGAAATTTTCGAGCCGTATGAGTCCCCCACAGTCCTTGTCCCTTTTTAAATATTTAATTATTTAAATGTGTACTTGTGCTAAATTAATTGTTCCCTGACACGATAGTGACCCGTTGTGGTGCACTTTTGACATGATATGATAGTGGTCCGACGTGGCGCACTCCTGACAGTGAACATGACATGACAAAATTGAACGGCCTGGACACCGTGGTTGAGTGTGTTTGTACAATGGAACCGATAATGTTTGCATTATGTCTAGGACAGGGATCCCTGAGTACCACGGTCAGGGGTACCCACTGTAAATGGCTAAGACTAATAACTAGAATAATTCAGTAGTCATGAGAGATTTCTCCAGCTACAGGCGATCCCGTTATCCCGGCCACCATTGTGGGACTAGCAGCCTGCCGACGAGTAGGGCACAAGTCCAAACTCATTGATATAAGAAAAGAACAATATACTGCTTAATAAACCCAATTCGCCTGGATAACCTGGATTAGCTGCAAGGCTTGTGGCTGGAGGAACATCTCACTGCATGTGGTGATAACCCTAGCTAGCTAATGTAGAAAGCCGTAGTCACTGATTGGCCGGTACGATTGTATGGTATAGTTTTAGTGCTCGATTATTGCAGGTTTGATTGCATGATTGTCACTCTTAGCAAAAAAGATCAGAGGCTGAGTCTGTTCAGGCGAAGGGTTACAACCCCGGTCCTTGTTTGGTTTAAGGGTTGTAACCTGGCTTCCGGAAGAGTTCTAAGTCCTCTCTTCGTTTATTGTCTTATTGCACCCCACGTCATGCTTGTAATGTTTTACCTTACCAACAGAGATTGGAGACGGAGTTCTATTCAGGTGAAGGGTTGCAACCCCGGTCCTTGTTTGGTTTAAGGGTTATGACATGGCTACTTGAATGGTTCCCTCGTACTCCATCATGACTGTCGTTATTCTTTTACCTTCAGTCCTTTTAACTGCTTTAATATATATATATTTTCTGATGTGCTGGTTTTAGTTCTTAAGTGAAGCCTCCTTTGTGGCACTTGCTCTTTCTGGGATCTGACCCAGCTGGTTTTGTGTGGCCAGATTTCGGAGCTACCTCAGAGGATCTACCGACCTTACAGCCCGATGGTGACCATCAGGCGTGACCAGGGCAACGAGTGGGTTTATTTTTGCTCTCCCACTCTATTGTAAAAATTTCATTTTGAGGCGTTTAGCCGGCGAGCACCTGTTAGCTCGTATTGCGTACCTTATTATTGTCTGTCTACGGGCTGTAACATGATTGACAGATCCTAGGGTTGATCATGTATGACTAAACTCTTGCTAGTCCTCATATTTTGTAACGACTAGCTTCATGATCAACTGGATGTGTAATGTTTGGGATGCCTTACTATTGTATATTTGGTGATCTTACATCTTGTAACTTTACTCGCTTGCTTGAGATTGAGACAATTAGGCTTGTTATTGACTATAAGAGACGAATGGATTGTAGTTAAACCCACATGTATCTAGACAGCCGTGACCGTATAGTGGGATGGATTTTATTTTATTATACGTAGCTGGCTATGTATGCCCCCGCTCTCCAGTATTCTGGTTCTGGGGCGTTACACTTCAGGAAGAACAAGTATCGGGGCCGAAATGAGCCGTTGTTTGAGCTCCTAGAAGGAAGCTTCACAGTCGTCTGACCACTTGAATGTGACTCCTTTCTGGGTGAGGCGAGTCAACGACGATGCAATCTTCGCGAAGTCCTTCACGAAGCGTCGGTTGTATTCCGCCAAGCCTCGGAAGATTCGAATTTTGCTAACTGATGCTGGCCGTTTCCAATCAGCAACTGCCTCGACTTTCTTCGGATTGACTGCGATGCCCGTAGCGGAGATGTTGTGACCAAGGAATGAGACACTGTTCAGCCAGAATTCGCACTTGCTCATCTTCGCATACAACTGATTCTCTCGAAGGATTTAGAGTACCGTCCGTAGATGCTCTGCATGTTGCGCTCGATCCTTCGAGTAGACGAGGATGTCGTCGATGAAGACTACTACAAACTTGTCAACGAACGGACGGAACACCCGATTCATTAGATCCATGAAGACGGCATTGGCGTTTGTCAGACCGAATGGCATTACCAAGAACTTGTAGTGGCCATTACGAGTGCGGAAGGCAGACTTCGGCACGTCATCTGGCTTGACTTTGAGTTGGTGATAACCCGATCGCAGATCAATCTTCGAAAACACCGTTGCACCTTGGAGCTGGTCGAACAAGTTGTCGATGCGGGGCAAGGGGTATTTGTTTCGGACGGTGGCTTTATTCAATTCTCGATAGTCGATGCAGAGCCGTATCGATCCATCCTTCTTTTTCACAAATAGCACGGGCGTACCCCACGGCGAGACACTCGGATGGATAAACCCTCTGTCGAGTAATTCTTGTAGTTGTGCCTTTAGTTCCTTCAATTCTGCAGGGGCCATTCTGTACGGAGCTTTCAAGATCGGTCGGGTGTCGGAGAATGTGTCGATGGTGAAATCTATTTTTCGATCGGGCGGCATGCCGGGTAGCTCGTCCGGGAACACGTCTGAGAATTCTGCCACAACGTCGGTCTGACTCGCGTTTGCACCATTCTGTCGCATGTCTCGAACGGAAGCGAGATAGCCTTCGCACCCGGAATACAGCATCCGTAGAGCAGATATTGCGGAGATCACCATGCAGGTCGGCGATGCCTCACCACACGAGTAGCAGAATTCAGGCACTCCAGGTATGCAGAATGTGACCCTCTTTTCAGCGCAGTCTATGGTTGCGTTGCACGGACCGAGACAATCCATGCCCAATATGATGTCGAAGTCCTTCATATCTAGAACTATCGTATCAAGACCGATCTTTTGACCCCCAATACATATGGTTCCTCTCCCGCAGGCTAAGTTTGTGAGTAGTGGCACGCCCGATGGCATACTTATGCTTAGGTCAAGGTCTAACAACATTACAGAAAATTTGTGCTCGGCGGCGAAGTCCGCCGATATAAAAGTATGCGAGGCGCCTGAATCAAATAACACACGAGCAGGTACATTATTGAAACTCAATATACCTGTCACGACAGTGTCGGAAGCGAACGCCTCATCTCGAGTCAGAGCAAAGACACGCCTCTGAGCATTAGGGCGTCGGGCTTGGTTGTTCGGTTGAGTGGGCTGAGGAGGTCGGGGCGCCTGTTGTTTGCAAAAATAAAAGTTCTTTTTTATTTCACAAACTTTGTAAGAAGATTACAATTGAATTCTGAGAAAGTACAACTATAGGAATCCGATCTGAAGACGATCGCTTTATCCCTTGGACGATGTGAACTTTGAAGACGATAGCCTCTGAAGAATGCAGCAGCACTTGGGCAAGAACTCCTGATCTCTATGATAATCTTGAATGATCTCCTCTTGATAATGAAGGACTTGAAACTCTATTTATAAAGTTCTGGAAAATAACTAATTAGTAGTTATTTCTGGATTGCGCATGCATTGGATTGCACAAACAGCGAACTGCGATGGCAATTACTAAATCGTAGCTCAACTGTATTAGATACGTGGCATTGTTTGATTGAAATACGCATGGTCGTGTACAGACGGTTGCCACATGGTGAGCAATTGATGGCATATAGGCTACGTATAAAATATCAGTTATCTTGATGGATTGTGTCTCTTGAACTGCGCTAGCTTCATACTGCGCTGAGACCGAACTGCGCTGAAGAGGATCTGGCAGACTGCGCTTCGGTTGGGCTGGCAGACTGCGCTGGGAGTTGACAGCTGGACCGCGCTAACAGCTGTCCTAGAATGCGGCGTGGCTCGAGAAACGAACAGACTCCTCGCTTTTTGGACTGTCAGTTGTCATAAAATCTGATTTTGTGTCAGGTAATAATGACGTTGCCATGTCAGCATTGCGCGCTTGGGTGTTAGCGCAGTTCAGCTTGCACGTTTGAATTGTTGTGCAATCTACCTCCTGCGCAGTCCATTTGAAGAGTGCGCAATTTAATTTCCTCTGTATATTTGATAAATGCAACTTGATTTTTAGGACCTACAAGACCCCCTTCAAATTTTTTGAAATTTGAAAAGACTTCAAAAATTTCGAAATACTTTGAATATGAAAAGTCAAGAAATGAGACTTGAAGGGCGCCGGTCAATACTCAATTGTCATAATAAATTTTTCTCTCGAAACGTTCGAACTCCTTTTCGTCTTCCCAAGTTGTATTGATGATGTTCAGTTTCCCATAGGGAATATGAAGGGTTGATTAATTGTATATATATAAAGAAAAGTTTTCATTCTCACTTCTCATCCTCTATAGTCATGGCACCAAAGAAAGAGGCTGACAAGAAAAAAGCTCAAAGCTCAAGGCTTGACATAGAGACGAAGGCCGATCAATTGCTACGAGCATGCAATTTTCTGGAATGCTTTGGACTGACTCCAGCAATCTTTGATCGTATAAATGGTGGTCTTTTAACTGCCCACGAAGGACCCGGTGATGCAGAAGCATTCCTCGGTCTGATGCGTCGTTCAGGGATCCACAATGTGCACGACTTAGGCGCCTCCCTTCGTCAGCCCAGCGAAGGAGAGAAGAAGAAATAATGTTTTGTGTAGGGGTGTCATCTATGTATTGTGAAACTCAACTTATCTGTAGGGGCCTACTCTCTTTTTATGAAATAAAATCCTGGTGTTGTTTTCACCTTTATTCGCGTGGTGCATTGATATAGGATCATTCTACACTTCTTTTGATTGTTTCTATGTTTACTCATTCCCAAGAGAAACAAAACAACACGTGGCAGCTGTTCTGTGGTCATGAGCGCCTATTTTTAGGATCTTTCCCGAAATAGACTCAACGCCATCTGCTTCTTTGAACCTTTATAAATAGCTGAGTTAAAGAATGCATTCTCATTCCTTTATTCTTCTTCTTCTCTGAAGATGACTTTTTGCAAGACTCCATTCTCCGACAAGGGATTAATGATGACGATGCTTTCTGATGTCATTCCTCTATACATCGTGTCATCAGTCATTGATTCAACAACTCTTAGCGCCGAACCATCTGACCTCGATGGTAAGCCCAACATGAAACAGTAGCTTTCTGTGTATGATCATCTTTTATCCATTGTTATGCGTCACCTTTCACCGAAATAGGTATTTAATTTATAAAAAGGGACAGAATGTGCCCATCTTTGATTGAACTGGGTGCACAATCGGCTGCCTTTGAGCTTTTGTTGAAAACAAGCGCCTATCTTTGATAGATAAGGCGTGCCTGCTGAAAACGAGCGCAAATCCTTGATAAATAAGGTGCGCCTGAAAAACGAGCACAAATTCTCGATAGATAAGGTGCGCCTATTGAAGACAAGCATTTGTCTTTAACTGAACAAGGTGCGCGAGCATCTGTCTTTGACTGAACAGGGTATGCCCATCTTTGATGGGCCAGTTTGCGCCTGATGATGATGACACTTTTATTGATTAATTTTTTTTTCTGCATTGTTTTCTGCAGAAGCTTGGTTAAAGAACTTTTCCAGAACTGGCATTGGCGATATAGATGCTGTAGGGAGCATTCTTCTGACACACACATCAGGGAGCTCATGCGCTTTTGACGCACAAATCAGACAACTCAGAACTCTTCGTGGGATAGAAGGGTCTTCCTCAGATGGTAGGAAGAGCCTTTATACACGAAAAGTTGGATGGTGGAGTCAACTCTAACCCGAGAAGTTGGGTAGTAGAGTTCCTTTCACAGCAGAACTAGGAATCGTATCCCAATGCTGGATACATTCCTAGCTCTTCTAAAGGGCCGTCATCCCTCCACAAGTTATATTGGCAGCAACACGTCTTTGGGCTGCCATACTCTGGGGTTCTCCTCTCATCTGAGAGAGAAGACCAGAGTTAATTCCTACTGCTCTTGTTGCCATTGAGGCTCAGACAGCAAGGAATTGCCACCAACAACGAATCTGATAAAGAAGATCCAAAAGATGTAATAGATCTCCATTAGGTCACCATTGTTGTATAGAATAAAAATCCAAGATGTAATAGATTTCCATTATGATTTGTAAGAAAGTCTAAAAAATGTAATAGACTTTTATGATGATAGAATGAGAAATGGAAATGACAATTCTGTGGAAAATACTCCTTTGAGACTTTTTCGATGTTCATGGCATTTTGATAAGCCGAACTTGATCTTAGCGTATGATTCTCAGAAAAGAACTGTTGCTTGTTTTAGTAGAATCGTCAGGAGAAATATAAACGTGACGAAATGACTGTTTTAAGCTGCCTATCTTGAACACATACTGGATGAGCTGGAGGCATCAATTGAGATTTACAAAGATCTTAATCGGGGGAAGGTAAAACCCCTAGTGAATGCCGAGTTTGAAAGGATGACTCGCGAAGCTAAAGTTACAAAAGCTGCTTTCCAGACTTTTTTGGACACTTATGCCACAAAGGCTTCAGAGTATGATTTCCGGATAGAGGCGTTAGCGTCTGCTGCTGGGGAAAAAGAAAGTTGCTGAGCTGAAAGCAGAGTTCGATCGACTTCAGGAAGAGTTGAGAATTGTTCAACTTGCTCTGGAAGAAGAGACCACTCAACATCAAATTGCAGTCCAGCAACTGGACATTCTGACCCACGAAAGAAATGAGTATGTCAGGACTCATCAAGCTGAAATCTCCCGCCGACTAGTAACCTTGCCGACTTTTGATGATAATTCTGGAATGGAGGAAGCTAGAAGACGGGTGATGGATTCTCGGGAAGAGCGACTTCAAACTTTAAAGCAGCAGATGGCTAGTTTGATG
>JANAVB010011399.1:27086038-27172753 GCA_029216955.1 Iris pallida
ACCCCACCAGCTGAATAGGAAGATTTTTTGTATCTTCTATTTTGTGACATGTCTTTTTGTAATGCCTTTTAATTTTGATCAATAAAAAGACATTCTTTTTGTGGCTCTATTATTTATTGCATATCTCATTCGGATATAAATAATAGCGATAGAAAATATATTCAGAGGTCCGGGACATAATATATTTCTTGATTTTAGAAAATAATTATATTCATTATATCTGCTCAGAGGTAATGTGGACATAGCAGAATATAATTTATTGAATATCATTATTTCAGTAGACAACTTAATCAAAGGTAACAAATACATGACAAGTTGCTGATATGAATGAACGGATGAATCATCAAAATGCATGGACGAAATGAATCGTTGGAATGAACGGATGAACCGTCAGAGGAATTGAATGAACGGGTGATCCATCGGATGAATGGATGAACGGGTGAACCGTCGGATGAATGGATGAACGGGTGAACCGTCGGATAAATGTAATGAACGGGCGAACCATCGGATGAATGTAGTGAACGGGCGAACCGTCGGATGAATGTAGCGAACGGGCGAACCGTCGAATGAATGTAGTGAACGGGCGAACCGTCGGATGAATGTAGTGAAAGGGCGAACCGTCGGATGAATGTAGTGAATGGGCAAACCGTCGGATGAATGTAGTGAACGGGCGAACCGACGGATGAATGTAATGAACGGGTGAACCGTCGGATGAATGTAATGAACGGGTGAACCGTCGGATGAATGTAGTGAACGGGCGAACCGTCGGATAAATGTGTCGCTTCGTTGTTTCACGAATCTCTGTCTATAAATAGAACAGAAATTTAGATGGAATGATCACTTTCACTCTTCAACATAAAAATGTCGTCTGAAGATGCATCCAAGAAGACGGAGATCGCCCCGAAGGTTGAAGCGGGCACTGAAGAACGTCCAATCGAGATGACCAAGCCAAAGCAGACAGAGGCGGGCGAAGGTTCATCTGCAACCAAGCTACCGCGGGATATCTTGGACTTCCTACTTGAACCAGGGACGACAGACGAGGAAGAAGCCATGAGGATGGCCGCTTGCAAATTTTTAGTGGGTTCGAGCAAAGATGTCCTTGGCTCTTTTGCCTACTATATTTTTGAAAAGGACGGTAGTAGTCCTCGTCCTGTCTTCAAGAAGGACGATAGTGATTCTCATCCCTGACATTTTGTAAACTATTTATGATGAAATAAAATAAAATTTTATTTATGAACTGTTTTGTCATATTTACAAAAAATTCCTTTTACATTCATACATAGTATTTTTTAAAGAATTTGCCATTGATAGGCATCATTGCAACTCGACCGTCCAACTCTGTGAGTTGATAGGCTCCATTTGAGAAAACTTTGCTCACGATGTAAGGCCCTTCCCATTTTGCATCGAACTTGCCTTTGCTCATGTGAGTCATAGTCATGGGACGTCTGACTGTTAGAATGAGCTTTCATTTCTGAAAGGCTCTGACTTTAACTTTGCGGTTGAAAGTCTTCGAGATGCGGGCTTGGTATAACTCAATATGTTGTTGAGCCAATAGCCGCTTCTCGTCAAGCGCCTCCAATTCCTGAAGTCGAAGAATATCGTTGTTCTCCGTTGTCAACTCATTAGCGATGGCAATCCTTAAGGACAGAATTTGAAGTTCCAGGGGTAGAACTGCTTCGCAGCCATACACTAAAGAGAAAGGTGTACAGCCTGTGGGGTTGCGGACCGTAGTACGATAGGCCCAAAGACATTCTCCAAGCTTTTCACTCCAATTTCGTTTGTTAGTAGACACAAACTTCTTAAGGAGCTTGATGATAGTTTTGTTGAAGGCTTCAGCCAAGCCATTAGCAGCAGGATTGTAGGCTATCGAAGCGACATTGTCAATCCGGTGATCATTGCAGAATCTTGTAAACTTCTGGCTGATAAATTAATGTCCATTGTCATGAATGATTCGTCGAGGTACACCAAATCTATAAATGACATGATGTTTGACAAAGTTGATGACGCTGCTGGTTTTGACTTCTGTCAAGGGTATAGCTTCGGCCCACTTGGAGAAATAATCCGTTATGGCGAGTATAAACCGATGTCCCTTAGAAGAAGGAGGATTGATGGGACCTATAATATTCATGCCCCAAGCTTCGAAAGGCCAGGAAGCAGCAGTCGGATGAAGGAATTCTGATGGTTGATGGATGAAATCTGCATGAATTTGACAGGCTCGACACTTCCTTGCATATTCGATGGCATCAGATACCATAGAGGGCCAGTAGTAGCCCATGCGTCGGATACGATCTTGTAGCTTAGGACCGGGTTGATGTGCTCCGCAAACACCATCATGAGCTTCACGCAATACTTGCTTCGCTTCATCACCAGCAAGACAGCATAAGTGAAGACCGTCATAAGTCCGTCGATAGAGAGTTTTGGTGGTCTGATTATAGTAAAACTGGAGAGATCGTCGACGAATACTCGTAGCCTCCTTGGGGTCTTCAGGAAGTATATCATGGACCACGAAATCGATGAAAGGATCTCTCCAATCTTCACTGATAACATTGGCTTCAATAAGATTACTGAACTCAATATTACGATTGTTTTCGATGCAGAACAATTCCCGATTAGAGACAACCACCACCTGCTGTCTTTTGATAGGGATGGCTAAGACTGCTGCAAGATTGGCCAAAGCATCTGCTTCAGTATTGTAAGTTCGGCGAACATATTCAATGAAGAAAGCCTTGAACGATGTAGCCATATGAGTCACAGCTTCATGATAAGGCACTAGATCTTGATGACAAACTTCATAGGTTCCTCTAACCTGGTTAACAACCAGCTTGGAGTCACCATAAACTTCAAGATATTCGACGTCTAGTTGTTTAGCTAATTGAAGGCCAATGAGAAGAGCGTTGTATTCTGCTACGTTGTTGGAGCAAGGTTCATCTAGGGAATAGGCTCTTTGGATAGTTGACCCGTCTGGAGAAACAAGAACAACCCCAACTCCTGCGATAATGGCACCATTCGGCCCGATCCCGGATGCACCGTCAAAGAATAGACGCCAGGTAGGAAATTTTTCGGAGATCATATTTGATTCCAATGTCTCGTCTGGAATTTCATCGTAAAGTTTAGATGTTTCTGGAATAGGATGAGCCGCTAAGAAGTCCGACAATGCTTGACCCTTAACAGATTTTTGTGGAACATATACCATGTCATATTGGGCTAGCAGAATGGCCCATGTAGCCAGTCGAGAATTGAGTGTGTTGGGTTTTTTTATCAGTACCCGAAGAGGATTAACTCGAGAAATGACATGAATAGTTTGTCCAATGATGTAATGTCGAGTCTTTTGAACAGCGAACATAAGAGCTAAGCATTCTTTTTTGACCGGACTATAACGGTGTTCGGCACCAATCATAGTACGACTGAGATAATAGATGACCTGTTCATGACCTTCTTTGTTCTTTTGGGCAAGTAAAGCATCCAATGAATGATCTATAGCACGGACATACATTAAGAATGGTATGCCAGAGATTGGTGGCACCAAGACTGGTGGGTTCATGAGATACTGTTTTATGTCGTCAAATGCTCGTTGACATTCTTCAGTCCAAATTAAAGAGACACATTTCTTCATTAACTGGGTAAATGGTCTGCAGCGTCCAGACAGATTTGAAATGAATCTCCTAATGTACGCAAGTCGACCTTGGAATCCTCGTAGCTCTTTTAGGTTGTGTGGAGGACGCATCTCTTGAATGGCTTTGATCTTCTCGGGATCCACGTGTATACCTTTAGAGGTAATGACGAAGCCGAGAAATTTACCACTAGAGACACCCAAAAATGACTTGGTGGGATTCATTTTCAGCTGATGTTGGCGCATTAGATTGAAGATAGTTCTTAAATCTTGGATGTGATCTTCCTTTAGACGACTCTTGACAGCCAATATCGTCCACATAGCATTCGACAGTCTTGCGTAGATGATCTCGAAAGATGGTACTCATAGCTCGTTGGTAAGTTGTACCAGCGTTCTTAAGACCAAATGGCATCACGGTATAGCAGTAGACTCTGCGAGAAGTGCGGAAAGAAGTGTGTTTTTTATCTTCAGGATTCATCCGAATCTGGTTATATCCGGAGAATCCGTCTATGAAGGATATCCTTTCGAACCCACAAGTGTTGTCGATCATGACATCTGTGATAGGAAGAGGAAACTCGTCTTTTGGACAGGCTTCATTAAGATCCCGGAAGTCGATACAAACTCGAACTTTACCAGTTTTTTTAAGACTGGGACAACATTGGCTACCCAATCTGGATGTTGTTCTTCTCGAATAAAGCCACAAGCTATGAGCTTTTTGACTTCATCATCAATAGCGTCCATCATTTCTGGCTTGAATCGCCTTTGATGCTGTTTAACAGGTTTTGCATTAGGCAAAATATTCAGTTTATGAGTGGCAATTTTGGATCTAAACCTGGCATGTCTTCATAACTCCAGGCGAAGACATCAATGTATTCTCGAATAAGAAGAATTAATTCTTGCTTATCCGCCTCGGGGAGGTTCTTGCTGATGAATATTGGACGAGGTGACCCGTTTTCTGCTATGTCAATTTGGACCAATTGATCTTTGGTAGGAGGTTCTCGTTGTTCGAATTGGAGTTCCCATTGGGTATCCATTCGTTGAGCCCAAGGATCTGTTTCAGGACTTTCTTCGATATCTTCGTCATAGTCTTCTGGAAGTTCGACGATGACCATGTTAGAAGATACGATCAGCTAATGAACCTGACCAATGCTGGTGTCAGAGTCCCAAGATCTGGAATCAGAAGAGTTAGAGCGCTCCTTACTATCGGATTCGGAGACTTCTGGAGATAATACCGGAGGTGAAGCATATCCGAGACCTCTTTTTGTCCTGCTGTAGTACATCTCTGATTTTCCTTTCGGAACAACCGTACGAATAGGAGTTCTTCTACCCTTATCGTAGTTGAGGCCATTCTTGAAGTCATAACCCATCTTTCGGATGATGTCTTTTGATTGTTGACTATAACGACGAAGTTGGAGACGTCTCATATCATTATTTTTGCTATCATCCGTATAGCTGAATTTTTGTTCTGGCCCTTTACTAAAAAGTATTGGACTTTCGCCTCTCTTTCGAGAAGGAACAATAAAATATGAATCATCTGGGTGTTCGAGTAAGACCTCTGTTTGAAGAGACTGTACAACTCCTATTGTAAATGACTGAAAGCTATCTAACATATCCAAATAGCACTTAGCATGATAAATGACATCAGTATACTGGAAAGGAGATGTTTTTTCATTGATTTGTACATCCGTATTTACAACAGGACCTTTAGCCTTAGCAGACTTGGTCAGATTGATTACAAGAGGGGGAGAAAAAGAACGTGAAGGAGGATTGGACTTGTTATGACGGAAGTCGATAACAAACGGCTCAGAGGAGGTGAGCTCCCTTTTATCCTTGTTATGAGATAAATCAATAACAAGTGGCTCAGAAGAAGTGAACTGCCTTTTATCCTTGTTACGACGTAGGTCGATAACAAGCGGCTCAGAAGAGGTGAGCTCCCTTTGATTTTGACCACCATCAGTTGGTTGCTTCTGGACTGGCAAGTGAATAGCCAGTGGTTTGGAGGATTGAGGACGAGAAACACGCCCTTTGACAGGTATGATGAGAGTGTCATTGGGCACTGCTTCTTGTTCTTCTTCAGTGTCCAGAGCCAGTACTACCTTCATGAACTCATCCTTATACATGCGAGCATCGTTACAATATGCTTCGACACCTTTGAAAGGATAGAGATCCGCAACCTCTTTTTGAACTTCTCCATTGTCATTAACGTATTTGAAACATTGATGGAGAGTCGAAGGAACAATGTTGTGTTCGTGAAGGAATGGTCTCCCCAAAAGAGCATTATAAGAGCAACCATGATTGTCTATAATATAGAAGGTCACCTTTGTGCGAAGATTGCCAATTTGGAGTTTTAGGCGAATCTTGCCCAAAGGCTCACTTTTTCCTTGGTTGAACCCCAGGATGGTGGTGATTGTACTGGAAAGACTATGTACTGGGATCTTCAGTACATCTAACATTGTCTTCGGCATGATGCTGAGTGCTGACCCTGGATCTATCAGAATACGATCGACTTTCATCGAGTCGACATATCCTGTATAGTATAGAGGACGGTCATGCCTATTATCTTCCATCAGTATATCATCATGTATGAAGGTAATGTTTGGAATTAACTCCAACACACTGTGACAATGGAGGCAAGAGACAGGCTCTGCTTTCGGCTTCTTCAGAAGGGTTAGACAGGTTTTCGCCTGCATGAGAGCTTCACTTAGAGTTTTTTGAGTCTCTTTGGAGAGGCGCAAGAGCTAGAAGATTGACAGCCTGGCCGGTGTATTAGCTAGTTGGGCCAAAATATCAAAGTTGTATGGCTTCTCAAGTCCAGAAGGGGATGACTTCTTCAAAGGCTTGTCGAAACGGACTTGTTGTTTGCCTTCGTCAGCAGCTGTCGGTTTGGGAAGAATGGGTTCTACAACCGGTGAAGACACAGCAGGGATACCCTCAGCAGAGACAGGTTGCACTGGAGCAGACTCAGAAGAAGAAGCAGGGTTTTCTTGATTTTCAGGAACTTCTCGTAGGTAGGCTTTCCCTGACCTAGTGCCAGCAGGATTTTCTCTTCAACTATGGGGTCAAAAGACACCATATTACAGATCTTTGTTTTGCCCTTGGAGCGGTCTTTTTGTTTAGAAGGAGCCTCAAAATCTGCAACAAGGTCCGGGTGGATCCACATAATTTTGCCGTTAGCAAGAGATAGGGGGACGAGACCTTCACTCCGTAGAAAAGGAAGATTCTCGATCTCAAGAGTGGCCTTGGGGATAGGGATGACACCATGTTGTACCATCTGTGGAGGAAAGTTACCGAACTGTACTGAGACCATGTTTGCGGTAACAGTCTTCTCATCTTGTTGAAGAGTGACAACACCAGCGTTGACTAGCTCTTGAATTTTGCCTTTGAGCACATAACATGCTCGAGTGGGATGCCCAATGAACCTGTGATAAACACAGTATTTGGGATAAGCAGTATTACCGACCTCGTCGGGCTTCTTCGGGTCTGGGAGTTGGAGTTTATTGCTTTTGATTAAGCAATCGAAGATGCTCACGGTGTCGTTCTCGTCAAAGGAGTACTCTACTTTTGGACGAGTTTCCCTTGGTGGAGGGGCAGAAGGAGTAGAAGCAGACGTAGGTGGAGCTACGTTGACAGCCAGAGATTCTTTGTTCTTCGGATTGATGTTCAAAGTTTCTTTACCCTTGCGGTTATTCTAGCGATTACCGCTACTAGCTGTCAGGTGTTCATCCCGGTCGGGGTTAGACATGTGTACCCCCAACTGCTTGAATTTGTCAGCGCTAACTTAAGCTGCTTTAGCATTGACAATGAATGATGGCCAGTCTTGAAATTGAGTTGATCCCGTCCACATGCTGATGATAGGCAAAAGATTTGCTTTGCAGGTATCTATAGTGACAGCGGCCGGAGTTCCAGGAGGCATCTTTAATGCTTCTCGGCGGAATCTTTCAATAAAACTCTCAGCGATTTCATTATGTCTTTGTTTGATCTTGTTGAGGGCCGACATGGTCATATCATTGATTCTCTCATAGAATTGCTCTAAGAAGATTTGTTTCAAACCCGAGAAAGAGGTGATACAGCCATCGGACAAGCTCCTGTACCAATCGTATGCTATACCGGCTAAACAGACGACGAACACCCTGGTAAGAAGAGCGTCATTTGGCTGAAGTTGAACAGTCATTACCTCAAAGTGGTTAATGAATTGACTTGGAGAAGTGCTGCCGTCAAACAGCGAAATTGTAGGGATTTTGTACTTTGGAGGAAATGGGACTTCCTTCCATTCAACTGGATAGGGTTGTTTGATCCACAATCTCTGTAAGTTGTCCTTCTCTTTGAAGGCCTCGAATTGAGTGCGCAAGAGTTTGACAGATTCATTAGCATCCTCCGATGACACAGAAGGAGCAGGCTGAGTGTTAGGAGGAGGAACAGCATGGTAAGTGCTACCCCCAGCTCCTGACTGACTGGATGTGGGTTGAATTTGTACAGGGGGTATTTAAGGAGATACTACCCCAGACCTGCATTGACAGGCTCCGATGACGCTATAATCTCTGGATTTACAGCAGGTGCGATCGGTGGTACTGTATGTTGGGCCACGATTATAGAATGCATACTTGCGACCATTTCAACCATGGTCTTCAGCTTATCCTCCAGTGCAGCTATTCGTTGTTCTTGATTTGCTGAACTAGAAGTGTCTGGATCTTCAGTGACAACGTATGCTGTCACTTCTCTAGGTACAGTAGAAGACACTGTCTGTTCAGAACTTTCACTGTATGCATCATAATCAGAGAAGGAATCATCTCCTGAATGAGAAGTAGGAAGATGACCAGAAGGATCTTAGAGAAGATTCTTTTGACCGATTGTGTCTCGGCTTCGGGATATGGTGTGTTGAAATACTCCTTCAGAAGATTCTTGGAGTAAATCTAAACACCGCTGGCTGGGCCTGCGAGGCTTGCCGTGTTTGGAGCACTTTCTACCCCCATTGTCTCGAGAAGCCATATTGACGGAAGCATACAACACTTCGTCTTCGTCTTCTGACATTGGTTCAGAAGTTGTAAAATTCAGACGATCGAAGACAGATCGTTTTGTTGTCTGACAACAGCACTTGATGACAACCTTGTGATTACAATGGTGTCCAAGTGGCTGAACTGGAGGTGTTGAGATATCATCCCGTTTTTGCTTGAGGTGCTCTCGGAGATCAGGAACAATGACGGGACGAGAAGAAGTCTGAGGAATATGTTTTTTGACCACATTCGGAACATGGTTTCGGTTCTTCAAATGTTTTGTCCCGTGAGTATACAGAGAAGTACTCACTTCGTTAGCATAGGTGTCAGGATTTTTTATCTTGGAAGTTTGCCTCTGATGCAGGTTCATCTTCGGCATTGGCTGTTTGCGTTTCGCCGAAGTTAATGTAGACCGAGGTCTATTGAGATAATCCCGTAGATCAACAAATTCACCTCCAGTGGTTTCTGTCTGAGACACCAGTAATTTTCCCTATTCTGAGCGGGATATCCGGAGAGTTGGAATATCTTGGAATTCTGCTACCGGAGTAGGCAGAATACCTCTTTGATCAGTACATTTTCCTTTGGCAGGGAGGGAAGAACTCTTGTTTGAGAGATTTCTTGTACTGATTGGTGCCGAGGCACGTTCAGATTGATCTTCTACGGTAAAAACCGGAGAAGACTGAGAAAAGACCAAAGGACCTTTTCCCTTATTTTGTGAAGAAGGGTTGGCTAAAGAGCATTTCTCTCTGTTGTCTTCCAAGTCGTAGAACGAGGAAGTTTGAGAAAAGACCAACGGGCCTTTTCCTTTATTCTGGAGAGGAGGAGGAACAGTCAACAAACTACCCCCAGTGGATTGCGTTGGAGCAACAGTGTGCTTGGGAAGAGGAGCAGAGTCTTTTCCCTTGTTGTGAGAAGAAAGGAGATTAGCCAAAGAGTTATCCCTATTAGACTGCATTGGAACAGCTTGCGCTAGGGTTGATTGTGCCTGGAAAGCTTTAACAGATGGCCTTTTGGCCACAGAAACTGTAGTTTGCGCAGCAGGAGTTCTGGCTTCAGTGGATTGTGCAAGAGAAAAAGAGGTCACCAACTGCGTCAGGGGAGAGGAGTCTTGCACTTTGCCATAGCAGCATAGGAAGTGGCTTGCACGGCAGCAAGAGGAGCTGTACACTGCGCATGAGCTCTGGCTTGTACTTTGGTAGCACGGGTGGTGTTTTGCGTAGGAGCAGAAGTGGCCAGTGGCTCCTTAGCAGCAGAGACAGCAGGTTGCGCAGATGATTGCGCAGAGGACTGCACAGAGGATTGCGCAGAGGACTTTGGAGTCCACTCTGAACGAACTTTGCTCTTGGCAGAGGTTGCAGTGCGACGAGTAGCCCCGGAGTTGATCATTGCCTCGTAGGCAGTCTGGTTGACCTTCACAACCAGCGTCTTCTGCGTCTTTCCGATAGACGCAACGTCACAATGAGTTGTCACTTCCTCGTCGGAGGAGAAAGTCGTCCTCAGCTGAGTCGCCATTTTGTTTGCAAAAACAAAAGTTCTTTTTATTTCATAAACTTTGTAAGAAGATTACAATTGAATTCTGGAAAAGTACAACTATAGGAATCCGAACTGAAGACGATTGCTTTATCCCTTGGACGATGTGAACTTTGAAGACGATAGCCTCTGAAGAATACAGCAGCACTTGGGCAAGAACTCCTGATCTCTGTGATGATCTTGAATGATCTCCTCTTGATAATGAAGGACTTGAAACTCTATTTATAGAGTTCTGGAAAATAACTAATTAGTAGTTATTTCTGGATTGCGCAGGCTGGATTGCATAGGCATTGGATTGCGCAAACAGCGAACTGTGCTGGCAGTTACTCGATCGTGGCTCAACTGTATTAGACGCGTGGCATTGTTTGATTGAAATACGCATGGTCGTGTACAGACGGTTGCCACGTGGTGAGCAATTGATGGCATGTAGGCCACGTATAAAATGTCAGTTATCTTGATGGATTGTGCCTCTTGAACTGCGCTAGCTTCAGACTGCGCTGAGACCGAACTGCGCTGAAGAGGATCTGGCAGACTGCGCTTCGGTTGGGCTGGCAGACTGCGCTGGGAGTTGACAGCTGGACCGCGCTAACAGCTGTCCTAGAATGCGGCGTGGCTCGAGAAACGAACAGACTCCTCGCTTTTCGGGCTGTCAGTTGTCAGAAAATCTGATTTTGTGTCAGGTAATGATGACATTGCCATGTCAGCATTGTGCGCTTGGGTGTTAGCGCAGTTCAGCTTGCGCGTTTGAATTGTTGCGCAATCTGCCTCCTGCACAGTCTATTTGAAGAGTGCGCAATTTAATTTCCTCTGTTTATTTGATAAATTCAACTTGATTTTTAGGACCTACACCTGTCCTCGATTCTCTTGACGGTTTGGTTGTGGTGATGCGTTAGAATTTTGTCTTCGAGCCCAGTAATCCGCCATTTGGTGCCCCCTTTTTTCGTAAAAGAAACATCCCCCATCTAAGACCGCACAGTCCCTTTCAGTGTGCCCGTGGTGGTTGCACTTGGTGCAGGGAGGAGATGGGTTCTGTCCATTATAGCCGCCGTTGTTTGGACGCTTTAACGCGTAATTGTTGCCTCCCGTATAGCTAGGACGTTTGTGATTGGAGTGGCACACAACGTCGGCAGCACCGGAAGGATGCAGGCTCTCAAGGCGGAGAGCGTGATTCAGAGCCTCGTCCATGGTCTTGTACTTCGGGACCCCGACATGCGCACCGATAGAGTGTCGGAGACCCACTTCGAACCGTCGCACACGGCACTCTTCTGTAGGCAAAAACTGACCAGCAAACTTGGACAACTTGTTGAATTCTACGGCATACTGTTCTACTGTCCGATTCCCTTGCTTCAATTGCATGAACTCATTTTCTTTTACTTGACGAACGGCTGACGGAAGGTACTCGACTTCAAAAGCCTTGCGGAACGTGGCCCAAGAGATCGGTGCTGTGTTGTTGTCGCGTCGGATTGCTCACTTGTGCACGGTCCACCAGTCGTGCGCGTTCAATCGTAGTTGAAGTTGTGCGCAGGTGACTTGCTTTGATTCTTCAATGCCGAGGAGCTCGAAGTGATCTTCCAGTTCTTCCAACCAGTCGATCGCCATAGAAGGGCCTTCGGTGCCGCTGAAGGAAGTGCGACACACTTTCTTGAATTCTGACACTTCAAAGTTGTACTTTTTCGGTGCTGCTGGTTGACGCTCGGGCTCCTCCGTGTCGAATTCAATGGGTTGGATCGTCGGCACGGTGGCAGTAGGTGCGGTGACGGTAGGCGCAGTCGCAGAATTTTCGTTGGCCGCCATTGTCTGGACGATCTGTTGCAGGATATCCAGCTGCTTTTGTTAAAGTTTTGCATGTGCATCGAAGCGAGCTTCGAACTGGGCCTGTTGTTCCTCTGTCTGTTGATGTCGGTTCTCGGACTGGTTCTGCTGCGCCTCCATCATCCGCAGCATCCTTTCGATGGTATCGTTAGAAGGTCCGGCCCGCGAACGACGCGAACTACTAGAGCCGCTAGAAGCGCTCTGCTCTCGCTCGGCCGTAGGTTCCGTCACTTCTGCTATACGAAGGCAAACACATCAGTCACAAATTATTACGGACTCATTGTATGGAACAACTTATCTCATCGATGCAAGGTCAAAGGACGTAAAGCCGTGCTCTGATACCATTATGTCACGTCCCGATTTCGTAAAATTGATAGTCGTCCCCCGGGCATGATGCCGTGCGAACCTAAGTTGCGATCGCACAAGACATAGTCATAAGGTCATCCAAAACACAACATCAAGTTAGAGTACACAGAGAAATTGATTGACACATTGAAATAGAAGTAGACTTTTTCATTGATAATAAAACTTTATTTACATTGACTTCATTACATTCATTGTCGCGCGGGCTACAACATGACTCGACTTACAAAACGAACGTCGATGAGATAGTCGTTCCATATATTATATCCCTTTTTACAAGCAAAATATAACACTTTCCACCTGCTATCGAGGGGAGTCGAGTCGTCATCTTCTTTTGGACTGAGTGCGGGGTCTTCAAAAGGATTTTAGAACACAAGCCTTCACACGCGGACGCGACTTCAAAAAGGGTTCACGTTGCCTTGAGCTTTTAGGTGGCACGTCCTTCGTGGTTCGGGGTACCTGCGTGGAGAGCGAGGATCAGTACATTACACTTTGTACTGGTGCGTGGCTATTTAAGTTTCACGCTCTCATTTGGTTGAAGAATTTATATGACTTAGCTTATGAATGTTTCTAACCATCCTAATGAATTTCAAACAAGCATATGACAAGCATAATGTGAAATACGTTGAGACTTTTCCATGGTGGACCGCGCTACGCCTTATGAGACTTACCATGTTCTTCCCTGTCAATTGTTATCATTTTTCATACTAAGAGCAATATTACGTGTGATTGGTCACTGACACCACAAGCCATCCTGGACTTATAGCTTTGTTAGTCGGGGCCCTTTCAACGCAAGTAGCGAGCCCCGCTGAAAGTCTCCGCCTAACCAGTGCTATCATCCAGCACAGCTATACCGTGTTTCCTCCTAGGCCGAGTCGGTCCCGTCGCCCCGGGTTGTCGCTCGAGGAAACTTTTTCCTTGTCGACAAGTTGTCCAATGACCGAGTTAAGACATTATTCAGTTATTAAGGTATAGCCTTCGTTCACTTTGAAACTTAATCATTTTACCGTACCCGTGCCCTTGCATTCATTCTTTCTTCCGCAACAACACTATCGATTTACCTAAGAAGGGGTCGAGAAGAGAAGGGTTAGCCACTCACCTTGAGTTTACTTCGGGCGAGAGAACTTGTTGGTCGTGCTAGACGTTGCCTACGCGATTACCTGAAATCGTACAAGCAACCGATTAGAACACTATATTATACAAGAAGTTCGATAGGAAGTGCGAGTTTGAAATGCAAGCCATGAAAACCATCGAAAACATTCAAGAAAATGCAATTCAAAAAACAAAGCCAAAACCAATGCAAACGGCGTGAAAAGCAGAGAAACGGAAGGTCTCTCCCGACTCAGCCGCAGAGTCAATCCTTGAGGCGCAACCCGCTGAATATGGGACTTGGTTCCGAAGAAGACATTCCATAACGAGGAATAGGACTTAATTCAACCGTTCCGTTCCGTTCGATCGACTCGATCGATCCTGACCTATCGGTCCCGAACGAATCGATAGCGACAGTGTTCCTTTCTCGTGCACCCCGTGGACGGAGTACGGGGCACGATGTAGGGACGAGGCACTAGACCATAACCAACTAAGAAAAATTTTTGTCCTCGAAACTTAAGAATAGAACCTACCTCTACGAGAACAATGAAGGAAACTTTTCCTTCATTTTTGAATCAAGCTCCCACGTCGACTTTTTGACCGAATGGTTTCTCCAGTGGACGTGGACGAGGAGAATAGCACGGTTGCAGAGAAGTTTATCCTTGTGCTCCAAGATTTGTACCGTCTCTTCGACATATGATAAGTCCGCCTTCAGGTCCAACTTACCCAAATCCACCATATGCTCGGATCATGCACGTACTTCCACAATTATGAGACGTGGAAGACGTCATATACCTCTGATAATGCAGGCGGCAAGGCGATTTGGTAAGCTATCGGGGCGACTCGCTTCAATATTTCGAACGGGCCAACAAATCTTGGGCTCAATTTCCCCTTCGCACCGAACCTGGAAACTCCACGCATGGGCATGACTTTCAAGAATACATGGTCGCCTTCCGAGAACTCGAGGGGGCGTCGGTGCGTGTCGGCATAGCTCTTCTGCCGGATTTGTGCTATCTTCAATCTCTCTCATATTAACTTGACCTTCTGCACGGTCTGCTCCACCAGCTCCGGACCAAGTATCTGCCGTTCCCCGACTTCATCCCAGCAAATGGGCGATCTGTACTTCCGGCCGTACAAATCTTCATACGGCGACATTTAGATGCTGGACTGATAGCTGTTGTTGTATGCAAAATCGGCCAGCGGTAGATGGACGTCCCAACTTGACTTCAAGTCGATCGCACAGAGTCGTAACATGTCTTCGAGAATTTGGTTCACCCGCTCTGTTTGGCCGTCAGTCTGAGGATGATAAGCTGAGCTAAACTTCAACTTGGTCTCCAACGCTGAATGTAGACTACTCCAGAAGTGCGCTACGAACCGTCCATCCCGATCAGAGACGATAGATACTGGGACCCCGTGCAGCCGTACTATTTCATCAAGGTATATCTGAGCAAGGCGGTCGACGCTCTAAGTAACTTTGATGGCGATAAAGTGCGCTGACTTGGTTAGTCGATCGACGATGACCCAGACGGCGTCGTTTCCCCGCGGTGTCCTCGGCAAGCCAACAACGAAGTCCATAGTGATGTGATCCCATTTCCACTCTGGAATGACAAGGTTCTGCATCTCTCCGCCCGGTCGCTGGTGCTCGGCTTTGACTTACTGACAGGCCATACATTTTGACACAAAGAGTGCTACGTCCCTCTTCATGCCGTGCCACCAAAAGACAATACGGAGGTCCTTATATATCGTGGTGCTACCAGGATACAAGGAATATTTTGTATAATGTGCCTCCGACATTATCTTCTTTCTAAGTTCTGCATCGTCCGGTACGCATGGCCGTCCCTTCACGCGCAACACTCCCGACTCGTCCTCTGCAAAGTCGAACGCTTTTCCTGTCGATATCAGCTTCCACATCTTCTCTAGGTATGGGTCGTCCTTCTGAGCAGACTTGATCCTCTCCAGTAGGCTCGATTCCACCCGCAGTTGCGCCAGCTTTACGTCTCTAAAACGAACTCGGAGTTCAATGCCCATTCCTTCCAAGTTACGCAGCAGTCGATCGTTGATGCATAACGAAGCTAAGTATTTTTGGCTCAGCGCATCCGCTACCACATTTTCCTTGCCCGGTGTGTAGTCGATTGATAAGTCATAGTCTTTGATCAGCTCGAGCCATCGCCTCTGCCACAAATTCAGTTCCTTCTGGGTGAAGAGATACTTGAGACTTTTGTGGTCCGTATAAATCCTGCACGCCACGCCATAGAGATAATGACACTACAGCTTCAACGCAAACACAATCGCCGCTAATTCTAGGTCATGCGTGGGGTAATTCTTCTCGTGCGGCTTCAACTGTCGGGAAGCAAAAGATATCACCTTATCCCGCTGCATGAGCACATACCCCAAGCCCTGGCCAGAAGCATCGCTGAAGATCTGAAATCGCTCCGTCCCTTCAGGAAGAGCAAGTATCGGGGCCGAAACGAGCCGTTGTTTTAGCTCCTGGAAGGAAGCTTCACAGTCGTCTGACCACTTGAATGTGACTTCTTTCTGGGTGAGGCGAGTCAATGGCGATGCAATCTTCGCGAAGTCCTTCACGAAGCGTCGGTAGTATCCCGCCAAGCCTCGAAAGCTTCGAATTTTGCTAACTGATACGGGCCGTTTCCAATCAGCAACTGCCTCGACTTTCTTCGGATCGACTGCGATGCCCGTGGCGGAGGTGATGTGACCAAGGAATGAGACACTGTTCAGCCAGAATTCGTACTTGCTCATCTTCGCATACAACTGATTCTCTCGAAGGATTTGGAGTACCGTTCGCAGATGCTCTGCATGTTGCGCTCGATCCTTCGAGTAGACAAGGATGTCGTCAATGAAGACTACTACGAACTTGTCAACGAACGGACGGAACACCCGACTCATTAGATCCATGAAGACGACAGGGGCGTTTGTCAGAATGAACGGCATTACCAAGAACTCGTAGTGGCCATAACGAGTGCGGAAGGCAGACTTCGACACGTCATCTGGCTTGACTTTGAGTTGGTGATAACCCGATCGCAGATCAATCTTCGAAAACACCGTTGCACCTTGGAGCTGGTCGAACAAGTCGTCGATGCGGGGCAAAGGGTATTTGTTTCGGACGGTGGCTTTATTCAATTCTCGATAGTCGATGCAGAGCCGCATCGATCCATCCTTCTTTTTCACAAATAGCACGGGCGCACCCCACGGCGAGACACTCGGACGGATAAACCCTCTGTCGAGTAATTCTTGTAGTTGTGCCTTTAGTTCCTTCAGTTCTGCAGGGGCCATTCTGTACGGAGCTTTCAAGATCGGCCGGGTGTCGGGGAATGTGTTGATGGTGAACTCTATTTCTCGATCGGGCGACATGTCGGGTAGCTCGTCCGGGAACACGTCTGAGAATTCTGCCACAACGTCGGTCTGACTCGCGTTTGTACCATCCTGTCACATGTCTCGAACGGAAGCTAGATAGCCTTCGCACCCGGATGTAGCATCCCTAGAGCAGATATTGCGGAGATCACCATGCAGGTCGGCGACGCCTCACCACACGAGTAGCAGAATTTAGGCACTCCAGGTATGCGGAATGTGACCCTCTTTTCAGCGCAGTCTATGGTTGCGTTGCACGGACCGAGCCAATCCATGCCCAATTTGATGTCGAAGTCCTTCATATCTAGAACTATCGCATCAAGACCGATCTTTTGACCCCCAATACATATGGTTCCTTCCCCCCCCCGGAGGCTAAGTTTATGAGTAGTGGCACGCCCGAAGGCATACTTACGCTAAGGTCAAGGTCTAACAACATTACAGGAAATTTGTGCTCGACGGCGAAGTCCACCGATATGAAAGTATGCGAGGCGCCTGAATCAAATAACACACGAGCAGGTACATTATTGAAACTCAATATACCTATCACGACAGTGTCGGAAGCGAACGCCTCATCTCGAGTCAGAGCAAAGACACGCCCCTGAGCATTAGGGCATCGGGCTTGGTTGTTCGGTTGAGTGGGCTGAGGAGGTCGGTGCGCCTGTCCTCGATTCTCTTGACGGTTTGGTTGTGGTGATGCATTGGGATTTTGTCTTCGAGCCCAGTAATCTGCCATTTGGTGCCCCCTTTATCCGCAAAAGAAACATCCCCCATCTAAGACCGTACAGTCCCTTTCAGTGTGCCCGTGGTGGTTGCACTTGGTACAGGGAGGAGATGGGTTCTGTCCTTTATAGTCGCCGTTGTTTGGACGTTTTGACGCGTAATTGTTGCCTTCCGTATAGCTAGGACGTTTGTGATTGGAGTGGTGCACAACGCCGGCAGCACCGGAAGGATGCAGGCTCTCAAGGCGGAGAGCATGATTCAGAGCCTCGCCCGTGGTCTTATACTCCGGGACCCCGACATGCGCACCGATAGAGTGTCGGAGACCCACTTCGAACCGTCACACACGGCACTCTTCTGTAGGCAGAAATTGACCAACAAACTTGGACAACTTGTTGAATTCTGCGGCATACTGTTCTACTGTCCGATTCCCTTGCTTCAATTGCATGAACTCATTTTCCTTTGCTTGACGAACGGCTGATGGAAGGTACTCGACTTCAAAAGCCTTGCAGAATGTGGCCCAAGAGATCGGCGCTGTGTTGTTGTCGCATCGGATTGCTCGCTTGTGTACGGCCCACCAGTCGTGCGCGTTCAACCGTAGTTGAAGTTGTGCGCAGGCGACTTGCTTTGATTCTTCAATGCCGAGGAGCTCGAAGTGATCTTCCAGTTCTTCCAACCAGTCGATCGCCATAGAAGGGCCTTCGGTGCCACTGAAGGAAGTGTGGCACACTTTCTTGAATTCTGACACTTCAAAGTTGTACTTTTTCAGTGCCGCTGGTTGACGCTCGGGCTCGTCCATGTCGACTTAAATGGGTTGGATCGTCGGCACGGTGGCAGTAGGTGCGGTGACGGTAGGCGCAGTCGTAGAATTTTTGTTGGCCGCCATTGTCTGGACGATCTGCTGCAGGATATCCAGCTGCTTTTGTTAAAGTTTCACATGTGCGTCGAAGCGAGCTTCGAACTGGGCCTGTCGTTCCTCTGTCTGTTGATGTCGGTTCTCGGACTGGTTCTGCTGCGCCTCCATCATGCGCAGCATCCTTTCGATGGTATCGTTAGAAGGTCCAGCCTGCGAACGACACGAACTACTAGAGCCGCTAGAAGCGCTCTGCTCTCGCTCGGCCGTAGGTTCTGTCACTTCTGCTATACGAAGGCAAACGCATCAGTCACAAATTATTACAGACTCATTGTATGGAACAACTTATCTCATCGATGCAAGGTCAAAGGATGTAAAGCCGTGCTCTGATACCATTATGTCACGCCCCGATTCCGTAGAATCGATAGTCGTCCTCCGGGCGTGATGCCGTGCGAACCTAAGTTACGATCATACAAGGCTTAGTCATAAGGTCATCCGAAACACAACATCAAGTTAGAGTATGCAGAGAAATTGATTGACACATTGAAATAGAAGTAGACTTTTTCATTGATAATAAAACTTCATTTACATTGACTTCATTACATTCATTGTCGCACGGGCTACAACATGACTCGACTTACAAAAAGAACGCCGATAAGATAGTCGTTCCATACATTACATCCCTTTTTACAAGCAAAACATAACACTTTCCACCAGCTATCGAGGGGAGTCGAGTCGTCGTCTTCTTTTGGACTGAGTGCGGGGTCTTCAAAAGGATTTCAGAACACAAGCCTTCACACGCGGATGAGGCTTCAAAAAGGGTTCATGTCGCCTTGAGCTTTTAGGTGGCACGCCCTTCGTGGTTCGGGGTACCTGCGTGGAGAGCGAGGATCAGTACATTACACTTTGTACTGGTGCGTGGCTATTTAAGTTTCACGCTCTCATTTGGTTGAAAATTTTATATGACTTAGCTTGTGAATGTTTCTAACCATCCTAATGAATTTCAAACAAGCATATGACAAGCATAATGTGAAATACGTTGAGACTTTCCCACGGCGGACCGCGCCACGCCTTATGAGACTTACCATGTTCTTCCCTGTCAATTGTTATCATTTTTCATACTAAGAGCAATATTACGTATGATTGGTCACCGACACCACAAGCCATCCTGGACTTATAGCTTTGTTAGTCGGGGCCCTTTCAATGCAAGTAGCGAGCCCCGTTGAAAGTCTCCGCCTAACCCGTGCTATCATCCAGCACAGCTATACCGTGTTTTCTCCTAGGCCGAGTCGGTCCCGTCGCCCCGGGTTGTCGCTCGAGGAAACTTTCTCCTTGTCGACAAGTTGTCCAATGACCGAGTTAAGACATTATTCAGTTATTAAGGTATAGCCTTCGTTCACTTTGAAACTTAATCATTTTACTGTACCCGTGCCCTTGCATTCATTCTTTCTTCCGCAACAACACTATCGATTTACCTAAGAAGGGGTCGAGAAGAGAAGGGTCAGCCACTCACCTTGAGTTTACTTCGGGCGAGAGAACTTGTTGGTCGCGCTAGACGTCGCCTACGCGATTACCTGAAATCGCACAAGCAATCGATTAGAACACTGCATTATTTAAGAAGTTCGATAGGAAGTGCGAGTTCGTAATGCAAGCCATGAAAACCATAAAAAACATTCACGAAAACGCAATTCAGAAAACAAAGCCAAAACCAACGCAAGCGGCGTGAAAAGCAGAGCAACGGGAGGTCTCTCCCGACTCAGCCGCAGAGTCAATCCTTGAGGCGCAACCCGCTGAATATGGGACTTGGTTCCGAAGAAGACATTCCATAACGAGGAATGGGTCTTAATTCAACCGTTCCCGTTCGATATCGATCCCGACTTATCGGTTCCGACCGAATCGATAGCGACAGTGTTCCTTTCTCGTGTACCCCGTGGACGGAGTACGGGGCACGATGTAGGGACGGGGCACTACAGCCGAGCGGGGTCGCGGAGGGTCGGGGGCCGAGGGGGGAGGGTCGCCGAGGGGGAGCGCGCGGGTTGGAAAAAAATTGGATCGAAATAATGGGGGGGAATGAAAACTCGAATGCCCTATATTTTTATTTTAGCGACGTCATAACTATACGTCGGTAAACGTCGCTAATATTGGTGATATTAGCAACGTTACACTAGTTACGTCGGTAAACGTCGCTAATATTAGTGATATTAGCGACGTTCACCGACTTATCGGTGACGTATGTTTCTTTATACAAAACCAAGTCACAAAACGTCGTTGATCGTCGTTAATAGTGACGTATTGCGATGTTTCTAGATTACGTCGCTAATTCCTTAAAAGGTAGCGACATTTTTCTAAAACGTCGCTAATTACGTTGCTAATATGACTTATTCTAGTAGTGCACCTGTACCCCCCACCACCAATAACCAAAACAGCCAGAGAGAAAGAGAGAGAGAGAGGGAGGGAGAGAGTCATGTACCGGAGAGGGAGGAGAGTCGCCGGAGAGAGTGAGAGCGCCGGAGAGAGTGAGAGCGCCGGAGGGGGAGGAGAGAGAGTGAGAGAGTAAAATGGGGGGAAATGAATCGTTGGGGGAATATAATTAGAATTTAGCGACGCTAATACTACCGTCACTAAATTAGTCGCTATTAGCGACGTTTCGCGACGACTAGCTCATGCAATTAATATACGTCGTTGTTACGTCGCTTATTTCGTCGCTAGTAGCGACTATTAGTGACGTTTCTATAAAACGTCGCTAATGAACAAAATTTAGCGACGTTAATCGAACGTCGCTAAATTTATGTCGCCAATTGAACAGATTTTAGTAGTGGTGGATGCCCCGCATCGCACAGGCCTGGCTCTTCATCGCCCTCACAACCTTCCTTCAATTGTGCTTGGTTGGCCCATCTATTCTACAGAAGGAAAATGTTAAGTTTACTATCAAATTCTTACAACCTCACTCACTCATCCTTTACTTATGGATCCCACCGGATCCTACCATTCCTTACACCCCATGTTACATGGGCTCCATCCGACCCCACCACTTACTCCTCTCCTCCAATTGAAATCCGACACGTGACGGGTTGTAGGAAGGTTGTAAGCATTGGTTGTAGGCATAGCAAAGCTAAGACCATATCCAATAGGAGTTTCTATCTTCTCTATTTCTATGGAAGATATCAATTTTAGAAAAAACTTCTCCTCCCAATGGTGATTTCTATCACCATTTCTATCCTAGATGGCAATGATGTAGGATGGAAACTTTCTAAGAGGGTTTCTACATATAGAAACTCTCATAGAAATTCTCCTATCTCTCACGACAATTATTATTGGACCCCACACAATTAAATTGGTCCTTTTATGTTCTGTTTGGGAAGGGAGGAAAATGGGATGAAGGAAAAAGTTGAGGAAAAAGTGAGAGGAAAATTAAAAGTGATGGTGTTTGGAAAGGAGGAGAAAAAATGGGGGAGAAAAATTCGAGAGGAAAAAGTAGGTGGGTCCCACTAAAAAAAATTTCTTCCAAAAGTGGGAGGAAAATGGAGAGAGATAAGAGAAATTTGAGTGAATATGAGAGAAATTTGAGTGAATTTACTCCATCACCCCTCATAAAGGTAATAATAAATTATCATTTGAGAATACCAAGGACTAAATAGTAATTGTATCTCTATCCATAAATAAATAAAAAATTATTTTTAAACTTTTTCTTTCCCTACTTTTTGTCCATCCAAACAAAGGAAGGAAAAATTAACTTTACCTTCATTTTACTCTCCTCCATTTTCCTTCCCCTCAAATTTTTCTTTCTCTTCCCACAAAAGTTTCCAAACACAGTGTTACTATGTGACACATATGATAGAAATGGAGAACCATTGGCGAGCATTTTTTTATGTCTACAATTTCTATGTAAAAACTTTTCCAACTAAGATAGAAATCTCCTTAAAGTACAATGCCAAGTAGGATAAGAACTCAATTTTAGAAATCACCATTGGAGATGGTCTAAGAGCATCTCCAACCCTATTGTCTTGTTTTGTATTGTAATTCCTATGTGGCATGAGACACAAGACAATGTCTTGTTTATGTGGCAAAATTATATCTCAAAAGACAATGAGATAGAAAAACTCTCTCCAATGCAAAAGTATTGAGGAGACAATAAAAAGTATTTTTTACAACTTCCAAGACAACTCTTCCACTTTTTCCTTTTTTTATGAATATTTCTATTCATAATTGATGATGTGGAGACAAAGTCATTGTGAAGTGCATTGTCTAGATTTAGACAACCAACTTCACATTGTCCTTGCCATATCATTGTCGTGTCAACTTCATGATATATTCTACATTTGCATTGGAGAAGGATTTTTGAAATGAAAGCTTATCATTCCTATGTGGCAGTCATTTTTTCTAAACTCACAATAAGGTTGGAGATGCTCTAAAGCATGTTGGTAAAACTTTTGTATTCTTAAAATATATTAATATTTTATAAATATGATATTATTAATACTATGATATTTTCTATTTCCATACAACTTTTCATTTCTAATGGTAATAAATTTTATGTCCTTGCCATTTTTCAAATGTTATTATCTATTATCTATTATACTATATAATAGAAAAAATTTGTGGTGAAACTTTTGAATTCCTAAAATACCCTTGAGTATTTTATAAACATGATATTATTATGTCAACTTGCATATCATTTATATTTAAAAGTCAAATCAATAAAGTTTGGATGCTATGATGTCTTCTCTTTCCATACAACTCTTCATGTTGCAATGGTGATAAATTTGTTGTCCTAACCATTTTTTAAAGATTATTATTCTCGATAGAAAATATTTATTAAAAAAATCGTACTTCGAATCTCTTGACATTGTAAAAAGAAAGACAGCTTTTGAAACATAAAAAAAAAATTTTAATCAAGGTTTGGAAAAAGAAGCTGCTTTTGACAGCTCGAAAAAGTAGGATTTTTTTGATAAACTTAGGCTTCGTTTGGTTTGCGGAATCATCGGATTGGAAAAAGAAAGTGATTACTTTTCTATGTTTGGATGCCTAAGGAATTGAGGAGGAAAATAAATTAATTCCAATGGAAGAAAAATTAGGAAGAAAAGTGATTCCATCTATCCAAGCAAGAAATCACTTTTTCACATTGAAATATTCACTTTACTTTTCAAATTTTTTGATATTTCCAAACACCCGAAAGAAAAATCAATAAGAATTGTAATTTCTCAAAGAAGAAAAAAATGCCAAAAAATGGGATTTTTTTTTTCATCCGTTCAGCGAACCAAACGAGGCCCAAACAAACAATCTTTACCCAATTTCCAAGAGGAAAAAAAAATGCAGCGTAAGCAGCCCTCACATACAAGCCCCAACCTAGCCTAAGCGCAACCATATAATTTTTTTTAGTATATTTGTTTTTTTCAATTTTTTTGATTTTTAATAAATTTATTTGTGTGTATATCTAAGCATAAATAAGCCTACTTTTATGTAGATCTGTCAATTGGGCCGGGCTGGCCCAACCCGACACGAGGTCGGCCTGAAAAATTGGCCCATATACCGGCCCGGTCTCGTATATTGAGTCGTGTCGGATCACGTATATTGGCCCATAATATAGGCCCGACCTGAAGCCCGAGTCCGACCCAGCCTGGCCCGATCGGAGTCCCAGGCGAAGCTCGACCTGGTTGCAACATCCTTGTGCAATTTCTTTGATTTGTCCCAAATCCTGTCAGCTAACAGCAGTGCTGTTACTTTCACAAGGAAAAGAAAATAAAAATTGTACACAACAAATGTGCAAGTGGTGGTGGCCTCTGTTATTACTATGATTATATAATGTAGTAGTGAATTGAATTGAAATGAAATTATTGTTTGAACTGAATTGTGCATTTCAATATATTTTAGTTGCAAGTTGTTGCAACATCAACATGTAGTTGAGTCCATTTTTCTTCACCTCTAAAAGATATGATATTTGTTCACCCTCCAGTCACATGGTGACATGTGACAATCAAAACTATTTTGAGAGTGGTTTTGTATACAGTACACTCCCAATATAAGTTTGACTTAAGATTTACCACATGTTACTATGTGATTGGGGAGTGAATAAATACCATAGTTTTGGAAGGTGAACAAAAATGGACTCACATGTAGTTGGTTGCCATCAGCTATAAGCTTCACCGTGCATGTCTCACTTCACTTGGTCACATATATATGGCCTGTAGAGCCATTTATACAAAAAACTATTGATTGATCAATGAAATAAAAACCCATGAATGATATATGTATATACTGAACTGAATTGAATTAAAATGATGGCATACAATGCGACCCGGTCTAGTCCCTTGTATTGGGTTGCATCCGGCCCGGCCCGAAGTTGTGGGTCATGTGCCGAGCTAAACTTATCTTTTCATCCATAATCCAGCCCGGTCCGATCCGCTACAGTTCATGGGCTCAAGAGACCCGAGCCCGACCCGGCCCGGCCCACTTGACAGCTCTACTTCTTCTTTTATTTATTTTTTATTTTACAAAAGCTCTACTTTTATGTATCCACGTATATATACTTGTATGGACAACTATTACATGTCGCATAGAATTTTTATCTATGGACAACTATGCATGTATATACATAAGTACAGCCAATGATTGGCTTTATGCTTTGTGTGCATGGGACGCACAACGCATGTATATATGCAAATCAACGGTTGACTTTATTTTTTATGCGAAAATTTGTATAAGAAGTATACAACTTATAAAATATTGTATAAAATAAATCAAGTTAGTATAATTTGTAAATTGGGATCTGTTTCGTCCTAAATTTCCAAATTTGGGCGTAAATATGCCCCAAACTTTGAAGTCAAAAATAAAATTTTATTGTTTAAAATTTTGGACCCCGTAGTTAGATATATGACGTTTGGGTAATTTCGACCAAAATTTATACGTCCAAGATTTGGACGTTTGTTTCAAGTTATTAAGTGGCTAGTAAATGGCTAATCAAGTTAATTCTTTTCTACGCTCAATTTTTGGACGTTTTATTATTTATATATAAAAAATGGCTTAATTAGCTAAAGCTTGAGTCTAAAACTGGACGACGATTAAAAAATAAAAAATAAAGGTTCAAAAATTGGGCGGCAAATATTGTAGTTTGGCTCCAATAAGCTTAGCTAAAGCTTAAGGCTGACTGTGGCTAATGCGACAATAAACTTAGAGCATCCACGGTGGAGACACTTCAAACACGGTTTCCAAATTATTAGAAATTATGTAAATTATTACTTTTGAAGTGACTCATTTATATTGGCACACTCCAAACAAATACTTTAAATTAATATCTTACATTTTTTTTTCTTTTTTTTTTTCTTCAATGTTTGGGAAGATTTTTCTTCCTATTGTTTTCTTATTTTTCGTCCATGTTTGATAAAATTGGTTAATATTGGTGAGCCCATAAATTAATGCAGTGGAGCTAGCACGCGCTCTAAATTTGGAGTGTCTTTTAGCTTTATAGCAATTTTTAAGTATGGACAAGTGTCCACTGTAGTCTTTAAGTGTTATAAAATTTGGCTAAAATTAAAATATAGTACTGGAAATCTCTTCCACTATGGATACTCTTAGTTAAAGCTTAAGGTTAACTATGCCAAATATTTGTTAAACAATTAAAATTTATTTTTTATGCCCAAGTTTGGGGCGTATCTTTTTCGCCCAAATTTGGGACGTTACATGTCACAATTTGCAAGTTCTTCTAACTTGGTTCTTTTTACACAATACTTTAAAAAGTTGTATACTTATGATACAATTTTTAGTTCTTTATGGGGTAAATATCACTTTTGGTCACCGAATGTTTCAAAATTTTAAGTTTTAGTCACTCCATGACCAAAAATATATAAGGAGAGTGACTAAAACTTAAACATTTGAAACATTCGGTGACCAAAAATGATATTTACCCGTTCTTTATGTGTATACGAGGACGACAATGCATATGTACATGGAATGTTGTATATACATACATGGCTAGTATTTGGAAAGTAGAAGGAAAACTCTCGTTCGTGATGTTTGATAAACAATGAAATAGAGGTGGATTCTTACATCCTCTATTTATTTATTTTTGAGAGAAAATGTGATATAGAAGTTGGAATTTAACATATTTATATCATGAATAATAATTAATTATAATATTTATAAATAATTAATAAGGGACATGCCAATAAGGCTAATTAATAGTAGGTCAATAGCTCTTAGTTGTAGCTTTTCATAATATCCATCAAGGATGTCGTTGATATTCCTAAAATGTCATTATGTACTTTTCTTTCATTTTTTATCATTCAAATTCCACATGTATACTTGTGTTAACATTATTTGTACTCCTAAAATATTATCCTATACTCATCCCTCTATTTATACACACATTAATGTTGGATTTAATGCAATAGTGTACTTGAATTTGAATGATATAAAATTAAATATGAGTGCATGAAGACATTTTATGAGTGTTAATAAGAGCATCCTTCATTAATTATGATAATCATTTTACACCAGTTCGACTACATAAACTAAACAATAACTTGCAATATGGAGATAATATGTGGACTTATTTTTCTATTCCACTCATTGACATTTTCGATCTAGGTCCTTAAAAAAATCAATGGATAAAATGCATTTAATATAATGGCTTTTCGTTGACGAGTTTTAAAAATTAGTAACTCATGAGTTACTATAGGATTTTCATAAGGTAACTATAATTAAAAATTAGTATATACTTAAAAATTATTTACTAACATATTTATTTATATTAATCTTTTGTTCTTCAGTAGCCTAATTATTAACATAAATTAACAATAAGTTAAATATAAAGTATAAATAACTAATTATGAAGTTAATCAACTAGTATTTACTATTAGTATACATGCATGCGCGTTGCACGTTTTTCATATTACTTGAGGGAAAAAAAAAAAACTATACTCTATTAATTATTTACTATTTTATAATTAATTACTCAATTATTCATTTTAAATTTAATGAACGATTTTAATTAGTAAACATAGATAAGAGTATTTTTGAAAGAAAAAAAAAACTTTCACGGTAAAGTCTAAACTTTTTTATATTATATAGTACTAATATATATGCACGTGTGTTGCACATATTTTAACCATCTTTTAATTAACTTTGCATGTACTTAGGAAGAGCAACATGTGCCAGAAGAGAAAATTATATTTTTCTTATTTTTTTTCCTATATGTAATTACATAATTGGATCTATGTTAAATTTGATGAACAATTTTACTAATAAAGTTAGATAATGACATATTTGGAAGAAAAATTTCAGGGTCTGCTTGAATTGAGGATTAAGAGAGTTAATTGAGGGAAGTACAGTGAGGGAAAATAAAACCATGATTGGTTTGAGGGTAGGGGTTTAGGAGAGAGGGTTAAGTGAGGGTCTATTTCACCCTCTTTTGTCTATTTTTTTAATCCCTCTAATCGGAGGGTTAACGAGGGAGATTGAGAGATTTTGTTAAAAAAGTTATTAAATATCATTTATTTGTTCTATAAAATATTATAATTTTTTTCTCTATTTTTTTTTGTTTTCAACATGTTGCTACGTACCTTCCTAATTTGTGAAAATATTTTGACAAGTTATAATCAAAATTTTAATCAAATTTAATTTTATGTCATACGTAATAAGGTTATTTTTGTAACTATCATATTTTATTAATCCTCCTCTCACTCAAAACCTCCAATCCAAGTAAGAGTTATCAAACACCCCACACTTAACTCTCCCTCCAATCCAAACAAGCTTCTAAGTATTGACTCTACTCTTCCTCACTTAACTCTCCCTCACTTAACCCCACTTAACTCTTCTTATTTTTTCCCCCCTCAATCCAAGCAGACTGTCACTCCCGTTTTCCGTTACACGTATCTTCAGTATACATATACGGATTTCTGACATTTATCAGGTGGACCGTAGTTAGACTTGTTTTGCTTAGCATAGTCTTGGTTTAATTTTGACTTGGTTTGGTTTATTTGATTTGGTTTGGTTCAATTTGACTTGGTTTAGCTTGCTTGGTTTATTTTGGTTTGACTTTGGTTTGGTTTGAGATGGTGAGGCTTACTATATAAGTCAACTCCACTCTCTTTCCTTCATTATTTCTCATAACTTCTTCCCCCTCCTCCATTACTCTCCCACCAACCTAGAGAGCTTAGGCAAGTGCAACTTGCTTCATGATGAATCTTCCATTTTATTGTTCTATCTTCTTCTCTACAAGATTATAAGCATCTTTAGGACTTGACATTTTTCATTTTGGTGGATGGATTCTTATAGATCTAAGTATGTGCCATTTTCAGTTTTCTTGGATTTTGATATATCAAACTTCTTTGTTTTCAAATCTAGTTGTTCTATGTTGTAGAGAATTTCGTTCTACTCCATTTTGACCTATGGAAGTCCAAATTTGGATTTACAGTGAAGGTTTTATGGAGCTTGGAAGCTATGGGTTCCATGGCCATCTTTCTCGGATTTTGCATGAGAAGGGCACCCATCGACTCTGCTGCAAGGGCACCCATCGACCCTGGCCGCATGGAACTCTTGCCGTATGGCACCCCATCGACTCTGGCCGCATGGGACTCTTGCCGCATGGGCACCCATCGACTCTGGCCGCATGGGACTCTTGCCGCATGGCACCCCATCGACTCTTGCCGCATGGCACCCCATCGACTATGCCGCATGGGCACCCATCGACCCTGGCCGCATGGGACTCTTGCCGCATGGCACCCCATCGACTCTATCGTATGGGCACCCATTGACTCTGGCCGCATGGGACTCTTGCCGCATGGTACCCCATCGACTCTGTCGTATAGCACCCCATCGACTCTTGCCGCATGGGCACCCATCGACTCTTGCCGCATGAGAAGATGGGCACAAATCCATCCTTGGCTGCATAGTGCCTATTTTGGCTGTTTTTTTTCTATTTTATGTCATATTTGGCTGAATTATGGTCAGAATTTCTCCCAACTTCCAACATGAAAGTTGTAGATCTTTGTTTTGGCTTCAAGAATCTTCTTGTTTCACTTTAACTGGAGTTCATATGCGATTGATAACTTCAATCATAGTTTTGATCTTTTTGCATAATTTTTGTACTTGACGTTTTGAGGTTTCTTCGACTGCAATAAATTTCTTAACATGATTTGATGATCTTATACAGTTATAAGTGATCGTACACCCTTTGTACACCTAACAGTAGCACAGATTCAATTATTATTTTTATGCCAATTAGTTACTTTTACTTATCCCTTCTCACATGTCAGGATATGTCTTTCATTTCAAATATTTCTTATGTGATATAATATGTGTTTCCATGCTTTTTCGGATTTATTGTACTTTACAATTTATCCCATGTTTAGAATCTTTATAGTGACCCGTTGTGGTGCACTCATGATTTATGCATTTTCTTTGCTTTACATGATAGTGACCGTTGTGGTGCATTCTTGAACATGTCTTTCTTTGCTTTATATGATAGTGACCCGTTGTGGTACACTCTTAAACATGTCTTTCTTTGATTTATATGATAGTGACCCGTTGTGGTGCACTCTTGAATATGTCTTTCTTTGCTTACATGATAGTAGTCCGTCGAGGCGCACTCTTGTACTCTTTGCATGACAAGTAAACCTAACATGACATGTAATCAAGATGTTGCGACGGCTATCTTGACATGCTGAATAATAACTCGTCTTGACACCGTGGGTGATTGTTCTTGGATGTGCTTGTATAAGCTACCAGTCTTGTCTCGCATCATGTCTAGGACTTGCATCCATGGTTACCACGGTCAGGGATTCATGCTGAATCTGACTAGGTTAATTACTAGATTGATCAAAATAGTTCATATAGAGAGATGTTTCCAGTTACAAGCGATCCCGTTATCTGGGCTCCTTGAATGGACTTGTAGCCTGCCGTCGAGTAGGGCACATTTCCAGCCCACTGTCATGTGGGATACTTCTTGAAACAAGTAATATGCACACTGTCATGTGTTGCACCCCCAAGTCACCTAATAACTCTCTTAGAGTATATTTGTCTCCTGGACGATGTACCCACTATTATACTTACATGGGATACATTTGTCTCCTGGACGATGTATCCACTATAAATTTTTGTAACTTGCATTTGGATAACCTGGATAGCTGCAGAGCTTGTGACTGCCGGAACATCTTATTGCATCTTGCTAGTAACTAGGCTTGTGATAACCCTACTTAGTTAAAGTATCAAGCCGTACTCTTTGCTTGGCCGTGAATGTTGGATGGAGTCCTATCTTATCTAGTCTTGCCTAGATCCAGTACTGTCACTTTCCGTTTCCAGAATACGTATTTTTAGACATATACTGCTTTAATATATTTAATAACTATCATGTATTGTTCTGTAGTTAAACCCCTTTAATTTTATATTAATTAATTTCCTGCAATTTTATTTCTGTATTTTATTTTCTGCTTTCATACTCTGCTTTAGCTTTACTTTGGGTTCGGCTTGGATTGGTTTAGTTAAGTAAACAAACCCCCACCTACCACCACCCCTTCCATTTAAAGCCCATCCCTTTCTCTCTCTTCATTACTTCACCATTAATCTTCTTCTTCCTCATAACTCCTCCCCCACCTACCAGCCGCCAAGGCAAGTGCCAACTTGCTTCTTGATGGATCACCATTATTATTGTTCCATCATCTTCCTTACTTGATTTTGAGCCTCTTTAGTACTTAACATTTTCAATTTTCATGGTTCATTTCTTGTAGATCTAAGTTTTGCGCATTTTTGAATTTCTTAGGTTTTGATCTAGTAACTTTGTTATTTCCAAGTTTTGATGGTTCCAGGTTGTAGAGAATTTCGTTCTACCCCATTTTGACCTATGGAAGTCCAGATTTGGGCTTGGAATGAAGGATTTATGGAGCTTGGAAGTAAGGTCTTCATGGTTGTTCTTCTCGGAATAGTGGAGAAGAAGTGCAGTACTTAGCCGCATGAGTTTTCATGCGACAAGTCATTCTTGAGCCGCATGCAGCATCTGGCCGCATGGAATGTTTCGGCCGCATGCAGCGCCTGGCCGCATGTTATATTTCCAGCCGCATAAGCTTGGGCTTATTTAGCCGCATGACCCGTCGACGTTTCGACCGCATGAAGTTTATATATATATATATATATATATATATATATATATATATATATATATATATATATATCCTGGCCGCACGACTTATTTAGCCGCATGGACTCAGGTTGACCCGCAGCCGCATGACGCTGACAATTCTCAGCCACATGAGATGCGTGTCTTCCCAGCCGCATAAGGCCAGTTATCCGCAGCCGCATGAACACTCATCGTATCTTAGCCGCATAAAGTTTATTTGCATCCAGCCGCATAAGGCCTAACGTACCCCCAGCCGCGTATGCATATTTCTTAGCCGCATATAGGTTTATCATTTCCAACCGCATGTGAATTGTCATTGAGCTGCATAGGCTTGTTCTTTGAGCCCCATATGAATTGTTATGACCAGACCGCATAGATGGAGCCCGACCTGCCTAGCCGCATAAATAGGTATCTGCCTATGGCTGGCCATAATGCCCTTTTGGCTGATTCTGTCCCGAGTTGGCATTAATTAAACATAAATTGTTATTTTGGCATTAATTGACATTGATTGACATTTATTACCATTGATTGATTGACTTGGCATTTATTAACATTAATTATTATCTTGTCATTAATAAACAAGGATTGTCATCTTAATTTTAATAATAGATCATGCGTTCCTAGTTGGAACTAAGAGGTTGGCTAGTCGTCTTATTGAATTAAATAAATGAGACACGAACTATGGTAATCGACTGGCCGATCCCGAATATTGGCATACAGACACATGCAGGCTTCAATTTATTTATTTATTTATCTTACCAAAGCAGTATATGTACTTTATGGTCAAGGCATGATTATTCCGTGGTTAGTTTTGATTGTTGCTTTACGTTATGTAAGACCTACAACCTAACCGCACGGGTATCGTTGTAGAGTTGTGCATATCGTACCCCGTACGAAAGTACTCATTTGAATGACCATGATCCACGGCATGGGACTTCACTCAACGTAGAGACTATTAAGTTAAATAAAATAATGATTGCATGGAGAGAATGGATTTCCGAGTTCTTACATGGCAGCCCTCTTGGGACTATTAAGTGCCCGACAGGCCGGCTGGTTCCCACAGATACTGTAAATCTGCCACACGGGCAGAAAACGGTATCTGCTTATATTATTTAATTGTACATGGTATACTAACGACGAGCGTCCCACTGGGACTCGTCTAATTCATGATTGGCGCAATTGATTGACTGGATAGACTAGCCTTGCTTGCACATAGTAAGAACTGAGAGATCCTTTATTGCATAATTCTAAGATAACTCGAAACTCACAGTAGCAAGCGTAGTAGTTACATGGCCGTTTAAATTAAATTTTTTGTGTACTGTACCTACTATGTTACCTAACTGAGATGATCAGAATGTCAAGACATGACGGGCCAACTTCTGTCCTTGTTTGGTTGGAAGGTTGGTTCGAAGTGTCGTGATGTTATGTGAATCCTAGTAGATAGTAGAGATCTATTATCATATTCTCTTCTTACTGGCTTCATTCCTCATATCGTGCTTCCTTGCGGTACTTGCTATTAGAGGTCTAACCTCTCTGGTTTTGCATGGCCAGATTTTGAGCCGGTCCCCGAGGATCCAGCTTACTTCTACCTCCAAGATGGTCAATACTAGAGGGATGATCGCAGGAGGACTCGAGTGGGTTTCTTACTTCCCCGTTCGTTTTGTGAAATACTTTATACTTTGCTGTTTGGCATCGACATGTTAGTCGAATTGTCTTGTACCTACTTTTGCATAATTGTAACTAAGTCAGGCTGCAGTTGATAACAATTATGTATACTTACTACATCATCTGGCTGTCTTTTGTAAAGCCGGATATCCAGAACATTTTGACTGAGCGTTTGGGATGCCTTACTGCTTTATCTCACATGTTCTCTATTTCTGTTTCTTGTTTTGAATGATTGAGACAATAGATGTGAAGTGACCATAGCGAGACTTTTATGTAGTATGCACCCCCTCGTCTTGTTAGACAGCATTGATCGTATTATACGGTATTCATCTACCCGTAATACGTAGCTGGGAGTCATTCCCCCGCTCTCCAGTATTCTGGTTCCGGGGCGTGACAAGGTTTAATGGTGGCCCATGCAGGTCTCATTTCAGACTAGTGGGGTGTTTTAATAGGATGTCTCAATTACACATGTTCTCCCTTGATCTCATGATTCGTTGATTCTCAACTCCAGCTTGACATTCCAGTATCCCTTGACTTCATTGATCCTTCGTGTCTGGTCGTTTGATTGTTCTCTTGTCCCTTTTCTTAGGGGCACTTCGTCCGCACCTATCAGAGATGGGCAGCAACAACATGGACAGCATGGACAACATGACCAGGTTAGTCAGCAACAAGGGCCAGTACTATCTCAGGAGACTATCCAGGAAGAAGTGATAGTGGAAGCAGGAGCTGGATCGCAGTATCCGGAGGTTCCACCACCACCAACAGTTCCACCTACCCCCGTGGAAATGGACACACCGGCTCTTCTGGAGATCATGAGAGGGATGATGGCTACTCAGCAACACCAGATGTTAGCCCAGCAGCGCATGCACGCTCAGTTACAGGAGCAGAACGTACTACTCAACCAAGGGTTACAGACAGCTTTGGAAAGAGGGGCAAGGCCGGATTCAGGAGCATCAACCAGATTTTACAAGTTCAACCCCCGCCATTTCGAGGGCACGGAGGATGCCATCTCGGCAGATGCATGGCTTAAAGATATTGAGGCTATTCTGACGGTGGCTAAGGTACCGGCGGAAGAACGTGTGGATCAATTGAAGTTGTTACTTCAGGATCTCGCACGTGATTGGTGGGAATCAGAGGAAGTAGGTATCAGACGTCCCGTTGCTTGGGACGATTTCACAGCAAGGTTCAAGACGAAGTACTATGGAGTTGTGACGCAGTTTGAGCTACAACAGAAGTTTATCAACCTCAAGCAGGCCGACAAGACAGTAGATGCTTATGCAACGGAGTTCTGCAGATTGAGTAGGTTCGCCCCAGAGATGGAAGCAATGGAGAGCCAGAGGGCTATGAGATTTCAGCAAGGATTTCACCTTGAGCTCTTGCAATTGATAGAGGGGCACAATTACCAGACTTTTGATGAGATATTGACGGCAACCCGAAGGCATGAGATCACCATTCAGAGGATCACAACAAGGACTGGAGGTCAGAAGAGATCCCACAGTCAGATTGAAGGAGGAGGGGGAGCAGCGCCCCGAACAACAACACCATCCCTTGGCATTCGCATTCACGATATGGCAATGCGAGGGCCAGCACCACCACCCAGGCAGCAGCAGCAGCAGCAACAGAGAAAGAATCAGCAACCCCCAGCGGGCTGCACTTATTGTGGGAAGATAGGGCACACTAGAGATGTGTGTCGGACATTGAACGGACTGTATTTGATATGTGGAAATCCAGATCATCGGGTTACCACCTGTCCCATGAATTCGAGGTCAGGAGGACCAGTGCAGCAATTTCCTGCTTTGCCAGCACCAGGGGCAGGCCAGTATCGAGGACCAGCGGTGGCAGTGAGACTATTGGCCCAGCGTCCGTTGATGCCACGGGCTCAGATGTTTCGGCAGCAGGGACCGCCGATGTAGCAACACCAGCATAGACCACCCCAGCATCATCAAGGCAGGGGCCAGCAGCAGCACTAGGCTAGGCCACAACATGGGAACTAGCAAGGAGGTCGAGGGCAGGCATTCACACTGTCCTTAGAGGAAGCATTAGCATCGGGAGATGTTGTGGCAGGTAACATTCTCGTCGCCTCATATCCCGCAGTAGCATTATTTGATTCGGGAGCATCACACTCATTTATATCTGCACAATTTGCGGCACGGCTAGGAATGGAGTTTGAGGCATTGCCAGGGAGGTTGAATATACTCACTGGCAATGGGCTCGTAAGAGTTAGTAGAGTTATTCTAGCGTGTAGTATTGTAGTTTACGGGCATCCCTTACCCGCCCAGTTGATAGAATTTCCTGTTGGAAATTTCGACATTATCTTAGGCATGGACTGGCTGAAAGACAGTCATGCGACAATAGATTGTCGTAGAGAGAGTGTATCTTTTGATATTCCAGGCATGAAGAGATTCACCTTAGTCAGATCAGAGGCAACTCAGCAAGTGCAGGGAGTAGTAACAGCAATGGAAGAAGTTCAAGTTCCGAAGGTAGTTGAAGAATTTCTAGACGTATTTCCCGAAGAACTTCCACGTCTACCACCGGTTAGAGATATTGGGTTCAGCATAGAATTGGCACCTGGAACTAAACCGATATCCGATCGGGTTTACAGAATGGCGGATTCGGAGCAGGCCAAGGTATATCAGCATATAGAGGAACTGAAGGAGAAGAAGTTCATCCAAGCTAGCATATCACCATGGGCAGCACCAGTGGTACTTGTGGGGAAGAAGGATGGGTCATCCAAATTGTGTATCGATTACAGGAAGCTTAACGCGACAACAGTAATGAACAAGTACCCACTACCAAGGATCGATGACTTGTTTGATCAGTTGAGCAGGGCTAGAGTTTTCTCCAAGATAGATCTTCGTTCAGGGTATCATCAAGTGAGGGTTCGGAAGGAGGATATTCCCAAGACAGCGTTCAGGTCGAAGTATGGGCATTATGAATTCTTAGTAATGCCGTTTGGTTTGACCAATGCTCCAGCAATATTTATGGATTTGATGAACCGCATCTTTATGCCATACTTAGATCAGTTTGTCGTTGTGTTTCTTGACGACATTCTCGTATACTCTGCTAGTGAAGAGGAGCATGAAGACCACCTCAGGAAAGTGTTGCAGGTTCTGAGAGAGAACCAGTTGTATGCCAAACTTAGCAAGTGTGAGTTCTGGATGGACCATATTTCATTTTTGGGTCACATCATATCAGGAGCTGGAGTAGCAGTAGATCCCAAGAAGGTAGAAGCAGTAGAGAGTTGGCCAGTACCCAAGACCGTAGCTGATGTACGGAGTTTCTTGGGATTGGCAGGTTATTACAGAAGGTTTGTATCAGATTTTGCAAGACTTTTAGCACCCATGACCCGCTTGACACGGAAGGATGTGCCATTCGTTTGGTCGGCAGAATGCCAGGCATCATTTGAGAATCTGCAGCAGAAGTTGATATCAGCACCTATTCTTACATTGCCAGTTGGACCCGGAGGTTTTACTGTATATTGTAATGCGTCAGGTAAAGGACTTGGATGTGTCCTCATGCAACATGGAAAGGTGATAGCATACGCATCTAGGCAACTTCGGGACCACGAGAAGAATTACCTAACTCATGATTTGGAGTTGGCAGCAGTAGTATTTGCTTTGAAGCTATGGAGGCATTACTTATATGGTGATCGAGTAGACATGTATACAGACCATAAAAGTCTGAAGTACATCTTTACTCAGAAGGAGCTGAACATGAGGCAGAGAAGATGGTTGGAGCTGATCAAGGATTATGACGTGGAACTTCAGTATCATCCAGGCAAGGCTAATGTGGTAGCAGACGCTCTCAGCAGAAGGGACGGCGCATTTATGTTGACAACGCAGAAGTATATCTTAGAAGACCTTCAGGAGATGGGCATAGAAGTTATACTTCCTAATAATGTAGGAGTTCTGGCAAGTCTACAAGTCCAATCTGACTTGGTAGATAGGATCAAGGCAGCTCAGGCACAGGACCCAAGGATTCAGAAGCTTAGGGCAGAATGTGAGTCAGGGCTCAGGAAGGAGATGAAAATTCATGGAGATGGTACACTTAGGTTTGGATGGCGCCTATGCATGCCTAGTGGAGATATCCGACAGGAAGTTATGACAGAAGCTCACAGTTCTCAGTATTCTATACATCCTGGAGGGACCAAGATGTACCAAGATATCAAGCAGCACTTCTGGTGGAACGGGATGAAGAGGGAGATAGCTAGGTTTGTTTTCCGTTGCTTAATATGTCAGCAAGTGAAGGCAGAACAACATAGGCCAGCTGGATTATTGCAACCGCTTCCTATCCCGGAATGGAAATGGGAGCACATTACCATGGACTTTGTGACCGGTTTACCGCGATCACCAAGTGGTAAAGATGCTATTTGGGTGATAGTGGACCGGCTTACAAAGGTAGCACACTTTCTTCCTTTCAGAGTAGGGCAATCTACAGAAAAGTTGGTAGAGTTGTATATGCAACAGATAGTCAGGCAGCATGGAGTCCCTGTCAGTATTGTGTCAGACAGAGATACCCGTTTCACATCACATTTCTGGAAGAGCTTACATCATAGTCTGGGCACCAAGTTAAGATTTAGCACAGCTTACCATCCACAGACGGACGGACAATCAGAAAGGACAATTCAGACTTTGGAAGATATGTTGCGAGCTTGCACCCTAAATTTTGGAGGATCTTGGGAGAGCCACCTGCACTTAGTTGAGTTTTCATATAACAACAGTTATCAAGCCAGCATCCAGATGGCACCATTTGAAGCATTATATGGTAAGAAGTGTAGGTCGCCACTAGCATGGGATGATATCGGGGAGAGGAAGATGCTAGGCCCAGAAATGATTGTCCAGGCAGTTGAAGTGGTCAAGGGAATTAGAGAGCGACTTCGAGTTGCGCAGGATCGGTATGGTCATTGGGCAGACCACACTACAAGAAAAAAATCCATTTTACAACATTGCAAAAATGTTGTAAAAGGTCTATTACAACGTTCAATAGAAGGTTGTTATATCCAGGGTTGTAAAAGGTTGGTTATCTTCCAAAATATTTGTTTTAGTGTTGTAAAAATATTGTAAAAGTTCTTCCCACAACAATTTATAAACATTGTTGAAATTTATAAAATCTACAAAAAAAGTTTCTACGACATTTGGCAAGTATTGTGAAAATACTTTTTAAAACGTATTACAAGGGTTGTAATATAATTTTAACAACATTTTGCATCTGTTGTAAAAATAATATCTACCACGTTCAATAAACATTGTACATAAATTTTATACAACGGTATATAAACATTATAAAAAGAGTTTATACAACATTTAACAAATATTGTATATTTTAGTCAATCATGTTTGCCAAACGTTGTAATATATATTTGTATATTGTAATTATAATATCAACAATGATTTAAAAGTATTGTAAATAAATTTTACAATGTTTAGAAAATTTGTTATAATATTATCTTACAACAGTTTTGAAACGTTGTTGTTTATGTTTCCATTTAAAAAAATAATTTATAAATAAAAATATATTGATTGCAATTATACTGATACAAATACAAATACAAATACAAATAGAGTTACGTTATTCTAATTTTCATTTGGCTCATAAACAATTAGTTCAGACGATACAAAGTTAAGGTTGAACCAAATAATGAGCAAAAGAAACAAAATAACAATAACTTGAACATAATACATATTACAAAAGCAACATTTTTAGAAGGCTAAGAAAATGTTCACTACATCTATATACTTGTAGAACTCCACAGATGACAAACATTAGGGGATACTTAATTAATTTGTAGTTCAAACAGCCGATTTACTCATCACCTTTACAAATATAAAGTCAACCTTCTAACTATAGTTTGATTTTGATTTTATCGATGATACAATCAGAGTATGATAGAGATCAAGAAATATTCCTAAACTGACATTTTTTGTACAATCCTTGCATGTTCAAAATGTTATTACGAAAAATTCTCAGTGCTTTGGAAAATTAAAACCCGAGCTCACTCCACCTTGACTCTGCAACTCGTATTAAGTCGACTCTCATGCCCGTCATGCTTCGATAAGTTTTAAACGTGGAACATTCATTGGTTACAGTTCCCGAAGGCACAAAAGAAGAAAGAAGATATAATCATAAGTTTTACATGGGAATTAAATTATTGTAGAACATAGTAGTAAAGAACAAAAAGAATCCTTATTTATTTAAGGGTATATGAAATGAAAGGGATGTGAAAATACCATCCTTCGTCACTAATGTTAAGGGGGTAGGGGTGGGGGGGGGGGGACATAAAACTTCCTATTTTTCTTGAAACAAATGAATTATAAGACGAAGAACTTGATAATATGTAAATGCTAAGATGCAAAATGTAATCCACCTTTACCATTTGTTTCAATTACTAGTTATTACTAAAGGTTCTCTCTTTAATATGAGTCATTCACTCTAGGAGTGTGCCAACAAACTTTAAAGATTTTTCCAATCATAATCTACTAGAGCAAACCGAAGTAACCATTCTACAAAACTCTCGCTCTGTTACTAAAGCAATAGCACAACAACAAAGTTCATTGTCAACCAATAAAAAACAAGATTATAGGTGCAGAGGAAGAGGTGGAGCATACAGGAAGAGATCATAGAACTTAATATAATGGCAACATCAAGTCTGGCTTAAGCTTGCACTTTTACATGTAGTATGCTGCATATTAGAAATGTCATTAACAGCCTTGATCAGAGCAGATTTGGAACCATGTGGTCCATTCATATATATATGCAACAGGTATACAAACTATAACCATATGTTCCATTCAAGAGCAAGAATCACAATCAAAATCCATAATTTTACAAAAAGATGTTCAATATGTATACATAGGCAAGAAGCAACTAGTAAAAAATATGGCAATGTAAAAAATTTACCTATCGGGTTTCTTTTCCTTAGAGATGAGTAAGCTCCTTCTCCCTCCTCCTTTATCTGGACTTGGGACCGACAATGTAAAAAACATACAACTCGCTAATTTTCCTGAAATAATTGAATTACAAGACGAAGAACTTGATCCTGTGTAAATGCTAAGATGCAAAATGTAATCCAGCTTTACCATGTGTTTCAATTACTTTTTATTACTAAAAGTTTCTCTCTTTGATATGAGTCATTCACTATAGGAGTGTGCCAACAAACTTTAAAGACTTTTCCAATCATAATATACTAGGGAAAACCAAAGCAACATTTCTACAAAACTCTGGCTTTGTTACTAAAGCAATAACATAGCAACAAAGTTCATTGTCAATCAATAAAAAGCAAGATTATAGGTTCAGAGGAAGAGGTAGATCATACAGGAAGAGACAATAGAACATAATATAATGGCAACATCAAGTCTGGCTCAAGCTTGCATTTTTACATGTAGTATACATCAAGTCCTTCACTCGGTGCTTGGAAGCCTTCCATGATATTCCCATCTTTATAAAGAAAAATAGTTAAAATCATCTTAAAACCATCAGGAACATTTGTGTTTTCCTAAGGAAAAATAAAGTGAATGACATTAGGATAAATAACTACAAGAAATATTTTAAAGATGTCGACCCAAAAGTACTACACAGGTGGATTAGATAACTACAAGTAAACAAACAAACAAATATAAAAACAACAAAAAGACATACAAAGAATAAAAAGGTTAAGTGATAAAATGTACCAAACATCTAACACAATAATAGATGGATTCATGAGTTCAACATCTTGGAATTTTCCTAAAGGAAAAAACGAGATGATTTATTTTTCTTCTAGAATTACCAAACATTGTACATGGATCTTGGAGCTCTGTCTACTTCTTAGAGGAAGGAAAGTTAAGGCTCATTTGAGAGAGCAATTCGGTGTAGGCAGTCACTGGACGCAAACAATAAGCTCTGTAAATGATTTGATACCAAAATACAATAACATCATGAAATATAAGAATTATGACTGCTCAAGTATAAATGGATGACTAATTTATTCTTATATAAAATATTAGCTGACAATAATGAGTAACTAATAGCAACCATCCTCACAAATCTTGTCAAGTACCGGATACTCCAATTAAAAAGAAGATGGTAAAACACACACACACACACACACACACACACACACACACACACACACACATATATATACACACACACACACACACACTGAGTTGTACTAGCAAAAAGATATATAAACACTTAGTTCTTTTCTGTTGGATGACATAAAAAGTTTCAACTATCTAATTGATACATCAGAAATCTGAAAATATATCATAGAGTCAAAAATGTATCAGATACCTTTCAAGCTATAAGCGCAACAGGGCTATTTACAGAAGTGCTTGGTACATATTTCCTGATAAACCCAGTATGCAATAGTAGCTTGCACTGTAACGGGTCTAAAGGTACGATGACGATGAAGATGATGATGATGAGCTTTAGTGTCAAAAAATCTGCAAGAGGAGGTTTTCAAAGACAAACACAACATAATTTAGATTTGCATATTCGAGTAGTATATCAGTTAGCTTAGTTATGGATTGATCAGATAGTGACTTGGAACATAAGAGTCTCAAAGAAAGGAAGAAATAATTGATCTTGTTTGACCCCTTTATTCTAACATTGTCTTGAATGGAACACCAAATACGACTCGAAATATGATGGTTCTAATATTATACGAACTCGAGCAACTGTGATGATTGTTAGAAAAAATTTAGTAGCTAAACTAAATGTTAAGCAGGGTTTTAGAAATTGGCAAAGATGATATACAATATTTAAAATTCGAAAGACCAAAATGAAAGTCTAATGGTCCCAAATATTAATCTTCAGGTGGTGGTCCATTTGCATCATTGTAAACAAGAACCAAAACTAAAGCCTCCTTTTGCACTTCGAGTGGTGGTCCATTTGCCAAACAAACAAAAGAGCCATATAGCTGCAAAGGAATAACTTTTGACCTCAACTTGAAGTTGGTCACTAGAAATGTGCTAGGACACAAACATGTGACAAATACGTGTGATTTCTCCTTCATTGTCCAGGTAGTGGAGGCCAGGTAGTGGACGCAGAGGCAACCGGAGACGATCGATCGAGCAGCAGCGGCACAAGAATTAGTGGGCTGTTGCCGCGGACGGGCTAGTGGAGGCCAGCCTTGCAGAGCATTTCAGAGATTGGGAGTTGACCTATACATATATAAATATATCTCACCCCATCTCTGTTGAAGCAATATGATGATGATAGAAGTAATATATGAAATTTAATCTATCAAGAACTGAACCTTTCGTTTCCATGTTAGATGTAGCTAGCTGGCTAGGTGCATGTAATATTGCTTATTCAGTTTACAACAAATGTCTAATACTCGGTGTTTCATCGTAGAAACCAGTGTCGGTAGGGCTTCCACTCCATGCCTCCCGGAGATGGCTCCGCACATAACTATATTCATATCTGAACTAACATTAACCTAGTTGTATATTCACATAAAAAGGTAATATCCAAGGTTTTGTTCTTTCAATAATATTAAAAAATTGTGATAGCATAATCTCTTAATAGAAAAAAAAAACTACAGGTAGCATTTTTGCCACATATCACAGATTAGCTACAAGTCCTTCAATAAAAAGCACACAATTACATACCATTAGCAGGTATTAACATCAATTTTGCTATCAAAACATCTCTATAAAAGCTTATTTCTATTAGAAGATCTAAACAGAAACATCACTATAGATATACATGCATATAAGGTGTTCTAGCTATAAATATAATTACCCATCTTCCAATAATGAAATGAGGACTTCCGCCGAACACTTGGCATGCTGGGAATGGATACCTTAATGGAATGAGGACTTCCGCCGAACACCTGGCATGCTTCAGAATCTTCCCCATTTGCCTAGAACAACTTTCCATGGTGTTCTAGAACCGGGGCTCCTGGTTGGTTCTGATGTCAGGACGGTCATACGGGAGTATCGTCGCGCTAGAGTTAAGGAAGGAGCCCTCTAGTTGAGGCCATTCTCGGTGGCCAGATCTCGAGGATGATGCGGGGACAGGCTTCCAATGGAAAAGTCGTCCATGTGTCATTGGCGACAACGGCCAGGTTGGAGATAGAGCGGACCTGAGAGAGAAGGAAGAGATCCAGGGATCACCTAATGTTGGGGTTGCCGCTGGGTGTACGGGGGATGATGGCGATGACTTTGGACAGTGATGGCCAACGATGCTTCTATTGCTATTAGTAGTAGAAACCCTAATAATAACCATCAAAGAAAAGAAAACTCTATTGAAGGAGAAGAAAATAAAGAAGAGAATATGAGAGAGAGAAGAGAGAGTGGTATTGGGGCGGGGAAGGGGCCTCTCTTTTTTCCCTTTTTTTCGGATAAATTTTGTTTGTGAAATAAAGGAGGGAAATCTAAATTTTGGGGCCTATTTTTTTCTATTTCTATCAAGGTTTTCCGACGAAACAAATTTTCAGTAGTACTATTAGGACTTGTTTGGTAAATGGATTTGGATTTTGGATTTGGATTTAGAATTTCAAAATTCAAATCCAAATCCAAATCCAAATCAAGGATTTCAAAATCCAAATCCAAGTCCAAATCCAACTCCAACCAAAAATAGAATTTGGATTTATGATTAATAACTAAATTATAGTCATGATAAATAATTAAATATTAATTAATTATAATTATTATAGTTATTATTAATTATAAAATTAATAATTAACGATTAATAATTAATAATTAACGATTAGTTATTATTAATTATAAAATTAATAATTAACAATTAGTTAATTTTTAAATAAATAACGATAAATAAATAATGATTAATAATTAACGATTAATAATTAATAATTATAAATTATAACTAACGATTAATAATTACTAAATAATGATTAATAATTTTTAATTAACGAATTATAATTATAAATGATAATTAATGATTTGTAATTATAAAATTAATAATTAACGATTAGTTAATTTTTAAATAAATAATGATTAATAATTAACGATTAATAATTAATAATTATAAATTATAATTAATGATTAATAATTTTAATTAACAATTAATAGTTATAAATTATAATTAATGATTTGTAATTAATAATTAACAATTAATAATTTTTAATAATTAATGATTAATAATTTTTAAATAAATAACGATTATTATAATTATAAATTTAATAATTAATGATTAATGATTAGTTAATTTTAAAATAAATATTAGTTAGTTTTTAGTTAACTATAAATTAAAACGTTTGAATATAAAACGTTGTTTGTATGTCATTAATTATTATCTTGTCATTAATAAACAAGGATTGTCATTTTAATTTTAATAATAGATCATGCGTTCCTAGTTGGAACTAAGAGGTTGGCTAGTCGTCTTATTGAATTAAATAAATGAGACACGAACTATAGTAATCGACTGGCCGATCCCGAATATTGGCATACAGGCACATGTAGGCTTCAATTTATTTATTTATTTATCTTACCAAAGCAGTATGTGTACTTTATGGTCAAGACATGATTATTCCGTGGTTAGTTTTGATTGTTGTATTATGCTATGTAAGACCTACAACCTAACCGCGCGGGTATCGTTGTAGAGTTGTGCATATCGTACCCCATACGAAAGTACTCATTTGAATGACCATGATCCACGGCATGGGACTTCACTCAACGTAAAGACTATTAAGTTAAATAAAATAATGATTGCATAGAGAGAATGGATTCCCGAGTTCTTACATGGCAGCCCTCTTGGGATTATTAAGTGCCCGACAGGCCAGCTGGTTTCCACAGATACTATAAATCTGCCACACGGGCAGGGAGCGGTATCTGCTTATATTATTTAATTATATATGGTATACTAACGACGAGCGTCCCGCTGGGACTCGTCTAATTCATGATTGGCGCAATTGATTGACTGGATAGACTAGCCTTGCTTGCACATAGTAAGAACTGAGGGATCCTTTATTGTATAATTCCAGGATAACTCGGAACTCACAGTAGCAAGCCGTAGTAGTTGCATGGCCGTTTAAATTGATTTGTTTGTGTACTGTACCTACTCTGTTACCTAACTGAGATGATCAGAATGTCAGGACATGACGGGCCAACTTCTGTCCTTGTTTGGTTGGGAGGTTGGTTCGAAGTGTCGTGATGTTATGTGAATCCTATTAGATAGCAGAGATCTATTATCATATTCTCTTCTTACTGGCTTCATTCCTCATATCGTGCTTCCTTGCGGTACTTGCTATTAGAGGTCTAACCTCTCTGGTTTTGCATGGCCAAATTTAGAGCCGGTCCCCGAGGATCCAGCTTACTTCTACCCCCAAGATGGTCAATACTAGAGGGATGATCGCAGGAGGACTCGAGTTGGTTTCTTACTTCCCCGCTCGTTTTGTGAAATACTTTATACTTTGCCGTTTAGCACCGACATGTTAGTCGGATTGTCTTGTACCTACTTTTACATAATTGTAACTAAGTCAGGCTGCAGCTGATAACAATTATGTATACTTACTACATCATCTGGCTGTATTTTGTAAAGCCGGATATCCATAACATTTTGACTGAGCGTTTGGGATGCCTTACTGCTTTATCTCACATATTCTCTATTTATGTTTCTTATTTTGAATGATTGAGACAATAGATGTGAAGTGACCATAGCGAAACTTTTATGTAGTATGCACCCCCTTGTCTTGTTAGACAGCATTGATCGTATTATACGGTATTCATCTACCCGTAATACGTAGCTGGCTGAGTCATTCCCCCGTTCTCCAGTATTCTGGTTCCGGGGCGTGACAAGTACATGGCTATCTCAGGACATGCTTGTTTATGCTTTACTTGTCGATAATTGGTTAGAGACTAAGTTCTGTTCAGGTGAAGGGTTACAACCCCGGTCATTGTTTGGTTTACGGGTTGTAACTTGGTTACCGGAATAGTCTTTTAGTTATCTTATCGTTTATCACCATGTTTTCTCTAACTCATGTCTTTTGTTATTTCATTTATGTCCTTATGTGCTAATATGCTGATTTTAGTTCTTAAGTGAAGCCTCCCTTGTGGCACTTGCTCTTCTGGGGTCTGACCCAGCTGGTTTTGTATGGCCAGATTTCGGAGTAGCACCCGAGGATCTCCCAGCCTTCCAGCCAGATGGTGAACACTAGGCGCAACCCTGGCAACGAGTGGGTTTTATTTTGCTCTCCCACTCTATTGTAAATTATTCTTTTGAGGAGTTTAGCCATCGAGCAAGTGTTAGTTCGTCTTGAATACTTACGATTCCTGTCTGCCTAAGGGCTGTAACATGATTGACAAATCATAGGGTTAATCATGTATGACTGAAACTCTTGCTAGTCCTTGCATTTTGTATGACTAGCTTCATGCTAATCTGTATATGATATGTATGAGACGCCTTATACTATTGAATATCTGATGGTCTAACATCTTGTAACTATTATTGTTTGCTTAAGATTGAGACACTAGGCCTGTTCTTGACCATAAGAGACCAATGGCTTGTAGATAAACCCTCATACATCTAGACAGTCGTGACCGTGTATCGAGGTGGTTTACACTTCTATATACGTAGCTGACTGTGTCTGTCCCCGCTCTCCAGTATTCTGGTTCTGGGACGTGACATAGACTCTCAAGGTAAAGCAAACTTTTCTTATTATACATAGTTATGCAAATTTTTTATAGTACTATAGAGTAGTATATGTGCACATGGATTGACGTATTTCATACTGCTTAAGGTGCGTTTGGTAGTCAATTTTGTTATCGCTCGACAAATTTATGGTGGAAAATCTATTCTCATGTTTGATTTAGGTTATAAAAATCTAATTTCAGGAATAACGAATGCCTGGATAAACAATTTGTGCACAAAACATGAGAACTTTGTCCCATAAGAATAGGTAGATTTTTTTTGTTCGGTTTTTTCTTTCTTTCTTGTTTTTATCATTTTTCTATTTTCTTCATTATTTTGTTTTAGTTTTAGTTTTCTTTTTTTCTTTTTTCATTATTTTGTTCTTTTTGATCTTCCAAAGAATATATTTTTTCTTTTTATGATTTCTTTTACTTTTCAAATATTTTATCTTTTATAAATTCATTTTTCAGTTTCAAGATTTCCTTTTATTTTCCATTTTTAATTTTTTTTAATAATGGCTTTTTTTCTTTCATATTTTTTATTTTATAGATTTGTTTCATTTTTTAATCATTTTTTTTAGGAATATTTATATATTCATGAAATATGGGTAATTTATAGGAAATTTAAATCAAAGAATTTGATTATTGTAAATATAGGATTCTCATCTCTATACTATTTCATGTACAAAATAGCCACTTAGAAAGAGTATCATTTATTTTTTTTAAGTACGTAATTACCTAACTATCCATATTTTGTTTAATGGGTAATTTTAATTAGTAAACATAAATAAATGTATTTTTGAAACAGAACTATCACGATGAAGTCTCAACTTTTTCTATTATATAGTAGTAAAGACTAGTAGATATGCACGTGCGTTGCCCATATTTCACTACTTAGGGGAGTTTGGTATGCGAATTTTTTATTTCCTGTTAAATTTTGGTGGAAACCTATTCCTATGTTTGGTTTATGTTACAAAACTTAATTTTAAAAAATTGCGAATATTTTGATAAATAATTTGTCCACAAAACACGAGATATTATCCTTTAATAACATGTGAGTTTTTTTGATCGGGTATTTTTTTATTCATTTTTTCATTTTAAGATTTTTTTATATTTTTTAACTTTCTTGTTTTTAAATTTTTTTGTTTTGTGTTCTGTATCAATTTTTATTTTTTATATTATTTTTCATTTTTTTAGAATGTTTTTTTTTCAAATTTTAAGTTTTTTCATTTCTTAAGAATGTTTTTTTTTGCATATATATATTTTAGTATTTTTCATTTTTGAAGATTTTTTGGGGCATTTTTCATATTTTCCCATTCACCAAACATGGGAATATAATTTTTAGGGAATTTAATTCCAAAAAATTGATTCTGCAAAATATAGATTTTTTTTTGGTATATAGTATTTCGCTACCAAATGCCCCTTAGAAGGTGCATCCTTTATTTTTTTTAATACGTAATTACCTAATAAACCATGTTTTATTTAATAAAAAACTATAATTAGTAAATATAGGTAAGAATATATTTGTAACAATGCTTTCACGATTAGTATATACTAGTATAGATAGGATAGTTAATTAATAAAATAAGATAATTAATTAATAGATTTGGGGGAGTTTATATGTAAAAACAAAACCCCCAAAGCCTTTACCTCAATTATTTGGAAAACAATAATCCTAAGTTTACTAAAAAAAAACAATCTTGCTGTATGGCTAGCTTAGTACTAGCCCACTACTAGCAAATGCTAATGTGGCAGAGAGAGATAACCAAGTTTACATGTTTAGCTGATCAACTGCTTTTGAAAAATATTCTTTAAATATTTCTCTTATGTTAATTGGCTCCAAAAAATTTTGGCTGATGACATCTTCCATTATGTGGTATTTGACATGGAAAGTGACATGACAGCTAACATGTCATGTTTTAACAAAAAAAATTAATTATCCAAATTTTTGTATTGTTAACGTTAATGCTAATTTTAATTTAATGTTAAAATTAATATTAATGCTAATTAATGTTAATAATAATAATAATAATAATAATAATAATAATTTGAAGTTAATTTTAATTTTAGTATTAATTTTAATGTTAATATTAAAGTTAATATTAAAGTTAATTCTAATAGTAATGTTAATGTTAATTTTAATTTTAATATTAATGTTAATGTTAACCAGCTAAACCTGTAAACTTTGTTACCTCTCTCCACCACATCAGCATTTGCTAGTAGTGAAAGCATTCACAGCGGAAGAGATTTCAAATGCTACATTTGGACTTTAGTTAAATTGTGTAGCACTTGAAGGCTGCAATGGGCACTTGTCCATACTTGAAAATTACTAGAAAGTTAATAGACACTCCAGATCTGGAGCGTGTTCTAGCTCCGCTACATTAATTTTTGGGCCCACTAAATTAACAATTATTACCAAACATGGAAGAAAGTTAAAGAGGTAAAATAAGGATAAAAACTCTTACCAAATATTGAAAAAAAATAAAAAGAAAAAAATAGGATGGATGTTAATTTGGAGTGTACTATTGTGTGTCAATATCAAGTTGACACTCTAAAAATAATAATTTACACAAATTTTAATAATTTGGAGTATATGTTTAGAGTGCTACCACTATGAATGCTCCGAACTAGTACTAAGTTAGCCATAGAGAATTTCGAAAGAAAATACAACTTTCTTACAAGTTACAACATACTCTATCTTATGCTAACATGGTCTTTTCAAGCCCCACCTCTCTCCTCTCCCCTCCAATAGAAATCGACCCTGTGATAAGTTGTAAAAAGATGGTAATACTTTGGTTATAGTTGTACCATTACTCATTTGGAAAAAAGAGCAAATGACGATGGAACATTGGAACTCCCCACTTTGTGCTACGGTTGTTTGCACTAGACAGACACTATCTTAGCTAGTGGCAAGCTGAAAGGAAGGTTTATTTAGGTGTTCTTTTTAAAAATATAAGTTAATGACTTTATTCCAACAGAATATAGACAATTTACTTAGGACTCATTTGTCAAATACTATTCACCCCTCTAAATTGAACCTCCCAACCATTAGGGGTGCAACTCGGACGGGTTGGATCGGACTTGAGGTCAATCCGAGCCTAATCCGATGAATCATAAGCCTAGTCCGAGCTCAAGTCCGATCCGACCTCGGGTTCAACATATGAAGCCCAAGACCAAGTTCGGAGGATTGGGTTTGGCTCGGGTTGGATCGGGTCCATTGGGTTTATCGGGCTCTAATATACTAATTGAAACAATTTTAAACAAAAGTAATATTAAACACATAATCAAATAGCAATCAAGTCTTGATCATTACAAAATACAAACTGAAATAAGATTTATGATAAGAAGTTGAAGAGTTTGGGTGAAAAAATTTAGGATTTAAACTTTTTATTTGAGAAGTTTGACAATATATATATATATTTTTTTTTGAAGAACTGGTACTTCATTGAATAAGATGCAATTACATATTACATATGATCAGCTTCAGATGGAGCTATTATCTACTCATTACTCCAATATCTGTCTCCAGATTGTTAATTAAACTAGTTACAGATAGCCCAACACCTTCGAAAATTCGTCTATTCCTCTCTCGCCAAATGTGCCAAACCGCTGACAATAGTCGAATCCTTGCTTTATCAAACCTTTCCCTCCCTTGAGTTTTCATGCAAAGGATCTGTTCTACTATCTCAGTTAATTCTTCATGCATATTTGCAGTGAGGCCCATACTCCGACTGCAATGCTCCCAAATCCGATTAGAGAAAGCACACATGAAGAATAAATGGCTCCTTGATTCATTCTCTCCACCACAAAGGACACATTCCCGATTTGGAATAGGAATACCAAACCGCACCATGCGATCTCTAGTGAGCAATCTGTTGCGATAAGCTTTGTATAAACAAAGTTTCATCTTCATGGCTGCTTTTGGCATCCATATCACCTCTGCCCAATCAACTTTCTCTCCCCGATCTCTTGACTGCTCATATGCTACTTTGGAGGAGAATTTGCCATCTACTGTATCAAGCCACTCCCATCTATCCGCCTCACCTGTTTGATCTAATTGAACTGCCTCAATTTCATCAGCATGCCACTGTCCAACTGAGCGGTTGTGCACACACCAATTCCCTTCATGGATCAATACAGATAACGGCTCATCAGCTCCACTCAATTCGAACACCGGCCAGCCCTCTCGCTCGACCAAGCTTCGGTGATTAAGCCACGGGTCAAGCCAAAGGCTTGTGGTTTGGCCGTCAGAAATCACCCGGTTTATATGTTGCTTCAGAATCGGACGAATTCGGAGAATATTCTTTACTGTCACTGAAAAATTATTGTCAATGGGTTGAACCCAAAAGTTGGTGTTCTTCAAGTACCTGTTCGTGGTCCATTTCGCCCACAGTGAGGTACCATCGAGCAGTCGACTCGCCATTTTATACAAGGCTACTTCTCGTAGGGTTCGAAGTGACCGAATCCCTATTCCTCCCTCCTCCTTCGGTCGGGTTAACTCCCCCCAGCCGACTGTATGTACTCCACCTCTCCAGACGAAGTTCGCACATAACTTCTCAATTTTCTTGATGATCATATCTGGGACATAGATGGCTTGCATCCAATAGTTAGCTATAGCATGAATAACTGATCGAATGAGCTCAATACGTCCTCCAAATGACAATAATTGCGCTTGCCAACCCTCCAATCTATTCTGAACGTGGTGTAGCAGTCCTTGGCAGTCAGCGTAGCGTGCATAGTTAATCGACAATGGCAATCCAAGATATCTGACCGGTAGATGTCCTCTCTCAATATGAAGCATCTGCGACCACCTTTCTTTCTCTGGACAATCCCTATTAAAATAGACATGACTTTTCTCCCTATTAAGTTGCAGGCCAGATACTGTAGCGAACTTCTCCAGGACATTATTCAGAGAGTTGATACTCCTTTCTGAAGGCTCAACGAACACTAGTAAATCGTCAGCATAAACCAAATGAGAAATAGTAGGCCGTACCCGATGGTAAAGAGATTTGATTAGCTTGTCATGCACTGCAAGATCCATTAAACAAGTAAAATATTCCATGACGATCGTGAACAAATACGGCGAGAGCGGGTCTCCCTGTCAAATGCCCCGATTGCTTTCGAAGTACCCGCATGGTTGCCCTTTGACGAGAATGGAGAACGTAGGTGTTGTTATGCATTCTTTGATCCTCGCCACCCACCACTCTTCGAACCCCATGCGAAGCAATATTTGACACACAAATCCCCTATTCACCATATCATATGCTTTACGGAGGTCAAGTTTAATACATCCTTTTTTTCCTCCTGCTTTGTTGAAATCGCGCACCAGCTCGTGAGCAATCAGACAGTTCTCCGCAATGGACCTTCCTTTGATGAAAGCAGACTGATTATCAGATATCAATCCCTGCATGATCTCCTGCATTCTATCACACATAAGATGAGTAATAATTTTATAGAGGAAGTTACAACAAGAAATGGGACGAAAATCCCCGAGCTCGGCAGCATCCTCCTTCTTTGGAACTAACATCAAGAACGTGTGGTTCAGTTCTTTTATTAGACGGCCTGTTTTAAAGAAATCTTGGACAATATGTAGCACATGAATCTTTAGAAGGTCCCAATGTTTCTTATAAAAAGTCGCATTAAACCCGTCTGGCCCTGGAGTTTTGTTAGGGTCCGCCCTAACTATGATCTTTTCTATCTCCTCCATCGTCACCTCTTGTCTCAATAATTGATTTCCTTTCTCTGTCACTATTCTTTTACAAGTAATAGTCGGAAAATCTTCCAAGTAATCAGATTGGTTATATAAATCAGTAAAATACCTGATAGCTTCTTCCTCCATGCCCTTATCGTGGTTCAGTAAAACTCCATGTACGTCCAGAAGCGGACTAATAGCATTCCTGTGTTGTCGTGCTTTAACAGTAGCATGGAAGAACTTAGAACATCGATCCCCGTCTTTTAGCCACGAACATTTAGCTAGTTGTTGCAGATGAATTTCTTCCTGGAATCGTGACTTGCGAACTCTCGCCTGGAGTTCCAGTTCTTTATTTACTAACTCGGCGTTGAGGGGATTAGCTTGTACCTGTGATTGAATGTCCTGAAGCTCCTTTTCCATGTTCACTAAGTCTTTGGCAGGCCGATGCATATTCCAATTCTTGAGTGACCTTTTGATACGTTTAAGCCTCTGGATGAGACAAAACTGAGGAGAACCAGTGATTGGAGGCTCAAAGCCTTTAGCTACAGCTTCAGAGTATCCCTCCATTAAAGGCCATGCATTATTGAATCTGAAGGGTCGCCGCCGCGAAGGAGAATCCTCTTGGATCCGAACGAGCAGTGGCGTGTGGTCACTAGTACCACATGGTAAACCTTCACATTTGCCGTTAGGAAAAGTCCCCATCCATTTGTTGTTGCAAATCGCTCTATCCAATTGGCAAACTACTCGGTTAACAGCCGAACTGTTACTCCAAGACCAAGTATGTCCCGTTTTTGCCATATTTATCAAACCCGATGCAAGTAAACAGTCTTGGAAGTCCGCTAGGATGGATGCGGGAACCTGTCGACCTCCAATTTTTTCGCTCTCTGAGACCATGGCATTGAAGTCACCGATAAGAAGTAATGGACCGCTCTCTCCAACTTCTACCGATACTTTTATCAGATCCTTCCAGAGTTGGAGTCTTCGCCGGCGGTCATTATGGCCGTACACCGCTCCCACCATGATGATCAGACCCCCTTTATTAGCATATTCTGTCACAATTAGTTGCTCTGACAGGAATTTAACCGTTCCCGACCAACTACGTGTATCCCAAAACATCCAAATACGCGCCACTCCGCAGATCAATCCATTATGGATTGAAGACCAGTGCGTGGGAATACGACTGTCTAGCCTGTTTGTAGACTTAATCTTACTCTCCAGTAAAGCTACTATAGAACAGTTATGCTTCCTAGTCATATTAGTGATTTCTTTCCATCTGTCGATCGAGTTGCAACCTCGAACGTTCCAAGATAGAATCGACATGGACACTTAATTGAGGGGAGTGTCCGAGTCAATCCTTCTACTCTCCCCCGGACAGTTAGAGAGAGTATTATGAGCATTCGATACCACGGAAGTTCGGGACGGGCTCTGCAATAGTTTATTCCATTCTGGATTCGTTATAGTTAATTCATTACCTTTGCTTGTAGAAGGATTAAGACTACTATTCCCTTCTCTCGTAAACACCGCGCCTTCCTTTTGAGTCTTGGACGCCTTCTTGCTAATTCTTGTTGCTTCCTCTGGCTCCGTATTGCTTTCTTCTTCTTCAACCCCGCTCATCCCCTCAACCGATTGGTTGTCTTCTATTCTGATTTTACTTGAGGGACCAACCAGTACTAGTGCAAGTGCCCCTGGTATAGCTTGAGTTTCCCGTGGCTCCGGATTTTGGCGTTTGCCAAGCAGCGACATCGATGCTATCTCGTTCCGGCCAACTGGTGATTGCTGGTCTGGTGCTTCCATCTCCATTTGCACATCCTCTCCTGGCTTTTCTTGCTGTTGTAGGTATTCTCCCTCCTTATTGACTTCAGGTTCTTTCTGTACGATATCCCCTTGGTCCTCTCCTACTTCCCCTGTCTCCGTTCGCATTTTACAGTGAGCGTTAACATGTCCAAAACAGTTGCATATAGAGCATGATGGTGGCACCCATTCATACTCGATCTCCTGGACACTCCATTCGCCATTTGGAAGTACTAGATCAATTGTTCTCGGTAGCACATCTCCAGCCTCAATCTCTACAAATATTCGGGCATATGATAATCTCTGTCTCCGTGCCGTCGGGATGTCAGTACGGATCGGCTTCCCTACCATGCTCGCCATTTTCATTATGGAGGGGATACTCCATAGTTGAGGGGAGAGCCATGGAAGACGTACCCAAATAGGAACCTTCGAAAGTCTATCCTTCTCAAAATTTGATTCCGGATACCATCTTTTGAGTACTACTAATCTTCCATCAAACGTCCAAGGACCACCTTCCAATATACGTTCGAGGTCTTCTACGAGAGCAAACTTTATAAAGTAGAATCCGTTTTCACGGGAGAAAATTTCCATCTCGCCTTTTGGTCTCCAGACTCTGTACGCGAAAGCTCTAATCTGCCCATAGAAAGGCCGATCGCCTATGACATAAAGAACTAGTGTGTTCTTCCAGTACTCCTTAGTTTCCTGAATATCATCATTAGTAATTTCTACTACTCTCCTCCCGTTTATGATACTAGGTTCAATGTATTGCATGTCAATCTCCTCTTGGACTGCCACTGGCTGGCATATTTCAGCCCATGAGACTGGCTTAGAGTTCTTCCCAGAACTACTTTCCTTTGTGTGCCTCGGCGCTGTTTGTTTTGTTTGATCACCAGCCGCTTTCCTCTGACCTGATTCATTTCCCAGATCGCTCATCATCTTCCCCTTCAACTTCCTGTCTCCTTCTTCCCCTCGAGTTAGGGGCAAAGGCTTCCATCCGGTCCGACTCCTTTGAGTCCTTCCCCCTCTACCAGGAACTGCTGCACGTCCCGCAGGTTCCCTAGTATGTTGAGTTTTGGTTCTCCGCCGTCTTTCCACCGTCGTCCACCCTCCCGCAACTTCAGTGACATCTTTATCTGATTGTGAACTCTCCCCTGCTTCCTCTGTGACTTGGTTCCCCGTCGTTTCGGTGCCGCTCGGAGTACCTCCGTTTGTACGAAGGAACCCTAACCCTAGCGCCGACATCTCTTGACAATATATATATATATATATATATATATATATATATATATATAAGTCGGATTTCGGATTCTTGGGGTAATCCGGCACATGAACCCAAGCCTAACCCGATTTATGATCGGGTTCAAATATTTGAACCCGAGCCCGTATCCGACTATCTACAACCCTAACCCAACCCATTAACGGGTTTATCCGATCGGGCTCGGGTTTAGCCCGCCCGAGTTGCACCCCTACTAACCATCGAGTCCGGATCTGTTTTCTTGGAATTATTGTCTTATTTAATGTCCCCACACCTATTTGTCTCGTGGGCCCACCACTTAAAAAAATAAAAGCAAAAAAGTAGAGAGGGACAAAAAAAGAAGACAGTAAAGCCTCGTTTGGTTCACGAAAACATCGGATTGGAAAAGAAAAAAAAAGATCACTTTTCTATGTTGGGTGTCAAAGGATTTGAGAAAAAAATAAAAATAATTTCGAATGGAAAAAAATAGGGAAGAAAGTAATTTCATCCATCTAAGCAAAATTTTAACATTGAAGTATTCACTTTTCTTTCGAAATTTTTTGGCATTTTCAAACATCTGAAAGAAAAATCAATAGAAATTGTAATTTTCCAAAGGAAAGGAAATGAAAAGGAATTGATTTTCTTTTCCTTTCATTTCGCGAACCAAACGAGGCCCAAATTCCGAACAACAGATCACGACTCCAAACCATTCATTTTTTATGTGACTGACGTGAAATATTAAAAATATTTTGTGTCATCTAACATAACAACGGACATGATAAATTTTAGCTAAAAAAATTAATTACTCAAAATTTTAATGTTAATAATAATATTAATTTTAGAAAAATACAATAACACTTCTATGTTTCATAAGTATTACACGGACTACCGCTTTTATAGATGGTCCGTGTAATTACTTTCAAATAGAAATAATTTTTATAACAAATGTAAAACATATAAATAGTTAATATAATTTACGAAAATTTTCATAAAAAGCATAAATATTTAAGAAAATTGTGTAAAAGACACTAAGTTTATGAAAATAACGAGAAGAGCACCGTCGCGCCTAAAAATAGGACGTGACAAAATTTGGCGCCCTATTTAGGGGCGTGAAATTTTAAAATTTTCCAAATTCCTCAACCCTTTTTGATTAGGCCTGATTAGGCCTAAAATAGAAACGGGATTAAACATCACTAAAAATAGGCGTCCTAAATAAGGACGTAGAAAATATTTTGGCACCTAAAATTAAGGCGTGGATTTTTATTTTTTATTTTTTTCGGAAAATCGACGCCCCATGAAAAAATATCCACAAAATTTTGTCTCCCAAGAAAAAAACAAACAAGCAAGAAATCTACGCCCAAAAGAAGGGCGCCAAACTTCTTCATTTCCACGCCGAAAATATGGACGCCCATTTTACATCCATTTCTCTAATCCATCTCCTAATCCCATATCCTTGCTAATACATTTTCTAATCCCATATCCTTTGTTTTTGACGCCCATTATTACGACGTAAAAAATTCGCGCCATACTTTTAGACGCAACGATGCTCAACCTGTAATTACTCCAAACTTAATTCCTTTTACGAAATAAGTTTAAAGTTCAGTGCTTACAACACAATTTTTCGTATAATTTATCCTTAAATTTAATATTATTTATATTACGTTCGCTGTGATATCAATTCTTACGGCATCTGTCGTACTCACGACAGCTGTAACATAAAAATGGTAAAGATGGTTTGGAGGAATATTTGGCTAATTATATGGACACAGCCAAAAGTGATCGGGGTTAGTCCATTTTTTTAATTTTTTTTGTCCAGTTTCTAACAAGGACTGTCAGGATCTAACAAGGACTGTCATAATGGGATAGTCCCGATCACTTTTTGGCTGTGCCCAAATAATTTGCAGAAACATTTTTGGAGGGATGAATAACGAAAATTCACGAAGTAGAATTCGCATATTTCAGCGGCGATCGGAAGAGAAAACTGATCGAGAAAGAATCTTCAGCAGGAAAAAAGAGAGTAGATCTTGTATCTTGTATTTAGGTTTTCTTCTTCTTCTTTCTTCCTCTGAAACCCTAATTAATTTTCGCATTTTTTTTCGTTAAAGTTGAGATCTTGCGCTATTCTACTCGCGTTCTTGATCATTTTATTGCTTCTTAATCGGAAGAGTTTGGTTGTTTTTGCGTCCAGATTGGTCGGGAAAAAAATGTTTGGACTCGCGAGAAGAAGGATTGGATCCTGTGCTCTCTCTCCATCGGTAAAATCATGATTTTTTTTGTTCCTCCTATTTTTTTTTGAAGTAATTTATCGACTAATTCGTGTTATTTTTGGTGTCGAATTAGAATTTGAGTCCGGTGGCGTCCATTTGGCCTAAGAGTTACTCGTCTGCTTCCAAAGAGGTACTAAGTGATCCATTTTTATGTTATTTTTTTAGTTTTCTTAGTTGTTCAAATTTGATCATGTTGTAGTAAATTTTTTGTTCAATTTGATTTATAGGAAAAGCATTATTTCGTGATTTATTGTTTAAAGTTTCGAATGTTGTGTCGAGATATCAACTTTACTTGCATCATCGTAAGAAAACCTTGAGAAATTACTGTATGGAGGACCATTTTAGCAGAAAGCACGGACACTCGAAGTCAAGCGGTATCCGTCTTGTGTCGTATCAAGCACATGGGCGGAAGCATGATTTTTTTCCCACAGCACTGATGTGATCATTATAGCACTGCAGTGAACTGTGGAAAACGACGACATGCTATTGTGAAGACTGCAGGAAATATGACAACTTTGTGGTTAGCTACGAGCGATGTTACGGGTGGAGCTAGTCCTGAACAGAATTTATAAAACCTCATCCTTTTGTCGAACTATGTTGTTGTTGTTGTTTTTTTTTTTTTTTTTGGTGAGAGAATCAGTGAGAGGAAAACCTCCCCAGTGTTTCATTAAAGAGAAGTTTAACGAAACCAAAGAGTTACAAATACCATTACATGATCAACAAAACGTGGAACCTCCATAAAAGTACACAAAAGATAGAAGAAATGTCACATTACATATAGACAAAAATGAATAAAAAACTGCTATCAATTGCTCGTGTTTCATTCATGTCTGTCTCGGAACAAATTGTTGGAGATTATTTCTAATATGGAAAGAACAACAGAACTGGAAATTAAAGAACCGAGAAAAAAGGATACGTTACAAAAGATGTTGTCCTTAGAATAGATTTTGTCCCCTCAAATCGATTCACCAGGGTTGACGACAATCTACTTCCGAGGTACAACGAATCATGACTCGCTTTACCATGCACTCGGTGGTGAATTCCTCGATCAATCAATCCCGCCTTACCCGAAGGTAAAGAAAACGAAGGAAAGGATTTTTGGTTTTAGATGGAAATTTGTTCTGTTCTGTTCTATGTATGAAGACAAAGTATTGAAAATTCAATGTAATCACTCAAAATCTTCTGAGCAATCTATTGTCTAGGATATCCGCGTCACGTATCCTGTAACATGATTACTTGAGAATCGAGGCTGCTTAAGACCAAGAAAAAAAATGAAAATAATAAATACAAAGGAGAATCCTTTTTACCCCTGGCCCGACCTGCACAATGCAAGTGCTAAGTGCGTCTAATAAATGAAAAGGAGATATGAAATTACCTTTTTACTCCTGCTTCGACCTGCGCAATGCAAATCTGCTAGTGCTAAGTGCATAAATGTGTCAAAATCGCACAATTATTCGCGCACCCACACGCGAGTTGCATGGGCTTTAGCCCGCAACCTCAAAACTTACTTATCCCAATAAACGAAAATAAGTAATAAATACAAAGGAGAATCCTTTCTTCTATCCAATGTGGGACTAAAACATTCATTATTGAATCACATTAGCAACAAGATGTTGCTCCCAAATGCAACACCACCAACACAAACGCCTTTGCTTCTTGATTCCTCTTCCAGAAGGTCCTCCTGCCCAAAACCTGATATTAGACACTATCTTGCCCACTAGTTGCAATATGGTATTATGCTTTTGATTAAAAAATCTATTATTTCTTTCTAACTAGACAGTAGACACCCTAACATACGGCTGCTGCCATAACATGCCATAGCCAAGAATCCATTTATCTGGAAAAAAATTCCCTCCATAAACCCCAAAGTGATTTACCGTGCTTGGGTATCCTCTAATGTTGAAAACATTTTTGCATGCCTCCAAATCGGCCACACAAAATCACAATGGAGTAAAAGTGACTCCAGGTAGAACTATGTTGTCGGAAGAGGAACTAAAGTCGGGAAGTGAGGAGCTTCCATGGTGGGAGCCTTGGAGTAAGATGAGACATTTGGACAAGGTTGGAAGGTGGAAGAGTGACTTGTTGCCGTGTGTGAGTGGTCATAAGGGGTGTGGTTGGTTCTAGTGAAGGTGGAGGACCAAGTGGTGGTTGAAGTAGGAGAGACACCATTTGAGGAGACAAAAAGAATGTTTCGAGGGGAGTAGAGGATTAACTTGATAAGTATGAGGGGACACAAGACCTAACTGGTTTGTTAAGTATCTGATGTTTACTTTTTTCTCTTAGAGGCATATACTAATTTTTTTGGGGTAAAAATCCGGAGGGGGTTCAAGCCCCCTCAAGTTACTGTATGTATCTTCCCTTGGCCAGGCACGTATAAGATATGATAGTGACACCCAAAGTACACTAGGACATGCCAAAATATGTCATATCCATTGCCTGAGTGGATACGCATTGTCACGTGTCTTATTTATGTCCATGCAACATAGACACTTTATAAGTTATATTTACATATGAACAAAGTAGAGAATCTGCTGGAAACTAATACTGTGGAATTAAACTTTTATAGATGACAGTTCGTGATGCTTTGAATTCTGCGCTTGACGAGGAGATGTCCGCTGATCCGAAAGTTTTCTTGATTGGCGAGGAGGTAAACATACGAGAGTGATTTTGATTGTATTATGAGTGATCTTTTTAGCTCGTACTGATAGGATAGGGTTTGTGCAGGTTGGAGAGTATCAAGGTGCATACAAGGTTAGATGCTTATGCGAGCTGAGGCTTTGTTTGGTTGTTTGTGTATTTTGCTTGTGTTGAGTAGCTCTTCAATTGTTTGCTTCTGTAGATCACCAAGGGTCTGCTCCAGAAGTATGGGCCGGAGAGGGTTTACGACACTCCAATTACAGAGGTTGCTTTATTTTCAATGCTAGATGTTTGAGCTCTGTTCAAATTTTGCATTTCTAATGTAGTTATGTCTTTGTTTTGATCTATCCTGTAGACAGTTTATTTGTTGAACTACTGATTGTTTCTTTGTCTTCGGACGTTTTTTGTTGTGCTACTATATTAGTGTATGCTTTTCTTTGTTATGATACTATATTAAACATTTTTTTCTGTTATTCATCTGCAGGCTGGATTTACTGGAATTGGAGTTGGGGCAGCATACTATGGTCTTCGTCCTGTTGTGGAGTTTATGACGTTTAACTTTGCTATGCAGGTTAGTGATATATGTGTGTGTGTGTGAAATTGTGTTTGTACTGTGAAGGTTTTAACCTTTATGTCCTGGTGTCAGTTACTTTCTGGTTTAACATTAAAGGTATTTAGTTTTTAACCTTTATGTCCTGGTGTCAGTTACTTTCTGGATTGGGAATTGAGTGCCAAAGTGATTCCCAGTCACTTGGTTTAAGCATGAAAGTTACTTGCTACTGTTGATACTTTATGTCATGCTAGTGCTTCATGCTATATAGTTTGCTTGTTCTTCTGTTCATTTATGTGGGCATACACACCCTTATGCATTTATGACAGCTTTTAGTGCAGTCACAAAATCCAACCCCCTTGCTGAACAATTCTATGTATTAGCATTTGATTAGAGTTTTTGTTCTGAGCGAGATTTATGCAAAAGTCATAGTTTTTTTTCTTTCCTTATGATCTTGATACTATTATAGATATTCTTTGCAAACTAAATTCATTTATTCGAAAACTTGATCCATTTTTATGATGCATTTCAGGCAATAGATCATATCATCAATTCAGCAGCAAAGTCGAACTACATGTCAGCAGGTCAAATGCCTGTCCCTATTGTTTTCAGGGGACCCAATGGTGTTGCTGCTGGTGTTGGTGCCCAACATTCACAGGTAAATTAGCATATCTGGAGTTCAGATGGTGCTACTTCATGGCATTTCCAATCTTTGAGAATATATATTACACTATAATGTGGTTGAAGTTGAACATAATTGAATTCTGGTTGTTTAAGAAAAGAAACTAAAACATAACAAGCAAGCCTCTGTGTATTCATTGACTGTTTGGATCGACTTGTCGAGACTCGAAAAAGAGGAATTCATTTCTGTAATCCATGAGTCTTGTTAGCTATTGCAAAAACTTTGGGCTGGTAGTTACACAAGATATATGTTTCAAGATGCGGGTAAGAGGCCTGACATGTCACAGTTTCATTTGCTTAAAAATTTCTAGACATTGTCATCCTTATTTTCTTCTGTATTCACTTAAGTTCAACTGCCATGCCTGACCTTGTTACATTTCGATATAGTTTTTAGGAAAACATGCTTCAACCCACTGGTTATCTAATGCCCATATTCTATTCTACTTTGCAACAAATTGTGCTAGGTGCTAGCATCTTTGGTGCATGAAGAGATCCGAAAGTGGCTACTAGATCCCAAAAAGTGGTGCTTGATTCAATTTTCAAGCTAACACTATGCCACTATAGAAGTTTCCCAACATGTATAATCATATACAAAGCCAATACCTAACATGATTTGTTAACTTGATATGTAGTAAAGAAAATAAAATATGGAGCAAGTTATGATTCATTGGTAATTTTCAGTGTTATGCAGCATGGTATGCATCCTGTCCCGGGTTAAAAGTCCTTGCCCCGTATTCATCCGAGGATGCTCGGGGCTTGCTCAAAGCGGCTATTAGGGACCCTGATCCTGTTGTTTTCCTTGAAAATGAACTTCTGTATGTAGTTCCAAACCATATGTTTGTCATTTGAGACCTGAAGAATTACCTAATTAGCCAATCTCTGGATCCTTTTTTTTTAAATTTCAGATATGGAGAATCTTTCCCTGTTTCTGAAGAAGTTAGGGATTCCAGTTTCTGCGTTCCTATAGGAAAAGCCAAGGTATATTCCTATTTTGCATATTAAGTGTTCCTCGATCTTTCTTTCTTTCTTTCTTTCTTTCTATTTCATGCATCTAATGTCGCGTGCTGACAGATAGAACGAGAAGGAAAAGATGTGACAATTACTGCTTTCTCAAGGATGGTTGGTTTTTCTCTTCAGGTGTGTGATTAAAATAGTCTGTATTTTATTCCTACTTTACATGCCTTACCATTTCGATGAGTATTCCATATGTCTAGCTACTTGCTATTGAACTATTGCTGTCCTTTTATTTGCTTTGTGGTAAACCTTTTTTTTTTTTTTTGTTTACTCACTTTACTGTAATAGATAACTGTTCGCTGAACATTTTGCAGATATCCATTTCATTTGCCTGCTTGATTTTCAGAATTTCCTTATTGCCCTAGTCACATTACTGGCTTGTAGATTCTTGTTATATTATTTATTTTTTGCACAATGATGGTGTTTTATATTTGTTTATTTATAAGTTGCATTTCTTAGTAAGAAAATCAACCTTGAATTTGAGGAATCTTTCAAAATTTCTTTGGAAATTTATAGATGAAATGATTTTTCAAGCTGTTCATTACATAGTAAAACAAAAGTAGCTATCCTAGATATAATCATTTTCTCGTTATGGAAGTTACTCAAGTTATTCCTGTTAATCCTAGTGATGTCCTCTACAACCCCACAAATTATTATTGTCATAATACCTTCCATGTGCAGTCAGTACATTTGGATGGTCTTTATCTACACATAGTTATCTTTCTGCTTTATGACAATGTTGAAATTTAAGCTTGCAATGTTGAGTATCAATGCTAAAAGTGTTGGGCAGAATTTTTGTTTTGAAAGCAGTGTTGTAATGTTACAATTAATTTCTGACTTCTTCATATAACGACTGAAGGTTAAGTTTTAGAAATTAGGAGTATTTATTTCAGAGTTGGCAATTGAAGCTAAAGCCAGACTATCTTGCCACAAGCTCTCATTACGCAGTGCAAGTTGCGAGTCTAATTTGGCCTAGCTAGCTGGCTAAACCAACTTACTCTGCAGTCAGAAAATAGATTACTATTCCAACATATTAGCCATTTCTCATATTAATTGAAGTCCGAATCTATATATTTTAGTTTTGAAGTTTATGGTGTTCTTCAAATTTATTTTACTGGAGAGTTGGGTATTTACCAAGGTTTTAGGATTTTAGCCCCAAAGGATAAATTTTGTGCATTCGGCTAGAACTGGTTCAGAATCTGCTAAAAAACTTGGTCAAGCCGTCAAGGTACATCAAGCAAATTTTTTTTTTTGGATACTTTATAAGTCTGTAAAATTGAAACTATTAAAAGGACCATATTAAGTGCAATCCCGTACCAGTCAGTAGACTAAATCTTAATTACCAGAAAAATTACCGAATCTATAAAAACCTTAACCGGAAAGCATAAAAAGAAAAAGAAACAGCGTTAGAGGAAAAGAGGATGATCGGAGAATATACGAGTTGCTTACCTTGATTGTTGCCTCCATCCTGTAGTTGCTGCATCCTGCATTCCTGAAGAACTTAATTATTTGTAGAGGAGGAAGGAGAAATCCGAAAACAAAGTAGAAACGACTAATTGATGAGGACATCATTCAAATTTTGAATTCAGATTTCAAGTTGTTTTTCATTTGTTATTCTGTTTTTGGTTACCTAGGGGGCGTTTGGTTCACTGTAATGTAATCGTAATCGTAATGGAATTGGGTTTGTAATGTAATTGGGTTTGTAATGTAATGGAATCACAATTACATTACCATGTTTGGTTGGAACATGTAATTAAACTATGGAATGTAATACCAATTACATTCAAGTGTTTGGTTTAACATGTAATGTGTCACGCCCTGACCCGGAATCACCCGAATCATCGTCCTCGCAGGGGGCGTGATGCCGCACGAGCCTGGAGTTGCGCTCGTGCAAGGCAAGATGACAAGTTCTCAAATGGTTATCTTTTGATTCGATATTAACAACGAAAGGAAAACAGAGTATACGAAAAAGTTCTCTTTATTGATATTCGAAACTGAGATTACAATGGCTTTCGATAGCCTAATAATATATGCCAGATTGGCTACAACACTCAGGTTCTCTCTTGCCCACAAAGGATTTCACCGTTCCATACATCATGCCTTCTATATCTCGGCCGCATCAATCCAGTTGCATAGTCCGAGCGTCAAGCGATCGCACGCTTCAATACGCTTCGGCATTCCAAGCCTTAACGCGTTCAAGCAACGCTTCGCTGCGCGCCATCCATTCCCTGCACCCTGCATGAAGCTGGTGGGGGATCAGTACGTTCGTCCTCGCATGTACTGAAGCAAAGATCTTCTTTCCAAACCAACATTGTAATATTTACGTTGAATCATGCAACTTAGCTTATGATCTTGCTATGTTCTCCTTAGGGTCAATTTCATGGCATCCTTGAAAGCGTAAAGCATGTTATCATAGCAGCATGTTATCGAATTGAATAGGCAAGCAAACAAGCAATCTCGTGTTTGATTCGTGGCGCGACATCTTACCAAGTCGACGCACTCGCCCTTGTACCGACGCAAGGTGAATACGCCGCATTCCTTCCTTGTCATGTTATATGTGCATCTCTAAGCAGGATCTCTATGCAGGACGCATACGCGCCTACACTTTCAACCCATCGTTCCTTAACTATACGAGGGCCGTTGGCGTATCCGCGCCGGAATGGACTAAAGGAGTTCCTTTCTTTTCTCTTTATTCTTTTCTCAATATTTGGTCGGGCTGCCCGGCGTTTCACGGGTTAGGTCACATCCCAACAACCGAAACGTTCCCGCTGCATACCATCATTTGCGGCTTTCCCATCTTGTTTAAGGATGTGCGCCTACAAAGATTATTCGATTCCCTCCTAGGCCAAGCGGTTCCGGGGCGCTCCGGCATTTAACCGTTTGGGGGAAACACCCGTGCACGGGAGATATCACATTTTATCTCTCGTCCATTCCATTCGACCATGCAACGCCCTTATCATTCAAGCAATCAAATTCAAACAACCAAACATAGTCTTCAGTCCGAGACTCAGACTTTATCATCTCGCGTCTCTTCCGTTAACTTTCTGTGTTCTTACGTTTCATACTTCGTTTCAATGATTCAATGGCATCATGCCTCAACTCAATGCTCGTCAACCAAACGACCCGAAGGTCTCGAACACCTTTCGAGGCACCATGTCATATCCAACAGTTCCGTCACATTCATGCCACAACTGTATTCTTTCGCAACGAAGCCATCTTTTATTATCCCGTGCACGTAGGCACGTTTTGACCATATATCCATGTTCTATAACTTAGCATTCAATGTTCGGGCTTGTGCACTAGGACGCTCGCCTATTGTCTTTCAATGTTCTAGCCGTTCTAACTCGTGCACAAAGGCACGGTATGGTTCGTGCACTAAGGCACTCGCCGAGTACAGTTATCCCATGTTCTTACGGCTTGCGCACCGAGGCGCTCGCCTTTGCGATATCCAATGTCCCATAGCGACTCGTGCATTTGATGCACGTTTCATTTCAATTGTTCTAACTTAGTGTTCGATTCACACTACGATTTATCTTCGATCGGACCACGTCCGTGGCGTCGATAGGTTAACTTTTAGCATACAATGATATATTTGACTTATCGAATGAAGGAGTAAAAAGAAGTCAATCCTCCCACCTTGAGTCGGTACGCCTTCGTCGTTTCGTCGAGCCGATGTGGCTCGATTTCATAACTTTGTTGCACGGCCACTCTCCTGACTTAGCCATTTGAGCACTTCGTGCTTCATTGAATTATACGTCCGATTTGCCTTAGCGTGCCCAAGTCTCAGCCCATCGCAAGGCGTCGATTTGATTTTGCGGACCCCTTACTAAATATGGCAAAAGATCGACCTCTAATATTTTCGCGTCAAAGTATAACCTGCACACGAAACCAACTAAAATCAATACTTGCATCGATTCGGACTTGCGTCTTGGTCGATTCGATTTCTTAGAATCTTCGAGCCGATTCAACGCACTCATCCTTCGGGGCAATGCGACACTTCGCATCGATTCAACTCGATGCATTCTTTCGGGGCAAGGCAACTCTTCGCATCGACTTAGTTCGATGCGTTGCTCGGGACAGCGTAACTCTCGTATCGATTCATATCGATATATTTCTTTCGGTCAACGCGACTCGCTGAGTCAATGTCTCAGCGTAATGCACCGTGCGGAGCGGGGCATTACAGAATATACCACTCAAAACAAAGTTCGTCCTCGAACCAAAACCAACACTCCGACTAAGTGTTTTATAGATCGTTTCACGATCTCGTCCCACCAACGTTGTTCAGTTTCACACTATCTCACAATCTTTTCATTAACATTTCATAGTCTTCCCTGTAGCTCGATTTGAATTTTGTATACAACTCGATTTGGATTCATACCTATATTCAAGGCGTCCCGAAGATATATGTATTTTGACCAATTCCAGTGGTAGCAAATTGAAACAAAGCTGACAGGTAAATTTCAATCCTATGCTTGCCATCTTGTAATCTCGATCGGACTTATCCTTAGCAACTATTCTCGAAATTTCATCGCATACGTATATTCGATACATACGTGATTCATTCAATAAAGTCACTGTACGCTACGCGATTCAAAATCGCCTTTCTCATTTCGTATGTTTCATATGGACTACCAACTCTATGCGTCGCGTCAAGCCGTCGCGCATCCAATCACAACGAGTCTCCGCAACGCCTTGCGTTCGAAGTCGCCACCCAACTATTTTCGAAGTCTGGCTTATGCAACTTATCTCGATACGATTTCCTTTGTTGACTTGCAAACGCATCAACATTCAGGACTACGTCCGCTAAGTTACTTACATAGTCCCCGTGCTTAACTTCTCCCGACGCAACTTTAAATTAACATTGCACAAAGGCCACAATCTATTCGACACAAAGGTTTACATCAAGGCGACGGTGCTCAAGGCAACGATCGCCTTGACACGAAGGTCTTTACGATACGCCTTACGTTCGATTCCTATCGAGTAGGAATTTACTAGCTAAATTTCCAACTTATCCATCTCGCAACATCGAACATAATCTCAATTCACGCAAGCTCAATTGCAAGGTGAATCCGAATCTAACGACATGACTCGTAAGTCATTCCCTTATCGTTCTCTCTCGTGCATAGCACACTTCTCGCACTCGCCTATTCGAATCACTAAGTTTGTTGGCGAATTTCAATTTCGATCGTCGACCAACATAACCATTCGAGCATTCATCCGACGAATACTCAAAATCTAGCTACATCATTCTCAACCGAAAGTTGTTCCAACAATTGTCGATCGCCTAGACTTATCGTCAACACGCACCGTGTTATATTTGTTATCGGTGCAATCTCATATGCGATATCGCATGGGTCATCTTACGGTCTGCAACATTCAATTTGATTTGGCGGTCAAGTTTTATAGGGTCAGCTGCCCCGAAGCTACGCTCGATAACTGTGGATCATCACCAAAGGACAGTTTACTACGAACCATGCTATATCTTATTTCGGAGCCAAATCACGTTCCGACGATTTTATACGACTACCCAATTTCGGACAAAACCATTTCTATCGGCGCAACTAATGCGCAACTATCCTCCGAGTCAAGTCATGCACTGCCGTCGATGATTCCGTAATTTACGAAACATCTACTCGTATCGAGTTCGAGTCTATCTTATTCGCGGTCGACACAAGAGATGCTATACGCATCGAACAATCGTCGATGACTTATAGTCTCGTCTTGATTAATCACAAAGTTCATGATCAACCAGTTCGTTCCTTCTCGTATCGTTATTTATAAAACTTTTATAGCACAAGGCGCGCTCCATTTTGTATTCTCACATCGTGCTTACGTTTCCTTGCGTATCGATCTCGATACGTCGTATCAATTTCGATAGCGTAAGGGTCAACTTTGAATCCGTTTCAACGTCGACAACTTGCATTACATACTTCCAAGTTCGCAACGAACTTTTCCACACGCACCAACTCGTTTTCCGATTCGCCGCATCCCGTTATACTTTGATCGCGTAACCGAGTTACCGATTATCCAACATCGTGCCCTCGAGTTATACGATCTCGTCCTCTAAGTTTTGCGTGTTTTTCAGTCGTACTCAAATGAGTTTTGCCGTAACTAACCAACTATTTCTTAAGCACGATTACTCACGTCAACCAACTCTTCACCGAAGTCGCACATCGTGCTATTCGATTACAATTCGCATCGTCAAACATTTCTATCGAAATCGCAAGTCGTGCGATTCGATTCGTCTCGCCCAACATTTCTACCGAGATCGCAAGTCGTGCGATTCAATTCGTCTCGCCCAACATTTCTATCGAGATCGCAAGTCGTGCGATTCGATTCGTCTAGCCGAACATTTCTATCGAGACCGTAAGTCGTGCGACTCATTTGTAAGTTCGAGTTTTCCCTTTCCGTCGATCCGATTATTGCCTCAAGGCCAAATCGTTCCGCTAGTCTCGGTCGTCCGACCGACTTATCATTTCCGTCCGATGTATCATTCATTGATACTAGTCTCGTCTTATCGTCCCAACCGATCTTCGAAGAACACTTGCATCAACATACCGTCATACAAATTTTCAATCGAGTCTTGATACTCTCTCGTCCGTTGCGGACAAACCTTCCGCAATTCTCATAACGCGTCGATGCAAATCATCGTACAAGTGATACACCATATACCACTCGGAATCGAGTCATTCATCGCCTACGTGGTATGGCATATACCACTCGGAAATCAAGCCATTTCCCTCGCACTATACTTAGTATAAACCGACAATCTCTTCCGACTCACGATTTCCGCAGTGATTGTGCTTGATCACAACCGTAACTTTGATTAAATCACATTCGACACAACTCGGTCAATGTTCTCGTTTGCCAACATAAGTTTGGTGTGCAACCGAACGATTCGTTCTATCGATTTATGATTTCGATTTTTTCCTTACGTTGCATCTCGTGCAATAATTTATTTTGATATGCGTTGCACCACGTGCAACAATTTTACTTCCGATACGCGTTGCACATCGTGCTACGATTTATTTCCGACATTTCATTTCACTTTGTACAACGATTTATTTTCAATTTCCTTTGCACTTCGTGTAACGATTAATTTGATATGCGTTGCACCACGTGCAATGATTTTTTTCTTCCAACACGCGTTGCACATCGTGCAACGATATATTTTCGACTTTCCAAGTCAATGCCCAAATCCGTTCAACACATTCGGTATTGGCTTATCACTTCTCACTTTTATTTTAACGCATATTCACATTAACTCGCTGCACTTCGTGCATCATTTTATTTCTCATTCAACATGTTACATTGCAACAGTATCTCAAATCGTATTTCACCATTTGTTGCACTTGCAGCAACTAACATTTTTACGGCTCGTTGCATTCAATGCTATATACCCTTCGCGACTTTCTTAGCAAACATCATGAAATTTCCAAAACAAATGCGGCAAAATTTCACGATTGTATTAGCCTTATTGTATGGAACATCCAGTGCGGCATCGAGTAGAGTCAAGAGTGATATCAAGTGGTGGTGGGCAACTTTTAGAATTGTAATGAAGCGGGCGTCCAGAGAAAATTGAGCCTAGAGCTCTGATACCAATTTGTCACGTCCCGACCCGGAATCACCCGAATCATCGTCCTCGCAGGGGGCGTGATGCCGCATGTAATGCCCGTGGTTCGTATTACGTATTGGGAATATGTGTACGTATTTCGGACTCGTATTTTTGGTTTGTCATAATTAGTTAGCCTTGGATTTTTTTTTTATTTTGCATGTTGCATTAGCATGGTTCATCATGGCATTGCATTGGCTTGGTTTGGTTCGGTTTAGTGGGTTTGGCTTGGTTTGGTTTTATGTGGAGAACCACTCTCACCTACCACCACTCTCCACCATAAATATCTATCCCACTCTCTCTCTTCCATTATTACTCATTACTCATTCTTCTTCTCCATCTTTACTTCTCCACCTACCAGGAGAGAGGGAGAGCTTAGACAAGTGCAACTTGCTTCATGGAGGAACTCTAATTTTATTGCTTCATTCTCTTCCTTACAGCATTTGAACTCACTTTAGAACTTGGCATTTTCACTTTCCATGGCTAGATTCTTCTAGATCTAAGTTTACTTTATTTTCGGATTTCTTGGGTTTTGATCTACTTAATCCTGTTATTTCTGAGTTTTGAGGGTTCTATGTTGTAGAGAATCTCGTTCTACCCCATTTTGACCTATGGAAGTTCGGATTTGGGCCCCGGATGATAGAGTTATGCAGCTTGGAAGCCATGGCTTATGGTGTACTTCTTCTCGGAAATTTGGAGAAGAAGCACAGTCCCGAGCCGCATGGTGTACTTGATCGCATGAACATTCATGCGGCAAGTCAGTTCAAACCGCATGCACTATTGCCTTGACTTGACCGTGTGACAAGTTCATGCGGCAAGTATTCCCGGCCGCATGGGACCCAGTCAGTTCAGCCGCATAGGGCTGAGGACCTTATCCTGCCGCATCAGCTTATCTTGGCCGCATGAGTTGGACCCAGCCGCATGTGCACAGCCTTGACGAGCCGCATGAACCAGACTCACTCGCTGGCCGCATGAGTCCTATATCCGCCAGCCGCATGAGATCCTGAACCTTATAAGCCACATGAACTCCCCCCCCCCCGTCAGCCGCATAAGCAATCACCTTGACCCAGCCGCATGGGGCTCGACTTGGTTGAGCCGCATGGACTCATTTCCGCCAGCCGCAGGAGTACCCTTGCCCTCCTGGCCGCATGTGTCTTGCCCTTCTCTTGGCCGCATGAGTTCGATTTATTCCAGCCGCATGAGAATCCCTCTCCTGCGAGCCGCATGGGTCCTTAGTTCCCCCGACCCGCATGAATCTCTCCCCAGCCGCATGAACCCGACTCCTTCCCCAGCCGCATGAGATCCATCCTGGCCGCATGTGCCTTAGCCGCATGGCTCTTCTATGGCCCTGTATATTGATATTTTATTAGATATTTTACGTCCATTTTATATCCTTACGCCTTTTGTCCTGAACTTGATAAATCACGAATTGATTCACATGATTGAAATGACAATTGTACATGATATGGTGTGACAAGGAACTAGCATGACACGACAGTGACCCGTAGTGGTGCACTCCTGATAAGTAAACATGACATGCCCTGATAGTGGCCCGTCGTGGCGCACTCTTGACCAGAACTCTTGACATGATTACCTGACATGATATATCTTGATAAGCTGTTGCGACGGCTACCTGACATGACATGACCTGTATAATTAATCCAGACACCGTGGACGATTGTGCTTGTACAAATAATTCAGTCCTGTCTTGCATCATGTCTAGGGGGGACTCCTGAGTACCACGGTCAGGAGTACCCATTGAAATGGACTAAGGCTAATAACTAGATTAATACATTAGTCATGACAAGATTTCCCAGCTACAGGCAATCCCGTTACCTGGGCACGCCTTGGGATCTGTAGCCTGCCGTCGAGTAGGGCACATTTCCAGCACACTGTCATGTGTTGCACCCTTCAAGCTACCTAAGGGTACATTCGTTTCCTGGACGATGTACCCACCTGAATTCAACTCTAATTCTTTTAACCCGGGTAACCTGGATGGACTGCAGGGCTTGTGGCTGTGGAAGATTCTCACTGCATCTTGCTAGTAACTAGGCTTGTGATAACCCTAGTTAGTTAAAGTATCAAGCCGTAGTTCTTATTTGGCCGTGAAATGATTGGATGGAGTCTAACCAGTCTAGTCTTGCCCTGATCCTGTTCCAGATTATTGAATGACCAGAATGCTTGTATTTATTTTTCCGATAAATGGTGAGAATCCAAGTTCTGTTCAGACGAAGGGTTACAACCGCGGTCCTTGTTTGGTTTACGGGTTGTAACCTGGTTATCTGAATAGTTCCATGGTTATCTCGTCGTATATCATCCTGATGTATTTTTTTATTTCCAGTTCTTACTTTTATTTATATCTTGTGCTGATTGCTGGTTTTAGTTCCTAAGTGAAGCTTCCTTTGTGGCACTTGCTCTTTCTGGGGTCTGATCCAGCTGGTTTTGTGTGGCCAGATTTCGGAGCAGCTCCAGATGATCTACCGACCTTCCAGCCAGATGGTGGCCACTAGACGGAGCCCTGGCAACGAGTGGGTTTATTTTTGATCTCCCACTTTATTGTAAAAATATTCTTTTGAGGCGTTTAGCCGACGAGCACCTGTTTAGCTCGATTGCACTTTACTTACTGTCTGCCTACGGGCTGTAACATGATTGACAAATCCTAGGGTTGATCATGTATGACTAAACTCTTGCTAGTCCTAACATTTTGTAACGACTAGCTTCATGATCAGCTGAATATGTAATGTTTGGGACGCCTTACTATTGTATATTTAATGATCATACTTCTTGTAACCTTTTACTTACTTGCTTGTGATTGAGACACTAGGCTTGTTCATGACCTTAAGAGACTGTTGGCTTGTAGATAAACCCTCATTTATCTAGACAGCCGTGACCGTATAGCGAGATGGATTCCATTTCATATACGTAGCTGGCTATGTCTGCCCCCGCTCTCCAGTATTCTGGTTCTGGGGCGTGACACCGCACGAGCCTGGAGTTGCGCTCGTGCAAGGCAAGATGTCAAGTTCTCAAATGGTTATCTTTTGATTCGATATTAACAACGAATGGAAAACAGAGTATACGAAACAATTCTCTTTGTTGATATTCGAAACTGAGATTACAATGGCTTTCGATAGCCTAACAATATATGCCAGATTGGCTACAACACTCAGGTTCTCTCTTGCCCACAAAGAATTTCACCGTTCCATACATAATGCCTTCTATATCTCGGCCGCATCAATCCAGTTGCATAGTCCGAGCGTCAAGCGATCGCACGCTTCAATACGCTTCGGCATTCCAAGCCTTAACGCGTTTAAGCAACGCTTCGCTGCGCGCTATCCATTCCCTGCACCCTGCATGAAGCTGGTGGGGGATCAGTACGTTCGTCCTCGCATGTACTGAAGCAAAGATCTTCTTTCCAAACCAACATTGTAATATTTACGTTGAATCATGCAACTTAGCTTATGATCTTGCTATGTTCTCCTTAGGGTCAATTTCATGGCATCCTTGAAAGCGTAAAGCATGTTATCATAGCAGCATGTTATCGAATTGAATAGGCAAGCAAACAAGCAATCTCGTGTTTGATTCGTGGCGCGACATCTTACCAAGTCGACGCACTCGCCCTTGCACCGACGCAAGGTGAATACGCCGCATTCCTTCCCTGTCATGTTATATGTGCATCTCTAAGCAGGATCTCTATGCGGGACGCATACGCGCCTACACTTTCAACCCATCGTTCCTTAACTATATGAGGGCCGTTGGCGTATCCGCGCCAGAATGGACTAAAGGAGTTCCTTTCTTTTCTCTCATTTTCTCAATATTTGGTCGGGCTGTCCGGCGTTTCACGGGTTGGGTCACATCCCAACAACCGAAACGTTCCCGCTGCATACCATCATTTGTGGCTTTTCCCATCTTGTTTAAGGATATGCGCCTACAAAGATTATTCGATTCCCTCCTAGGCCAAGCGGTTCCGGGGCGCTCCGGCATTTAACCGTTTGGGGGAAACACCCGTGCACGGGAGATATCACATTTTATCTCTCGTCCATTCCATTCGACCATGTAACGCCCTTATCATTCAAGCAATCAAATTCAAACAACCAAACATAGTCTTCAGTCCGAGACTCAGACTTTATCATCTCGCGTCTCTTCCGTTAACTTTCTGTGTTCTTACGTTTCATACTTCGTTTCAAATGGCATCATGCCTTAACTCAATGTTCGTCAACCAAACGACCCGAAGGTCTCGAACACCTTTCGAGGCACCATGTCATATCCGACAGTTCCGCCACATTTATGCCACAACTGTATTCTTTCGCAACGAAGCCATCTTTTATTATCCCGTGCACGTAGGCACGTTTTGACCATATATCCATGTTCTATAACTTAGCATTCAATGTTCGGGCTTGCGCACTAGGACGCTCGCCTATTGTCTTTCAATGTTCTAGCCGTTCTAACTCGTGCGCAAAGGCACGGTATGGTTCGTGCACTAAGGCACTCGCCGAGTACAGTTATCCCATATTCTTACGGCTTGCGCACCGAGGCGCTCGCCTTTGCGATATCCAATGTCCCATAGCGACTCGTGCATTTGATGCACGTTTCATTTCAATTGTTCTAACTTAGTGTTCGATTCACACTACGATTTATCTTCGATCGGACCACGTCCGTGGCGTCGATAGGTTAACTTTTAGCACAATGATATATTTGACTTATCGAATGAAGGAGTAAAAAGAAGTCAATCCTCCCACCTTGAGTCGGTACGCCTTCGTCGTTTCGTCGAGCCGATGCGGCTTGATTTCATAACTTTGTTGCACGACCACTCTCCTGACTTAGCCATTTGAGCACTTCGTGCTTCATTGAATTATACGTCCGATTTGCCTTAGCGTGCCCAAGTCTCAGCCCGTCGCAAGGCGTCGATTTGATTTCGCGGACCCCTTACTAAATATGGCAAAAGATCGACCTCTAATATTTTCGCGTCAAAGTATAACCTGCACACGAAACCAACTAAAATCAATACTTGCATCGATTCGGACTTGCGCCTTGGTCGATTCGATTTCTTAGAATCTTCGAGCCGATTCAACGCACTCATCCTTCGGGGCAATGCGGCACTTCGCATCGATTCAACTCGATGCATTCTTTCGGGGCAAGGCAACTCTTCGCATCGACTTAGTTCGATGCGTTGCTCGGGACAACGTAACTCTCGTATCGATTCGCATCGATATATTTCTTTCGGTCAACGCGACTCGCTGAGTCAATGTCTCAGCGTAATGCACCGTGCGGAGCGGGGCATTACATAATGTAATCGAATAATATTAATTATTTGTGTTATTTTGACAAATATACCCTTAATATTTATATGTATATTTTTTGGCCAAATTTACTACTTTATAATTAATAAAAAAATATCCGGTAACCAAATAAAACAAAACATTACATCGTATCACGTAAGAAAGTAGAAAAAATAACAATGATATAAAATAAATTTCATTCCATCTCAGACAAAAGTTCAAATAGTTATAAACCAGAACATTCATATGGTATCATATAACAAATGATCAAAATAATATCTCATCGTATCATGTAACTGAAATATCCAGTAATCAAATAAAATCCACCAAATCCTACGCAAACTCTAAAAGACTTTTTCACCCAAATTTCTCTCTTCATCGGGAACACTAAAAAATAAGCTGACTTTGCTAGAATCACAACCAATAAGGAAGTGTGCTATGTGCCTCTCCGTCATGGTAAGTTCAGACAACTTTTTCAGCTCATCGTATATTATTTTTTTATTCTCATTATCCTCTTCTCCCAAAGTCCGACTCAAACGACATGGGGACTCCCGAATCTCACTAGCAATGATACGGGCTGCACTCTGAACCCCTTCAACAAAGATGGTGGCATCATCACGCTTCCTCTTTTGCCTTCTTGAGGTCACGTCAGAGTCAAAAACTGAATTAGGAGGAAGTTGAGAATCATTTGAAGATGCGTTGACAGGAATTTGGGAAGTCTCCATCGTATCATTGACCTCTTGATTCTCCAACTCTTCAACCACATCAGCAGGAGTCTTTGCAAGATTTCCAATGGCTCGATCTTTTCCAAAGATCATGCTCAACTCATCATAGTATTTGATCGGTACGTCTCTAAATTTTTTTTGCCTCTGGATGACTCTGAAAATAAAACATTAAAATAAGAAGTATTAGTTATGATCTAACATAAATAATGAAATGGAGAGGAAAGCTCAAAACTTGTCAAAGACCCATCATTTCTGTACATCCAGAGAGTGAAAAAAAAATTGAAAACTTTATAGTTCAGTTCCTACAGTACTGTCAGTTCCTTACATTCACACATGAACTAATGAATAGAATAGGCATGCAGATAACTAGATAACCTCTCTGATGAAGTTAAGGATTGATAACAAAAACATTCCAATTACCCTTCTGTATAAAATGTGACATATATGGCAATGAACATTGATCGATGTATCAAGGCTCTGCAACAATGAGAAAGTCACTACTCAATGTCCAGTATTATTTCATAGCCACCTCATTTCGCTGGACCAACTACCAGTAACTATGGCAATGCAACACCAACATTCTCATGTTAATAAACTGATGGATATCAAAGTATATAACCCAAGTAGTTTTGGCATTGCATCTATGAGGTAGTTATTGCAACCCATAGCAGTTATTGCATCAAAACTTATCAATATCAACTTTAGAAGTTCAGAATTTGCAGGATGAAAACATATGTGACATACTATCCTTAACTCTGCAGAGAAAAACAGATAAGCTCGAGTGTTGAATACCTGCAAATTTAGTAGAAGTTCAGAATTCGATCCGAGAGCTTGCACACCGCCCCCCACATGGGTGTAAAGAAAAATTCATATGGATTAGTACACATACTACAGTTACTAATAGATTCAGAAAAACAGAAAAAATAGAAAAACAGAATGCTTGAAATTATGATAACAATAAATCAAATAATAGATATTATTTACCGTCAAATATGCCTCCCAAACGGCATCCTCTGCGGTCACCATTTTTGTCTCGGGGTCCCTTCCAAAACCACTACAATTTGGGCCCGTCAATAAAGCATGGACAATGTTAAAATTCTCTCTTAAAACCCTCATCCGGGATTCGATATGTGGTTTCTTTTGAATACCCGAACCAGGGAGCTTTTGCTCAAGTTTCTCATGGATTTTGGTCAAGCTACCCGCTTTGAGATAAGTATCGGGCCTAATTTCTCCTTCATTGCGCAACTCTTGAAGAGTCTCAATGAGTTTTACATCTTGTTCCTTGGTCCACTTGAACTTGTTTCTTCCCGGACCCCGATTAGCCATTTTCCTGAAAAGAAAGTATGGAAAAGAACTAAAAAATGATTATGCTCCAGGTAACAATTTCCTGGCAATATGATTCACAACACACAAAAAATGATTCTCAGAACATGATACAGAAAAGTCATGATACAGAAAAGTCAGGTAACAATTTCCTGCACATGATTTCATTGTCGACTTTGTTACCGTCTCTTTTAGTTTAGAACATACATGCAAGTTGGGGAACAAGGCAACCTGATGCAGACTTTGTTACAGATAGAATGTTCACAGAGGAAATTCAAGTTACCCAATTTATCTGATGATACAGAAAAGTCATGTTACCCAATTTATCTGATGAAATTGAAAGTCAAGTTCATTAGAGTTAAGTTGCCATCAGAAGAAACAGAAAAGAACAGGATCATTTGCTGAAATTTTTATACTCGTCCATCCCCTCAACTTTTTTTTTTTTTTTTTTTTGCATTTGAAATCCAAGAAAGGAACAAGGCAACCTGACACATGCATATACATACAGAAACTGTTATAAATCAAGATGCCATTCCCAGGATCTCTCTCAAGAAAGCAATGCTCACTGTTTCCATATGAGGAGAGGAAGAAATCAAGCACATGGAAGCAATACATACAGAAACTATTTGTGGGTCTATAATCAAATGCTAAAAACCTAAACCTGAATGAAAAAAAGCTAAACCTGAAGATGCAGTCAACACATACATTATAGCATAAAGGTTGTTGCAGACTGATAAGTTGCCATGATCAGACATATCATATTTCATGTTACCAGGAAGGTAAATGGTGCTCACTTAATGGAACTGTACAAATAACATTATGAATGATGTTCTTATGATGTGTACAACCTGACACATGCATATATATATATATATTTATGATGTTCAAAATTAGCAAGTCCAGAAAGCAATCATGCATGATAGCAACTTAACAAGCTAATAAGCTTCAAGCAAGCCTACAACCTGGAAAAGACAGAGAGAAGTCCTATGTACACACAACACAGAAATAATAATCTCATTACAAGTTTCCATTCAAAAGGATAACATAAAACTAATGACATTCAAAGTTTCCCTTCAAAGTTCACAGAGATAATAATAAATCTCATTACAAGGAAAAAAAAACTCATGACATTCTAAATTGAGTCTTTCATGCGGGTTGTCTATTTGCTATCCAATCATTGTACATTTCTTGTGCTAAATTTGCTCTCCATGTAGTCCATTCATTTGAAGTTTCGATGGTAGTTATAGAATCACCGACAAAAGGGATATTGTGTTCCACATCTTCAAAGATACCCGTTTCTATTGGATCTAGTTGCATATCATTTTGCAACTCTCTCCTAACAAAGTTGTGTAATAAGCAACATGTCATTATGATTCGAATTTGAGTCTTGACGGGGTAGAACGAAGGACTCCTAAGAATTGCCCATCGACTCTTAAGTACACCAAAACATCTCTCGATCACATTCCTAGCTCTTGAATGCTTCATGTTGAAAACCTCTCTAGGAGTATTGGGTTGGTGGCCTTCTCTCCACTCATTAAGGTGATAACGTGTTCCTCGGTACGGAGCTAAAAATCCCTCACAATTTGCATATCCAGCATCCACAAGGTAATAGTGACCTACATAAGATAATAATTTTTAAAAATCTTTTTTAGAAAAAGGGGAAAAAAGTACTTCACAATTTAAAAGTAAATTACCATGTGGAACTTTTAAACCATTTCTCCTACTAATAGCATCACGGAGCACCCTACCATCCGCAGCAGAACCTTCCCAACCGGCCAAGACATAAATAAACTGCAAATCTTGAGAACAAACTCCCAAAACATTTGTTGTAACTTTCCCACTCCGATTCCGAAACTTAGCTTGATCTTCTAAAGGAACTCTCATACTAACATGTGTCCCATCTAGTGCCCCTAAACATCCCTATATATTTAGAGAAAAGATAATCAGCGTAGTTAAATACAATTTTTCTAAGAAGATGCTACATATTATGTTACAAGGTTATACTTCATACCTTAAAATATTTCCATCTCTCATCATTGCAGTTTTCTGGAATTGGTTCTGGTTTTTTCAACAAGTCTTCTTGCAGGCGTATGATAGAATTCAAAACATTGTTGAAATATTTGCTAACTGTCTCACCCGATCTCTTAAAATGAAATTTAATAAACCGATTCTTCATATCATGTCCTATGATATGCAAAAATATTGCCACTTGCTCATCCACCAATAGATTCTTTGATGCCTTTAAACCGCCATCTCTTTCAACTTTTTCACACATAACATGAAAAGCACGCCTACTCATCCTTAATTGTTCAACACAATGAGTTTCACTCCTATAAACCAACTTGTTTACTATCTCCCTATTTCTGAAGAAGTTAAGTGCATATTTATGTCTCTCTAAAGACTTTCTTCTAGCATACATCATAGATGTAGAAGCAACAACTTGAAAAAACCAATTTAGTAAATTGGAAATGTGCAACCAGTGAGTACATATGGCAATCAACTTCTTTCTTTCACTTGAATGAAGACGAGCCATTACTGCATGAATACTTCCATATAATCAGTCTTTATGATGAAATATCTACAATCTAAAAACAATTTCATAGTATTTCTCACTTGAATGAAGATGAGACATTACTGCATTAATACCCAAACAATGGTGATGTTGGTCACATATTGTAGAATACTTGAAATATTTTCATCTAACATTTATAATATTTTCATCTAACATTCAAATAAATTTTCAAAGGATGATTATCATAACTTGGGATAATAACATTCAAATAAATTTTCGAGCAAGTAGAACCCACACAAATATTTTTCTCTCACGTATACCATAACTGTCCCCCTCGCTTTTGTCTCTCTCAATCCCTGTTACTGACAAGCTTAAATTTGCTCATTGATGGTAGGCTGAGGAAATTTCGAGCAAGTAGAATCCATAGTAGGCTAAAAAACTTGGAATTTTCGAGCAAGTAGAACCCAAATCATTCATAATATTTTCATCTAATATTCAAATCAATTGAACCCAAATTTTCATTAAAAAAACTTCTAGCAAGTAGAACCCAAAATTTCATTAAAAGGAATAATACCTTGGAATTTTCGAGCTCCGGCAGGCGGAGGAGGAGGAGGAGGCGAAGGCTGAGGCGGTGGTGGAGGAGGAGGCGGAGGAGGAGGAGGAGGAGGAGGCGGCGGCACCGGAGGGGGCAGGCGATGGATGCAGCGGAGGAGGAGGAGGAAGAGGAGGAGGAGGCACCGGAGGAGGCGGGCGGAGGAGGGGGCGGGCGGAGGAGGCGGCAGAGGGGGGAGGAGGAGTGAAGTTTTTTTAGATCTAGGTTAAATTCTCTCTCCTCTGGACCGATCGAGATTTTATGGGTTGTAATTTTTTTAAAGGATAAAATTGTAATTTAAGATTTGAGGATGTAATGTAATTAGGATTACATAGGTTTTATGATGTAATTGATTTGAATAGGAATAGATGTAATGTAATCAAGTTTGTAATTGCTATTACATTACATCTAGAGAAAAATTGTCCAACAAAACATCTTAATTGGGATTACGACGTAATGTCGATTACATTACATTGTCCAATCCGGTGAACCAAACGCCCCCCTAGTCTTTAGGAATAAGTTGTGTAGTTGTTGGGTTGTTCATTTGTTGGATTGTTTTCTTGTTGCAACTTACCTCTTCCTTAGGATTTGGTTGATTGGTTGTTTGATGTAAGCCTATTTAAACTCTTGCATGCCAAAGGGAAAAGGCAATCAATGAATCAATGAAAAGAAAAGAATGTCTTCTCTATGAACCCTACCACCTTTGTGGCTGAGATGGCCCTCCCCCTCCCCCTCTCCTAACCCTCCCTCATTTCTACCACTCCTTCCTCATTCCCCTCGCAAAAGCAACAGCAAGAGCAGCTGCAACAGCAGCAAAAACAGCAGAAGCAGCAGATGCAGTTGCAGTCGCAGTCGCAGTCGCAGCAGTAGTAGCTGAAGACGAAGCAGCAGTAGCAGACGCAGCAGTAGTACCAGCAGCGTCAACAGTAGCAGCAGCGTTAACAGTTGCAGTGTGAAGTAGCAGCAGCAGTTCCCCTCCCCCCCCTCGGGTAATCCCTCGACATCCCGATTCCAATCTCCCTCCTCCTTCCAAATCAAGTATGATTACCGCATCTATTATTCAATATACTATCGATAAACTGCTGATCCACCTGTAATTTGAGTATTTCTACAAAAATTAAAGAAAATGAGATTTGTAGTTATCAACCTATTTATTAAATAGAGAACTATTCGAATTTAGTGGTAACTCGATTCAATTTCTTGTGAAATTCTAAGGGTTTGTATGCTAGTTATGATATCTTGTCTAGTATACTCATTAATTTGGACAACCTATAAATTGTTTGTTAATTAGCAAAGAGTTAAGTGAGACTTGCTTTAATGCAATTGAATTAGCTGATCTCTATTTCTTACTCGTCCTGCATCAATTTTGGTATCAAAGAATGGTTTAGGTCTCATTTTGCATTAGATCTTTCAATTCATGCATTGAGGACACAGAGAGTTTTGTTAGTACCCATATCAAATTGCATGAGCACCTGTAGCGGTAGGCAATACCAACCACTCCTGATATGGCCTTGATCAAGACCAAATGTTGCAAGATATACTAAACCGCCTCATTAATATAGAAAGAGATATCAATGCACTAAGAACTTCTAATGAAGATAATAGAGGCCGACTTGAAAGACTTGAACGCGAACGGTTCCTATCATAGTGACCATCGCGAGAACCCTAGACTTATTGTTCGATGTGTTTTGTCACAAGGGAGAGACATAGACGTTTGGCGTCGTACCTCCATTTTCCACACCTTTATTAGAATTGGTAATCAATCATGTAAGGTGATTTTGGATAGTGGAAGTTGTGTTAATGCTAATGCAACTAACGTGGTAGCCAAGACTGGTCTTAAGACTGAACCTCACCCTAACCCGTATAAGGTTAGATGGGTAGATGAGTCATCCATAAGCGTTAAAGAGAGAGGTCTTGTTCCTATAGAGTTTGCTACCTACAAGGACAAGGTATGGTGCGATGTAATTAAGATGGATGTGGGACATATCATCTTAGGAAGACCTTGGCTATTCGACTTAGATGTCACTCTTTATGGTCGTTCTAACTCTCGCACTTTCATGTATAAGGGTCAAAAGATTAGGCTCAACCCTATGCAACCAAAGCCTAATCCAAATGTTGAGAAGATTGGAACTTCCGACAAGAAGAAAGGGCTTGCCCTCATAGGTCCTAAAGAAATAGAATATGATATTGCTAAAGGGACTACATTAGTTGCCTTGGTTGCTGGAGAAGTCCAGGATGACTCCCGAGAGCAAGTCCCAACTGAAGTAATCCTTGTCCTAGAGGAGTTTAATGATGTTTTCCCCGAGGATCTCCCGAACTATTTGCCACCGATGTGTGACATCCAACACGCTATTGACCTTGTTCCGGGAGCAACCTTACCTAACCTGCCGCATTATCATCTGAATTCCACTGAGCATGCAGAATTAAGACGGCAAGTCGAGGAGTTATTAGGTAGAGGGTTTATCAGGGGGAGCATGAGCCCTTATGCGGTACATGCTCGTTTGACTCCAAAAAAAGATGGTACCTGGAGGATGTGCGTAGATAGCCGCGCGATCAATAAAATAACGGTGAAGTACCATTTTTCGATCCCTAGGTTGGACGATATGTTAGATATGATGTCGGAAGTCACTATATTTTCAGAGATTGATCTCAAAAGTGACTACCATCATATTCGTATTCGTCCAGGGAATGAAAGACCACATTCAAGACAAAAGACGGTTTTTATGAGTGGTTGGTCATGCCCTTTGGACTATCCAACGCCCTTAGCACCTTTATGAGAGTAATGACGCTTAGACCATTTATGGGTAGATTTTTGGTTGTGTATTTTGACGATATACTTATCTACAACCAATCTAAGGACCAACATGTAGAACATCTGAGGCAAGTGTGTGCCATGTTGCGCAAAGAGAGCCCGTATGCGAACCATAAGAAAAGTGTATTCTTTACCGAAGAAATTATTTTCATGGGTTTGTCGTATCTCCTATGGGAATCTCTGCCGATTCCTAGAAGATAAAAGCAATTGTAGAGTGGCCCGAGCCCCGGAGCGTTAGAGATGTTAGGAGTTTTCACGGGCTAGCGACTTTCTATCGTCGGTTTATACGGGGGTTTAACACCGTTATGGCCCCTATAACTGATTGTTTAAAGAAGGAAGCTTTTGAGTGGTCAACTGCCGCTACCAAAGCATTCAAAGACATTAAGAAAAAGATGACGGAGGCTCCTGTTGTGCGTCTTCCAGACTTTTTGAAAGTGTTTGAGGTTACATGTGATGCTTCAGGCATAGGCAAAGGTGGGGTCTGTCACGCTCCGACCCGAGAAATCGCTCGTCCTCGCTAGATTTTACCCAAATCATCGTCCTCGCTAGGGCGTGATGCCGCACGAGCCTGGTGTTGCGTTCGTGCAAGGCAAGATAACAGGTTCACTTAGTGTTTATCTCAAATTGATAACATAAGCAGCGGAAGGAAACAAAGTATAAAATAAGAATATCTTTTATTGATAACGAACTGAAGATTACAAAGGCTCTGAATAGCCCAACTTAATATGCCAATTGGCTACAACGCTCATGATCTCTCTAGCTCACAAAGGATTACATTGTTCCATACATTATGCCTCTTTATAGCCAACAAGTAGTCTTCGGCCGAACATCTCCATGTTGCAAGTCCGAATGCTAGTGCGGTAGCTCCTCTTGAAACGCTAAGGACTCCATGCCTCGGCGCGTCCAAGCCAAGCCCCGTCCCGAACTGAACATAACCTGAACCTGCGAGCAAACTAGTGGGGGATTAGTGCTTTCGTTCTCGCTGTACTGATCAAGACCCACTCGTACCCAACCAACACTAAGTATATTTAGTGAAACATGCATCTTAATTTGGTGATCTTTCTATTTAGCCTTAGGATCGGTTTTTTTGGCAATATTCAACATAACAACTTATTATAAATGTGTCCAATACCGTGTTCCTGCAGCAAATACAGTTAGACATAATATGAACATAAACAAAGTGATCGTGCTCATCTTCGTCCCATTTTGCCTAGCCTGCAATGGTTAGAACTTTACATAAGCAATCATACAATTCACGCAACCAACCAACCATAAACTTAGACATATGCATAAGGGTGGCAGACCATGCTCCTGCACCCAACTCTAATTTCAGCCCACCGGTCCTATCTATATGAAGGTCACGGTGTTTCGCACCGTAATGGACTTTACATCCTTATGTGTAAGCCTATGATCGCTTCAATACAGGTTGCTAGTCCAGTATCTGAAGGATCCCAAACTTACTGATATCATAGCTTATCACAACACTGGATGGTCGCAACCCGTCCTAATGATGTGCACCATAAATACCATACATAAATCCCTCCTAGGCCGAACGGTCCCGGTGCCCCGGTCGTAACCGTCCGAGGGAAGCCGCACCCGTGCATGGGCAATCCGAGTCCATTGACCATGCAATACGCGCCATAGCAAACAAATCATATTATTCCAACCAATCTCACGTTCCATAAACATAATCCGTCATCACTCATTCAAGTTCCGTCGGCATTATGCCCCAACACATCCGTATTGATGCACGACGCCCAACGGTTTAGACTTCTCGTACTTATACTCAACGCGTTCCATTCATAAGTTATTCGCATAATAGCAGTTCCGTAGTTACTTAGTCATTTCGTAGCCTCCGTGCACAAGGACACGCTTAACGCCATAATCAATGTTCTAGGCCTAGTGTTCAATGTTCTCGGAGTCGTGCACGTGATGCACATCTCGATATTGTCTTTCAATGTTCTACCATCACCGTCCTACCGCGACCCGTACATTTGATGCACGTCGCTTCAATTGTTCAATGTTCAATGTTCTCTTTTAATGTTTGACACATACCAAGACCTTTACTCGTCCGAGCCACGTTCGCTAACTCAATAGCTACTTACGCATACAAGGATATATTTTATTAGACGTGAAGGAATAGGAAGAGAGAGTCAAGAACCCGCCCACCTTAAGCCGATACGCCTTGTCGTTTCGTCGAGCTGAAGCGGCTCGATTCCATAACTTGGTTGCACGGCCAACTCTCCTGACTTAGCCATTCCGTTGAACTATTCGACTGATTTGGCCTATCGCGCCCATGCCACAATCCGTTGCAAGGCGACGATTTGGTTTCGCGGACATCATTTCGAATAAGGTAAAATGTCGACCCTTTACAATCCTGCGTAAAAGCATGGCCTGCACACAGGATCAACCAAAGTCAATACCTTACTCAAACCGAACTTAGGCTTTGCATCGATTTGCATCGATACTTTATTGGGTCAACGCAACTCTTCGAGTCAACGACTCATCATAATGTACCGTGCGGAGCGGGACATTACAGGGTCTTGGCCCAAGAGGGACATCCAATAGCTTTCTTTAGCAAAAAAATTGAACGAGGCTAGGCAGTGCTACTCCACCTACGATAAGGAGTTTTATGCGGTCATTCAGTCCCTTCGCCATTGGCGACATCATTTTCTACCGCATGAATTTGTTATCTATTCTGATCACGAGGCCTTGAGATACCTTAACTACCAGAAGAAATTGAATGCTAGACACGGTGGGTGGGTTGAGTTCTTGCAAGAATATACTTACGTGTTAAAACATAAGACGGGAGTTGAGAACAAAGCTGCGGATGCGCTTAGCCGACGTATAGTTGTACTGTCTGGCATGAGTGCTGAAGTTGTTGGCTTTGAAAAGGTCAAAGAGGAGTACGAGTCGTGCCCTGATTTTGGTGATATTTATATATTTTTAAGAGATGGGTTGACTCGCGAGATAGATGGCTTTCTATTGACAGATGGCTATTTGTTTCGATTTAGAAAGCTATGTATCCCACGTATGTCATTGAGGGATTTTTTTGGTGTGGGAATTACATGCATGTGGTTTGTCCGGTCACTATGGGCGAAATAAGACTAGAGAAGCTGTTGAGGATCAATTTTACTGGCCTAGTATCAAAAGAGATGTTGTCAAACTCGTCGGTCAATGTCGTACTTGTCAATTAGCTAAGCAACAAAAACAAAATACAGGCTTGTACACTCCGCTTTCTGTACCTAACCGCCCATGGATAGATGTCAGTATGGATTTTGTGCTAGGTCTACCGAAGACTCTTAGGAAACACGATTCC
>JANAVB010011399.1:27176366-27263914 GCA_029216955.1 Iris pallida
TTTCTTTGTGAATACGTTTCAGGCTGCTGCTATACTTTCAAAAGAAGGAATTAGTGCCGAGGTAAATCATTGTTTATCTTAGCAAAAAGAAGAAGAAATATTCTCTCATGTCATCTTTGCTTCAGCATCTTAAGTTCCTAAATTTTGCAGATCATAAATCTCCGTTCTGTCAGGCCACTGGACAGAGCGACAATCAATGCATCTGTTAGGAAAACGAACAGACTAGTGACTCTTGAAGAAGGTCTTCCACAGCATGGTGTAGGAGCTGAAATCTGGTAAACTTCTTCCGCTGCACCTACCACTGAGTTTTTTTTTAAATTTTCTGTCATAAAATTCCTTGTTTCTGGAAACAGTACATCCGTGGTAGAGGAATGTTTTGAGTATCTTGATGCCCCTGTGGAGAGGATAGCAGGAGCTGATATTCCCATGCCTTATGCTGCGAACCTTGAGAGGATGGCTGTTCCTCAGGTCAGTCGTAGCTCTAATTTTCTTTTAATCTCTATTTAGTCATACATTATCCATTTGAAATTGATTTCTTGTTATATTCTACAAAAAAGCATGAACAAAATAGTGAGAGCAAAATAATCTTTGAATATTATGCTAGTGCAAGTTAATATCATAGCTGATATCGTGTAAAACTGTAGAGAAGTAATATTTATTAGGGGATATACCTAATAACACAATCTTCATAACTTTTGTTATGCGAAGGAGGCAGACATGTAATTGTAGTCTATTATAAAATTGAAAACTCAATTCATATTTTTTGTCGAGAAAAGTTATTCGTGCTTTTGGTCTATTATGAAAACAACGGAGTGATATATATTAATCTTCGCTTGGTGGTTTTTTTTTTTTTTTTTTTGCTTTAGCTTGGTGGTAAGATGTCAGTCCTTTTTTTTATTTAGTACAGCTTCATGACCAAGAAATGGAGAGAGCCAAGAAGTGAATTGTTTACCAATTTTGGATTGTGAGGCATTATATGAATAACCTTTTGCCTCTAAGAGCAAGTTTATTCATTTGCAACGAAGGGACAATTTTTGACGGAGGTATCTGAAATTCTTTGCAGGTTGATGATATTGTCCGGGCAGTAAAGAGGACCTGCTACCGATCGGTCCCCATGGCGGCTGTAGCTTAAGAGTTCTCTTCCAGAGTTCTTATCAATCTCTGTGACGCACGAGTCGGAGGTGGATTTATCATGGATTGCCTTTCTAATATTAGTGGATTTTGAACATTTACCAAGCTTGGGAGCTGTAATCTACTCAAGTGGCGCAGTTGGAGGACTGCTTGTTTTGTTGTGTCCATAAAAGTTGTTTGCCTAGTTTGCTGCATGCACCTTATAGGCAAATTTTGTGAGGTGGTTCTATAATCCTGTATCAGCTTTAGACTTTAGCCTATACTAAATAAGAAAACTGGCATGTATTTTTCTGTTCCAACTGGCACCAAATACTACTTGAATGCCTGTGGGTTACTTGTGATATCTTATTTCTTAAAAGGAACATCAGTCTTAATCGGGTTCGACGCAGACTGAAATCATGATGTTGATTCATAATCCTGAGCTTGATAATTAGAACAAGGACCGGTGGTCAAGAAGTCTCGTTCCCAGATCTTGAATCTTCAGGACCACATATGCTCAGGTATTGGGGTCTTCATTCTCAGTCTTCTGATTTAAACCGTCTCACACTTCAGACTTCTATCATATGCCAGATTTGAATGAAAGTAACATTTGCTTTACTCTTAGCTTGATTTGATTAGAACAAAGTGAAGTCTGCCTAATTCATTCTAGCCTACCATTATTATTTATCCATAATATCAGAAGGTTCAACCATACTTAGTAGCGCAGTTGAACAAATTGAACATAATACCTTTGAAAACAGTAGTTGTATTTAGATTATGACGATATTACCCCAAAAACTAATGGAATTGTGACCCCTTTTTTTGGTTGAAACGAGTGTTCGTTCTGAATATTAATGTAAGAGGGCGTTTGGTTCAAGTTTTGGAGGCTTGGGAATGGGTTTTGGATTCCTGGAAATATTGTTTGGGTGTTTTGTTTGGTTGGTAATACTCTCCTTTTACTTTTAAAATTACAACTTTATCCCAAACATGTGAATTTAGGTAACATAAGCATTATGAAATTAATGAAAGAGTATTTATGAAAAATTAAGCAAATTAAGATTCTTATTCCTGTATGAACCAAACGTGTGAATGGAAAAATTCAATTTTTCCGGATATGAGAATGCTGAATTCTTTTTCCATAGAAAAGGAATAGAAAGTAGATTCCTAGAAATACAAAATCTTTATCCAAACGTCCCCTAGTACCTGCAAAGTATTAAATTGCAGCCTACTAAGAGCTTGCCAGGGCTTTGATTTCACTTGTATGCTATGTTGCTGCTCCAACTAGCAATGGAAAGATATCTTGGCTGCAAGTTTCAAACTTTCAATGCAACACCTAAAAAGTATTATTCCAAATGAAGCTCATGTGTTTGATTACAATTCCAGCTGATGCACATAATAGAACAACCGAATTGACTAGACTGCTACAACTGCGGTCGTTGAAGTGGAAGAAGCGTTGCAATAACCCACACTTTTTGCAGCTAACAAGTAGCCCATTATTTAAGTCGGATTCTTTTGATCATTTACTTGGGAAAAAACATACGAATATCAATGACAGAAGCTCATTCTTTAATGCATGAATATAGTTTTGGCTGCAATTTGTTGAGAGGGTTGGTCACAGGGCCCTTTCATAGTTTCAATGGATGTTTAATACATGCAATGGTAGGTTGGGCATGGTTGGGTCAGGCCTAGATTAGGTGTGTATGTTTTGATATTTGAATACATATATTAAATTTTTGTTGGCGTTTAATTTAACTTTGGTCATTAGACCATCTCCAATGGTGATTTCTAAAATTGAGTTCTTATCCTACTTGGCATTATACTTTAAGGAGATTTCTATCCTAGTTGGAAGAGTTTTTACATAGAAATTGTACACATACAAAAAATGCTCTCCAATGGTTCTTCATTTCTATCCTATGTGTCATATAGTAAAAGGACCAATTTAATGGTGTAGGGTCCAATAATAATTATCATAAGAGATAGGAGAATTTCTATGAGAGTTTCTACATGTAGAAACCCTCTTAGAAAGTTTCCATCCTACATCATTATAGGATAGAAATGGTGATAGAAACTACCATTGGAAGAAGTTTTTTCTAAAGTGGATTTCTTCCATAGAAATAGGGAAGATAGAAACCCCCATTGGAGATGGTCTTAGTGAACCCGTTCTACGGTGCCTATGTTGAGGCAAATTCTAAGCGTGTATACCATATTTAGGCCTACTTTGGTTCGCGGAATCATGAGTTGGAAAATGAAAGTAATACTTTTTTTATATATGGATGCTAAATATATTGAGGAGGAAAGAAAAATGACTCCTAATGAAAATAAAATTAGGAAAAAAAAAAAGTTTCATCCATCATAGCAAAAATTTACTTTTCCAATCTTTAAGTATTAACTTTCCTTTCCAATCTTTTTGACATTTCTAAACACCAAAAAGTAAATTCTATGAAAATTGCAATTTTTAAGAAAAGGAAACACCAAGGGATTAATTTCCTTTTCTTTCCTTTTTAGCGAACCAAATGAGGCCTAATTGTATTGTAAATATGATGTGTGTTAAGCTAAGCGATCTATATGGTGGAGTTTTTTTTTTTCCTAGTGGACAAACAAGGTTGAAATTAGGGGTGGGCACGGGTCGGACTGGGCCCAAATTTTATGGATCCGGATCAGACCCGTTAATTGGCAGGGCGGGACGGGTCCAAAAAATATTGGAACCGGAACGAGTTCGACCTGTTCGAAACCGTTCCGAACCGGGCCGATCCGCGGGTCCAAACAGGCCCAAAAAAAGTTTAAAAAAATTCTATAATAGTAAACATTTACATATGTTCTATTATTTATAAGAACAAAACAAGTCTTATGTCTTCCCAAATTTCTAAAATTTGTTTACTAAACAATAACATGTTCTATTATCTATAAACTATAATAGCAAAAAGTTCCAAAATTGATTTAAAAAAATAAACACCCCTAGAAACGGGTCGGTCCGGGGCCCGTTTATTTTGAAAATAGGACCAGCCCCACCCCGTTAGTGTCACACGACCCGCCCCATTTAAATTCCAAATTTTAGGAACCGACTTGTTTGGACATTTTAAGGTTCGGACCGGATCGGAACCGCGGATCTTGGAACCGTATGCCCACCCCTAGTTGAAATCCCACAACAAACATTTATTTTTGTCACAATTTATTGTAAGGATTTTCTTTGGAGCTTGGACTCGGCGTGGGCGAAATACTCAAAGTGTTGCTTTCATGATGAACTTTGCACTTTGCATCGTACGGAAGCATCACGGTTGCTTGCGGTAGCTTTGCGTGTTTCCGCAGCATCCTACGATTCCGTGACTTTTTGCGGTTTTGCTGTGTCTATGGGTTCCACGGACCTTCTGCTCTATTGTCGCGGCTTTGCTGCTGTTGGTGCTACTCAGTTTTATAAATGCCATATTTATAGGAAGTTATTGCTGGTGAACAGACACTTTATTGGGATTTACTCCATGTTTTTCGGACCACATTGTTAGTGGGAGGTTATTGTTGCTAGGGAATTGGCTACCCTATAGAAGGTATGTATTTTTGCACTTAGTGAACACAAGACATAAGAGAAAAAACAAAAGCAACATAACTAACGAACAAGACGCAAGATGAGGTACTTGGAAATCGGGACGGTGGTGCTGAAGTTGACTTCGGAATAGTCACTCTGGAGAGTGTGAAGTATGTACTTGTTGTCGCAAAGAACCTAATTTTTGAAAGCATGATGTGTAATGCATGCTTGAGGACGTACATTAATACTAGTCAAATGTTGATGTCCTATAAGGGAGCATAATTCGGGAAAAAAATTGTACCGAAGGGATGTTCAAACTTTATCTCTTAACTCCTAATTGTATTAATCGAATCTTTATTTCTGATTATCCTCTTGAGTTATGGCACAATGGACTATAACATGTTTGTTATAAGAGAATAAATAAAATGTCTAGTTTAGGCCTTATCTCCAATATGAGGGGAAGGAGGTATAGAAATGTGAAGTCTATGCTTAGAGTATGATTATAAGAAAGTCGTTCAAGAGGGTGAACCAAATTACAGATCTTCTAAGTTGGTGAACTCAGATATCTGTTACTTCAAACATTTCTCCATAAAGGCTCGGATGAGATACTTAACCTTTATCGACGACTGTTCAAAGTACGCTTTCGTCCACCTTCTCAAGACGATAGATGAAGTGTTTGAGAAGTTCAAGAACTTCAAAGAAGAAGCTGAACGACAAACGGGTTAACAACTCAAGAGGCTCATAAGTGATCAAAATAGAGAATATTGCTCTCTTGAATTTACATCATTTTGCAGATTATCAATAATACCACTGCTCCGTACTCTCCTCGATCAAATATAATTGTAGAAAGAAAGAATCGTACTATGATAGAAATGGTTAACCCTATACTTTTAACAACATGTCTTCCAAACTGCTTCTAGGGAGAAGCTATGTTGACAACTACCTTTATTCTCAATAGGGTATCATTCGCTCAATCAAAAGTAATCCTCAAGAACTCTAGTGCAAACTCAGAATCAACTTGAATGTTGTTTGAGCGTGGGGTGTTTGGCTTATGTGAAGCTTTCAGACATAAAGATTCAAAAGTTGGAAACTATGACTATAAAGACAATCTTTTCGGGCTATACCAAAAAGAGTGATGCTTAGAGATATCTTGATACATAATCCAATTAGATCATTGAGTCTCGTGATGTTGAATTCTTTGAGAATAAGTTTTATAGGCACAAATAGCCATTAGAGAGGAAGATAGTACTCTTAAAGAAGTTGTAGTCTCGAAGTTTAGGATTTCACTTGAAGAAGTAATTACAGAACCAGAACTTGCTGAGCCATCTTCAAAGAAAGTGAGGAGGCCAAAGGAATTCAGAGAAGACTTCATCACCTATAGGATGAGGCGGTGGAAATCAAAGATGCTATATCTGGAAGGAAGCATTCACTGATGAAATTGACTCGATAACATCTAATAACACTTGGGTGTTGGTCGATCTACTTGAAGGGGATAAACCCATAGGAAGCAAATGGATCTTCGATAAGAATATGAGGGCCGATGAAACTATTGACAAGTTCAAGGCCAGGTTGGTAGCAAAATAGTTTAACGAGAAGAATGAGATCGACTAATTCGACACTTATGCTCCAGTTGATTGGATAACTACTATCAGAATGCTGATCTTACTGGGTGCAATTGACAAGTTAGTGATTCACCCGCGGGTCAAAACGGGTCCAAAAGAAATGGTATTTTTTTTTGAAAAACTATAACTGTAAACATTTACATATGTTCCATTATCTATAAGAACAAAACATGTCTAATATCTTCCCAAATTTTTAGAATTTGTTTACTAAACAATAACATGTTCTATTAGCTATAGACTGTACCAAAAAAATTTGTAACAATTAATAAAAAATACAAACCACTATAAAAGTGTTGAGCCGGGACCCCGTTTATTTTGGAAATAAGACCCGTCCCGACCTGTTAGTGTCACATGACCGTCCCGTTAAAATTACAAATTTTAGGAACTAGACTGTTTTGATATTTTACGATTCGAACTGGATCGGAACTGCGGGCCCTAGAACTGTATGCCCAGCCTTACCAAAATTCATTCCAAGTTCTAAAAGTGAGTAGCATAAATTTAATCACAAACAACATCACGAGGAAGAAAAAAATATATACAAACTTGTGCGTGTATATATATATATATATATATATATATATATATATATAGGGATGAACTAGAGCTATGTGGGGGCAATGAAGGAGATCGGGTTAGTCAGCTATTTGTGGGAGGTGAATGGCAGCCGGATGCCCATCCGGTTGGAAGAAGGTTGCGAGCAGAACTGGAGGACGTTAAGCGGGATCCAATGGCAACTAATATATGGGTTTGGGACACGACCACCTCTGGCAAGTATCTCATCACAATCCTGTGGAATTTGAGGAGTTTATATAGGGGAAAAAGTAGCTCCAAAAGATTAATTTATGTATGTACAAGGCCCTGCAAGGTCGCTTGCTTACTCTGGATCCTTGTTAGCAATCACCCGAATAAAACTCGTATTATACGCGAATTTTTTCGTGTCTTTATAATACTTGCATACTTTTGACAGATCCAAATCAATGCATAAATTTTAAGCATGCGAATTTTTAAACGTGTTTTGTATAAATTATTGACAAATTTGGCACAATAAACATGCTGAGAACCTGTTTAATTAACCAAATTTGATAACATATTTAAGAATGTGAAGTTTCTAACCTCAATATTTTTATTTTTCGAATATTTGACCGAAATTTGAACGTATTTTATTTGCACGAAATCGATTTATACTCGTACTTTTGCCGTCCCGAATTTTTTTAGTTTGTCGAATTGCTAACAAGGCTCTGGATATGCTACAATGCCTAGTGATTGTGGAACCAGACTCTCAATGCAGGTTGTGCTATTAGGTGCTGGAGACGATGCAACATTTGTTCTTTTGTTGTTCGGTGTCGAGGTATGTGTGGCAGCACCAAAGTTCTAGGCTCAGATTAAATTTTCCAACAACTCAAGATATTTATGGGGGTGATCAAGGAAGTTAAAAATCATGGAGGTAGGGGATCTGCATGGTTTATGATGGCGCGTATCAAGTTATTTGCAACAATTTGACATTTATGGAAAGAGAGAAATAATCATACTACGAGGGAATTACTCCTCCTCATTACACTCAAATCTTCACTACTACCATTGTATCATATTTTAGTCAATTCGCTAATTCGGTATCGGTTTCATTCGGTTCGATTTGTTTAGAATATTTTTAATCGATATTTGATCGATTTTTCGATAATGGTCGGTATTTGCTCATCCTTAATTCTCATGACACTTGTTAGCAATCACCCGAATAAAACTCGTATTATATGCGACTTTTTTTGTATATTTCAGAAACGTATAATACTTGCGTACTTTTGAAAGATTCAAATCAGTACGTAAATTTTAAACATGTAAAATTTTAAACGTGTTCCGTATAAATTATTAAAAAATTTGTCACAAACAACCAAATTTGACAACATATAAAGTTCCTACCCTCAATATTAGGGGTGCAACTTGGACGGGCTAAACCAGAACCCGATCGGATAAACCCGTTAATGGGTTGGGTTAGGATTGAAGATACTTGGATTCGAGCTCGGATATGGGTTAAAATATTTGAACTCGATCAAAAATTGGGTTGGGCTCGGGTTCATGTGTCGGATTACTCGAAGAACCCGAAATTCGACTTATATATATATATATATATATATATATATATATATATATATATATATATATATATATATATTTCTTAAAAGTTTAAATTCTAAATTTCTCTACCCAAACTCTTCAACTCCTTATCATAAATCTTATTTTAGTTTGTAATTTTCAATGATCAAGACTTTATTGCTATTTGATTATGTGTTTAATATTACTTTTGTTTAAAATTATTTCAAATATTATATTAGAGCACGATAAACTCGATGGACCCGACCCAACCCGAGTTCAAACCCGAGCCAAACCCGATCCTCTGGACTTGGTCTTGGGCTTCATATGTTTAACCCGAGGTCGGGCCGGGCTTGGACTCGGATTAGACTTATGATTCATCGGGTTGGACTCGAATTGACCTCAAGCTCGACCAAATCCGTCCGAGTTGCACCCCTACTCAATATTTATATTTTTTAAATATTTGATAGATTTTTTGTTAATGTGTTGTATTTGTACTGAGTCGATTGATATTGGTACTTTTGCTCTGTTCCGAATTTTTTTCCATTTGCTAAATTGCCAACAAGTCTCAAAAATCAATAAATATGAGAGGAATATCGGTAGTAATTATTGGATGCGGAAGTTGGTGTCCTTCGCTACTGTGATCGACATCGCATTTTGAAGACCTTTTACGCGTAGCCGTCCGTAGTCGTAGTCCCTGTTTCGGTTGTAGTCATCGCTCTCCTAAATAAACATGGGCATAGAAAGAGACGACGTGGGCCCCGCATGTCAGTGACTCAACCATCTCCCAGCTGGCATGTTGACAGGCGTACAAAGTACCCCCTTTCAAAGTCTTGCTATTGTCACCCACTTTTACCAACACCGCTTTTCTTACGCCCAATATTTCTCTTTGACCAAAGAGCAGTCAGCATAAATAAATAAAGGGTTATTTACACTAACTATCCCTATATTTTTATTTATAACACGAGGTATCCCTACTTTTAAACTATTTATACTAACTATCCCTATATTTTTGGTTTATTACACGGGGTACCCCTACTTTAAGGAAAAATAAAAAAATTATAACACTAACTACCCCTACGTTTTCTAAAGGGAGGGGTAGTTAGTGTAAATAGTTTAAATCAGGGGTATCCCGTGTTATAAATCAAAAATATAGAGGTAGTTAGTGTAAATAACCCATAAATAAACAAAAAAAAAACCAATAAATAAATAAATTAAAATAGAAATAGAAATAAAAATCCACACGGGGAGAGAGAAAGTAGAGAGCTTCTTCAACTTTCCTCCCTCCCTCCCGCTCTGGTCTTAAAAATGACCTGAAATATCACAAATAAGACCTCATTCTTTTACTCTATTTGCAAATTGATCCCCAACAATTCTTGTTCAAAAGGACATTTTGCAAATAAGTCCCTATTTCATATTCCATCTCCTATATAGCCGGATCTACCCATTTTTTCCTTCAAGTTCTCGCCTTTTTCGCGTCTGTCTCCCCTCCAAATATCCTCTATTTGCGTTCCGGCCCCTTAGATCTTCCATTATTTGCGCCCCAGTCCCTCATCTCGTCTTCCTCCTTCGATACAGCGCCTCCGGTCGGGATTTTCTCAAAGTTCGCTCCTTTTTCGTCTCTGCCCCCCTCGGATTTTTCTCGATTTGCGATTTGGGTCCGGTTCTCGTCGCGGAATTTGTGAATTTCTTTTTCTTTGGGAACTTCTTGTGCGAATTCGGGTGATATGAAGTCGCCATTGAAGAAGTTTCGGGGCTTCGTGCACAGCAAGAGCGAACCGAAGGAGAAGAAGGACAGCCGGCGCCAACGCCCCCCGGCCAAGCTCGACGAGCTCGACCAGGCATCACAGGTAAATGTTTCGGTTTTTAGAATCATCAATTCTTCTTCCTCCATCTCGCTTCCTTGATTCTTTGTTGGAAATCTGGGTTTTCTTTCGGAATGTTTGGGATTATGTTGGAATTATTTGTCAAAGCCAGGGGTTTTGGGACTATTTTGGGCTTTTTGGGAACTTTTTTTTTTTGATAAAACTAAGATTTTGGGATTAAGGGTGAAAGAGGATTGTGATTAATTTTACTTGCTAGTGTAACTTTTTACTTTTGGGGGAAATTTGGGATTTTTTGTTGTTGACAAAGCTAGGATTTTGAGATTCCGGCGGAAACGGGAGTATTGATCTTTTTATTTGAATTGAATTTAGCTAGGCTTTTGGGAGATCTTTGTCGTGGATTGTTGGAAAGAATTTTCTTCTTCTTTTGGTTGTGTAATTTTACGATTTTAGGGTTTTGAATAAATAATTAGAGCTTGTCCTTAATCCCCTTGATATGAAATGAGAGGGAAGATGGAATCATTGTTTGTTCTTTTGCACATGATTTTTCTTATTGTTGTTATGTTGTTGTTGTTCCCTTTGTAGTTTGACCTGATCTTAGACTTTAATGATCTTGTGACACTTGTTTCCAAGATAAATTCAGCAAATTATATATATATATATATATATATATATATATATATATATATGCAAATGACCTCTAGTCTAGTGGTTAAGAGAGATGCATGCGGCCCAAGTGGTCGGGAGTTCGAGCCTCAGTAGAGGCGAGTTCGCTACAAGTACCCATTGCTTCAAAAAAAAAAAAAAAAAAAAAAAAAAAAAAATATATATATATATATATATATATATATATATATATATATATATATATACACACCGAACTCGAGCTGCTCTTGTGGTTACCGAGGAGAGGTATAAGACGGATCGAGCCACGAGAGCATATTTTTCCTTCAATTTATAATAATGGTGGGAGTTGGGGGCAGTGGCCCAAAAGGCATGCAATGCAGCGTGCACAATGCGTATCGCCGGGCATCTCTCTCTCTCTCTCTCTCTCTCTCTATATATATATATATATATATATATATATTGTCATGTCATGATTGTGAACTCTGGCCCAAAAGCTGAAACATGGTCACATGTGGGTTATAGATCTCAAGCATAGAACCTATGTTGCATGGGCATGAATACGGCAAGATACGAGCATACCAACATGGAGACAGAGCCTATTTTGGCATGTTCTTGTCGGTGTTGTGTCCAATACTTACGACATGACACGAGACGGACACGGTACCCACTTTTACTTTGTGGAATGCCCATGCTTCCTAACATATAACTATGTTAATAACTCGAGAGAGGACTAGTTTGTGTTGGATTATGCCGTATACCATGTCCTTTCCCTTTTGTGTCTTCCTAGCATTAGTTGTTTTTCCATTAAAGAATGAATTTATGATCGACCAAAACATATTGGATTAGATCAAAATCATCGAACTGTTAATGTGGCGTAAATACTACATAGGGTCAGTTATAATATCATTCTCCGAACAGTCTTAGGGCTCACCAAAAGTAGAATTCGGTTGCTCTGTGCTCACTTTGGTACAAATAACAAATCAATCTCCCATGTTAAATCCTACCAGTTTCGACTTTATTGCCCCATATATATCGAATTTGTCAAGATTATATGGGCCATGCTATGTTCTTTACGGTGTTGTGAACTTGTGATAGTTTAAAAAAAAAATGCATTTGTGGTTTCTACGAAAAATAGCTTATTATTGAGGAATTAGGTTACAAAAGGGCAGTCTAAGTTTCTACATCAAGCCTTCTCCTTGCGGTAGTATTCTCAGCAGGAATTTGACTTCTAATCAAAGGTATTGATGTTCGGTTGATGGCTTGTCTATTTCCCGTCTACCCTTCCCGATCTAGGGTTGCTCCCATCACTTTACTGAAGAGGTGATGATGATAATGCTTGATGGCGATGGTATCAGAATATCAATTAGTGGTGGAAGCAGTGTTCTAAAAATCGGCCTAGACGGCCGCCTAGGCGCTAGGTTACAAAGGCTAATTTTCACTTAAATACCTTGAACTATTAACTTTTGGCACTGTAATACCCTGATTTTTTTGGCAAGTTGATACTCTGAAGTTATTAATAACTATTTCTTTAAATATCACAAATTAATGAACGAGAGACTTTATAAAAAGGTGAAGGGTACGCTTACAATGGGATTTTATGTATAAAGCAATATGCAACATATAAGACAAACTGAAACATATTGGTTTCACATTCAAATTTAAGTTTTCCTCGGCTTGGGAAGACTAAATTTAACTTCTCTTCAGCTTTCGGACTAATTAAGTTCTATTTTGCAGGACATGCTGGATATGAGAAACTGCTATGATAGCTTAGTTTCAGCTGCAGCAGCCACTGCAAATAGTGCATATGGTATATTGTTATTTATATTCAGAGGTTTTTACTTTGTTATGAAGCTTTGATAATTATGTTGCTTTTTATCCAGAAAACTTTATCTGCGATAAGTTTTCTTTTTTAGTTTTTAATCCACTGCAATGACAGGAAGTCCCTTTTTGATGTTTCTCATGATTAAAACTTCAATTGTATACATGGCTGAATTTGTGATGTAACTGGTCTATACCTTATCAATGTAGATGCTTGACCTAGATACAACCCCCTTCACATTCTTCTTCCATTTTGTTTGATTGAGTTTATTGCCAGTCATCGTAAATTCGGTTAGCTTCTTTTGATGACCATGGATACACATGAAAATGATAACTTGTGGTAATTCATGTCAAAGTCCACTTTTGAGTTTTTGAATTGATTTTTGTTCGTGTTTGATATTAACAACATAATTTTTGTTTCAGTTAGGGCTTAGTTGTAAATGGCACTTTTTGGTTGATTGAATTGGATTTTTGGAGTACATCCAGAAGTTATTTTCTCTTTGATTTAACGGATTACTCATTTCAAAGCTATCTTTGATGTTTGAACAGAGTTCGCATTATCAAAATTGGTTTCAAACCCTTACAAGTATTGGTTGCCACTGTTTTAGCGGTTTTGGTCTTTCGGAGTTCTTCTTTTGGAAGGGCAAAATGTAATTAAAAACTAGAACAATATTTGATACATTTAAGCATAATTTTATGTATTATTTGTTCATTCTTGTTAACTTTGAATTGCATAATGCTCAAGATGGATAAATCATTCACCCGCAATAGATACTATTACTTGCTTTTAGGCAAAGTACACCTGTAATAGATAATTTTGGATGGAACAGTAATAAGATGGATGAATCTTGTGTATATATACATGTTCGACAAATGGTTATGGTTATATTGTGTCAATAAGGAATCTTATCGACACACTGTAGCATGTCGATCTTCGGGCACGACTGATCTTTGTGTTATACTGTCCCCCCCCCCCCCCCCCCCCCCCCCCCCCCCCACCCCCACCCACCCACCCACCCACACCCACACCCACACACACACACACACACACACACACACACACACACACCCACGACTGATCTTTGTGTTATACTGTCCCCCCCCCCCCCCCCCCCCCCACCCCCACCCACCCACCCACCCACCCACCCACCCACACACACACACACACACACACACTTGTTTTCTTTTTCCTATTATACCCTCCATAGCCTATATAGGGAAGTTTTATTGTTATGCACAGGAGGGAGGGTATAATGGGAAAAAAGAAACAAAAATAAAAATTCAGGATTTAAACTTGACAATTGGACATGTCAGGGCTTAAACTCTAAACTAGTATAAAATCTAGGGTCTAAACACTAATTAGCCCCTTTTAAATTGTTTCTTTATTGAATTGACTGGGAAAGATAGCCCAATACTAGTATCAGCTAGTATGACATGGGTCAGTATAAGGTCGGGCAGGCCAAAACGGATATGATATGACTGAACAGCATTGGCTTTATACTACATACTATGGTTTGAACATTTAAGTTTACAAGTTTTAGATATATTCTTTATTGTGCTGCACAATTTGGTTGGAGTTGGCTTTCCTCATTGCTTGTAAATGATTTTTGCCGAAATTTGGATGACTATATAAAATAAAATTTAGCAAAGCACAAGTTAATTAACTCAAGATTCAAGAAAATGAGTCCTCGATGATATACTAAGGTTCAATTCAAATTTTCAATAAACAACATTTACTTTTGAATTCCTTATAACTAAATATATGTTATTCTTTTTAACAAATCATATGGAACAGAGATCTAGTGGTTATGGTAATGTGCTTGGCCTGAGGATACTAATATGTCCGTGTCTTATGCTTAGGTTTTTCCTTGGTAACCTCCATCATGGTTTTTGGGCCAGGCCCTTTATAGCTACTTTAAGGAATTTGGAACCTCATATTGATTTGTGCCGTCAGGTTGCCGGATGGCCTTAAAACTATTTTACTATAGAGTACCCTGGTCTTGGTACCTCTGTTATCCGGGCTCTCCACTCTAAGGAGAAGTACCCATGCCGACCCGATAGGACAGGGATATTGGATCCGTATCCGATCCTCCATGGTGACAATCAGATCCTTCATGGTGACAATCGGGAGACTGGTGGTGAAGTAGATAGTTTATTTCACTATGGTAGTGAAGTAAGTTTGTTTCAATATGGTAGTGAAGTAAATAGTTATTTCAATATGGCAGTGAAGTAGATAGTTTATTTTAATATAGTAGATTTGTAGTAAAGTAGTAGGGAGGATGAAAGGACGGTCCCTTAGGGACTTATTCAACTAGTTCAGTAAAGTTTACTAGTAGTTTATAATTACATGTTGCAAATTTAATTACAATATGTATTTTTTTGAAATCATGCAAATTTAATTATAAACTTAAATATATGAAACCATGCAAACTTAATTAGAAATCATGCAAATTTAATGAGGTTATGCCTTTTTATGAAACCGTGCAAATTTAATTACATGTCTTTTATGAAGCCATACAAATTGAATTATATGTTGTCTTTTTATGAAACCAGGAAAATTTAATTACATACTTTCTTTTTATGAAACCATGTTCAAATATATTTATTTTAATAGTTGCCCAAAAATTGGATCATTTTAAACCGAGTTTGTGTCTCCTCCAATTATGAATTTGAAGGACCCGACTCTTGGATATGTATCCGTACCCGACACCCGTACCCGAGTCCAGGCAACATAGCTTGTACCACTTTTGACCCTATTTAGATGGGAAGGGCTGTGCTGATGGATTACACCCACACACAGAGAGACTTACAGTATGCTGTAGGAATAGTGACCATTGAGTTCTTGATGAAAGTATTTTGAGATGTACGGGATCAAGATATTGTGTTGTCAGGGCTCAGAACGTTGCATTCATCTTTTCTTGTCCCTATATGTAACTATGAAAGTTTTTTACATTTAATTTAGGCCAGTATCTGTCTTGCTAATTGTTTTCTTACACTTATATTTTCTTGCAGAATTCTCAGAAGCATTAGAAGAAATGGGCACCTGCTTGCTTGAGAAAACTGCACTAAATGATGATGAGGATAGTGGTGAGTGTATCAAAGTTCACATCTCTTGTGACTCATAGTCTAATAATTTGAAGTTTTTGATCAAACTGTATGACATCATCGGTAATGATTAAAGTGAATTTTCAATCTCAGTCAACCACAATTTTCTTTTTCCCTCTCTTTGTGTGTGTGTGTACCTTCTCTCTTTAAGCCTTTCCTACCCGCTTGTGCCGTCCAATTGAATGTCTAGAGTTCCCCTTTGAAAGTTTCCTGTATTTTTGGGCCTCGCATATGTTTTAGAAGTATCAATGTTGTGAGCTTCATCCTTCAGAAGTTCTTTCTGAGTGTCAATGTTTGTTCATGGTTTACTTTTATTTGCTTTATTATAATTCAGGCAGGGTTTTGTTGATGCTGGGGAAAATACAGTTCGAACTTCAGAACCTTGTGGACAGCTATGTAGGTTCTCTTTACCATCATTAGGTCATCATACGCCACTCCTCATGTAGTATCATTCTGATTATTTTTGTTGTTTCTTCTCAGCGTGCCCATGTTATTCAGACGATCACAACCCCATCAGACTCTCTTCTTAAGGAGCTTCAGACTGTGGAGGTTTGTGCTATTAAGTTATATTTCCAAATTAGGAGAATGCTATCATATTCTGATAATTTGTACTACTATGACTACTAGAAGTGGCGTACGTGTCTTTTGTCTGTGTTTTTCCCCTCACTTTTTAAATGTATATTTGCATGACAAACCCATTATGAAATAGTATAAAATATTTTGAAGTAAATTTATTTTTGAGATGGTGAATATTTGTTGTAATTTGAAGTGTGTAATTATTAGTGATTAGTAATTATGTTAGTGGGCAAGTGTGTATATATATATATATATATATATATATATATATATATATATATATATATATATATATATAAAGGTTGTAGAAGGGCACGTTTGGAACATGAAAGTTCCACGGTGAAACCTAGAACTTTTCCTGTTATATATAATATAACTAGCTATTTCTTGGACATTTGTAGAAATTTATTTTGGCTGCTTATGCTTTTTCTACATCCTGACGATTAAATTCTTGTAGACCTCTCTTGCATTTCAAGAGCATCTTCTCGAAGATGACTTATGCAAGAAGAGCTTGACATAGTCCATCTGGAAGACCACGAGGCACCCTTGCTTTTATTTGGTTACGAAATGACCATTGGTAATGGACCTCTCGCCATGACACACACACACACACAGCTTGACATAGTCCATCTGGAAGACCACGAGGCACCCTTGCTTTTATTTGGTTACGAAATGACCATTGGTAATGGACCTCTCGCCATGACACACACACAGTATCTCCTTGGTTGAACAATAATCTCATATTTATCATTTGTTGTTTAGTACTCTGAAAACTCTTTAAACCGAAGGCATCATCTTCTTGATCATTTTGCTCCAACAGACATAATAAAGTTTCTACATTAAGATCAATTGAGGATCATGGATCCTTTCTATCATAGAATGAGCTATGCTGCAAATTGTACTTAAAACTAATTGCACATAAATCCAATATTACACGATGACAAAATTGTTCAAGGGGACTCTTTTTTCCTACAAATATCCTGGCCATTATGAGATGACTCATGAACTCATGAGAATGATTCTGATCAAGTTCATGGCTGTAGCTGAATAAATTTTTATGGACATACTTCTCTCCCTCTTTGATATAAAACTAACTTGAAGTTAGGGTTGTGTTGTTGAATAATACTAACCGCTTGTTACTACTGTTTCTATGGAATGTATGTGATTGTTGTTGTGGACTATAGAAGGTTACTAATTCTTATGTAAGGATATGTATGTAGGATAGACGAAGTTTAACAAGCTTAGGTTTGTTCTAAAGGATCTGTCTGGTGAGGGAATAACACCCTTCGAAGCATATTAAGTAGAATGATGTTGATCCGAACTAAATGCGTCAGGATTGTTCGTCTCTACATCTCAAAAAAAGAAAAGAAAAAGGATTGTTTGTCTCTTGATTTCTCTCAATTAAATAAAATTTAGTGAGCATGTAACACTTATAGTGATGAAAATATTTACCTTATCTATCAGCAGGGTCTATATCATATAATTAGGCAAATAACGGTAACGTTTGAAGTCAAGTCGGCTAGTTGATAAACCCCCCTCTACTCTGACCTAATCTTTTGCACATCTATTCAAATAGTTTGTCAAGTTTACATGCTGGGACACATTCTTGATTGTTGTTTGGTCTCCATAACACTTTACAGTGTACACTGTCATATTATAAAAATAAATTTGCTACTTATCTACTCTGTAGTAGGACAGGTGTAATACCAAAGAAGTGGTTAGTCAACTTTGACCTATGAGTGACCTCATGAAATAAGTCCATTCCATGAGGAAGAATCTCCAACTAGCAACCTTTAGTATCATTTTCTCCCGTTTTGCATCTTGTTCCATGAGGAAGAATCTTCTATACATTATGATGGGTTGGTGTCAGAGTGTCTATGCATGGGAAATATAACTTTTAATTTGATGTGTGGAATATTTATATTTCTAATGGGAGAATATTAATTCATGCAGGAGATGAAGCGCCAGTGTGATGATAAAAGGTATGAACTGCTCCTTTCATCTTTCTTTTCCATCCACAAAGTGGTTTCCATCTCAAAGTTTTGCAAACCTTTTCAGAGACCTATACAAGTTCATGCTAGCGGCACAAAGAGAAAAGGGAAAGTCAAAACATACTAAAGGAGAAACATTTTCATCACATCAATTGCTAGAAGCACAAAACCAATATGAAGAAGAAGCAAACCTATTTGTCTTCCGCTTGCAATCTTTGAAGCAAGGCCAGTCCAGAAGTCTTCTGACACAGGCAGCTCGGCACCATGCTGCTCAGGTTGTTATAGCTAATGGTAGACTTTATATATATATATATATATATATATATATATATATATATATATATATATATATATATATATATATATATATATATATTCAATTAGACTGATATTTATCATTCTTTGCCTGCTTGGAATTCAGTTAAGTTTCTTTCGAAAAGGGCTCAAATCTCTAGAGTCTGTTGAACCACATGTCAAAGTAGTTGCCGATCGGGAGCATATTGATTATCAGTTTAGTGGACTTGAAGACGATGACACAGAAGATGACGACTCTTATGGTTTTGATGCCAATGATGATGGAGAATTGAGTTTCGACTATGGAGATAATGATCATGTTCAAGATGTTCTTTCTCCATCTAGAAAATCAATGGAGGTGAGGAATACTTTTATCATGTCAATGTGTTTATAAGAATAGCAGTTACATTTATTTGTAAATTTGGTGCATACATGACTTATTTATGCCAATTTGCGTCACCTCAGAAAAATATCCTTAGTCAGGTGCAGCTTTTGCTGTGGACAGTAGCAATTCCACCCCTTGATCTAGAAAAGAATATTATGGTTTATATCATTACTTGCTTCTGATGGTAGAGGTCATTACCCATGTAGAGCATATTTAGAGCAGTATGTCGCACAAGATTTTTTGTCCCACCGAGGCAGATTTGCATAACCCTCCTCTGACGTGGGTTTTTCTGGAAGCTTCCGGAATCCTCCAGAAGATGGTAGAGTCTTCTTGAAGACTCATGAAGTCTCCATATTTTTCTAGATGTTCAAGAATCTTCCTTGTAAATATCTAGGACCTAGAATAACCCTTGGAATATGTTATTTCCAGAAGCTTCATGTAAGTCCTTCGATGCCCTATAAATAAGTGGGAGGCTCATTTGCTCCTCACCTCCCAAGAAGTTGTAAACTCTCTCTAGTACATTGAACTTTTCAATATTCCAATCTCTCTTTCTTTTGCTCCACTTTTCTCATTCTCGCCTTAACGATCTAGCTAAGCGTTCGGAAAAGATTTGCACGGGTCTTTGAGTAGGAAGTTCGTGCGGCAAAAACACCAAGTCCGTCACAAGTATCACCCTATAATAGGGAATGGAGGTGGCATTCTGCCATTCCCACCTCGTCTAGAGTTAAGCCTAGCAGTGTGGATTTCAGTAGCCATATAGCATAGTTCATGGTGCAGTAGAAAAGAATAACTGTTCTAGAAGAACTATTCACATGATTTTGGTTAGAGTTGCTTAAACATCATATATTTGGTTTCACAATTAGTTAGATGACAATACATTAAGTTAGATGGATAATACATTATGAAATAGTTCATAAGAATCATTATTTTATATGTATTGGCACTAACTCATGATAATGTGTTTGCATTATTTATGTTTTGACATTATTAAGTATATTATCTCCCAAATCAATCATGAGAATCATCATTTTATATGCTGACCTAATGTTCCATGTTCAAATTTAAAGATTGCCCCAAGGTAGGTTAGATAGTGATGGAGATTATGTTTGTGTTTAGACTGTTTACCATTGAGGATTATGGTGTGTTTACCATTGCCGATGGCATCACAGAGCTTCTGATTAGTTTGAGAGTCATTTAGTTACTTCTTAGTTGAGTTTGAGACTTTGAGTCTATTTTGGTTTATTTGAATCTGAGTGTGAATTAATTAAATCGTGTTTTAGTAAGTTTGCAATCTTACTTTATGCAAACCTGTTTACTCGTTGGCTAATTCTAAGCGTCAATAATTGAGGATATAGCCAGACCATAAAGATCAATTGATGAGTTGTGGATTTTATTCTTGTGAGAAATGCTTGTGAATTGTATTAGCGTGAAGCAAACTCCAAAACCTAACTAATCTTAACTTCTTCCCTCTCCTAGATGCAAACCCCACACCCTCGTCTCTTCCTGCTGCTGCCTCCCTTCAACTGCCACTGCTGCTGCTGCCGTTGCTCTTTACTTTTTTGCAAACCCACCTCCACCCAAGAACTAGGCCTGACTGATTGCTGGCAAACTGAATCTCTCCAATGTCCCATTCTTGCAAAGCCCTCTTCCAATCCATCTTATTAACCTGACAACCCCTTTTTTCCTTTCCATACGAACCCATCAACCCCGTATATCTTTATTCACCTTTTACCAAGGTTTGTGGTATCGGAATCGATATCGGACCTTTCCTATGAGTATCAGGATCGACGGTATCGGCAAATATCATCAATTTTGGTCGGAGTACCGGAAAGCAAATAATAATTATTAAATTATTAAAATTCTAGAAAAAAATATTTTATACATTTAGGTATAATTTTAATATTTTCTGTGTTGTTTATTTGTAGTTTTGAAATTGAATGAAGTAGTAGTCACTCTTACCCGATTGGCTTACCCTTATCGACGGTATCGGCAGGCTGCGATAGATAGGTTTTTTTTACATGCTTTTACAACCTTACTATGCTTTTACACCCTTGCTAATTGGTCTTTTCCGTTCAATTTTCTTTACTGAATTGACTGAAAAGAGAGACCCCCCAATGTTGGTATCGGTCAGTATCGACATCGGCCGATATTGCAAACTATGCCTTTTGCACCATCAAATCCTAAACCCCAAATCTTTGCACCATCAAACCCTCTAAACCCCAAAATGTTTACACCATTACATCCTAAATCCAATCATGACCATCCCCAATAGATCAAGTCCCACACATTGTATCAGGGTTGATCGTCAAATTCGGACACGAGAGCTTTAGAGCAGAGGAACATCTTCAAAGTACAAAATATGAGAAGTTCGATTGCGTGGTTTACTCAAACCCTTAGTCAAACCTTCTCTTGATCAGTTCCAAGTTTCGTGATTTTCTAGACCATTTATTGTTAGCTTTGTAATAGTTGTTGATATCGTTGCTTGATTTACAGTGATCTCTTGTGTGCATATTTAGTTATTTACGGTGATCTCTTGTGTGCATTGCATCATTGTTTAGGATTGCATCTACCCCCAGTATTTGCTACACTTCATCTAGTTGATAATAGCATATTGTCTAGGGTTCTTGTATCTGCGTGATTTTGTGATAATTTGCTTCGTCCCATCTAGATTTCCCTTGAATCTTCTTTCCGCCAGATAGTGATTAATGAATGCTCTTTGTCACATATATTGGACTTTGTTTTGAATTTTGCCATATCTAATATATTTCTCATTTTCATATGCAGTTAGATCAAGTAGATCAGCCAGTTCCTCAAGCATCACCCCCTCGAGCATCACCATTAGAACCTGCAAAAGTAAGACTACCTTCCTTCCAATATAAACATTCAGTGCTATGATTTACTGTCGTTTCCTTGCATGGGCCTATAGCTGTTTTCATCCCTTAGCTTGCTTAACTTTGTTTATAGTATCACCTCTTTTACCATGTTGGCCCATTATCATTGAGCAGTGATGATACTAAAGGGCTGTCAATGCTATGCTGGTATTTGTTTATACTAAAGGGCTCTCTCTCTGACATAGACCCATACCTGAAATAAGACATGTAATTCAAGTCCTACACAAGATCGAGTACATTCTGATAGGATATGCAGTGATGATTTTATCTACTGTATTACTTCTTTCTTTTCCATCTTTTATATCCTTATTCTCATTTGACTTATATTGCAATGACTAGAACAAGAATATATCTAAATAATAATAAACCAATTATATTGGAAAATTAAATCCTAGATATGATAAGTTTAACAACATTTTAACAGGAAAAAACTTACCTATGTTATCATTTTGCCCTGTTGTTTTCTGTCACCCAAGTAGGAACCCTGTTAGAAGGGGGGTGGGGTGGTTGAATAGGGTATGAGACTGCTGTCAACCATTCAATCCAAAATTTTCGGTCATTTCATATATTTCTTTCCCCTTTGAAACCCATGTATTCCCATCAATGTTGTAAAAATCGCTAGGCGGAGTCGGTGCGCCGGAGGGCCGACTAGCGCCTAGGGCGCCTAGGCGCCGATTTTTTAAAAATATTTTTATATTTTTATTTTTATGTATATATATGTCTATATAGGGGGAGGAGAGGAGAGAGACAACAGCCACTCCTCCTCTCCCCTCCCCTCCTCCTCCCCTCTCCTCTCCTCCTCCTCCTCCTCCCCTCCCCTCCCCCCCCTCCCACCACCTCCCCTCTCCTCTCCTCCTCTCCTTCTCCGCTCCCCTCTCCTCCTCCCCTCCCACCACCACCAACAGAAGAAGAAGCAGCCGCCACCACCACCACCACCACCACCAGAAGAAGCAGCCGCCGCCGCCACCACCGGCGACTACGACGGCGGCGGCGGCGGCGACAACGGCAGGTAAGTATATAATTTTGTTTCAATTTTTTTTTTTTTTGAATTTTTAAAAAAAATTGGCCGCCTAAGGACCGCCTAGGGCCGCCAGGGGCCGCCTAGACCGAAACCGCCTAGGACCGCCGCCTAGGGAGTTTTCAGTGCGGCGGACGGCCGCCTAGACCGATTTTTAGAACACTGATTCCCATGGAAGGGCTAGTCAACTTCCTAGTCTATTGCCCACTTGATAGGCTCATCTACTGAAAACTCTTGCCAGTTGGTACTTTGGTCGACCAAACAACGTGACTGGTTCATCTACTGGAACTTGTTAAACAGATACGTAAATGAATACTTAGTTGACTTAGTGTACTATCATGGCCAGCCCAACTAGTTGTAAACCGGTGGCCCCGATTAGTTTGTGCATCAGGCCATTAATCCTACTCCTAACTGTTGTAGGGACCATCCTTAGCATTGTTAGGTTATATATAGGTTTATGATGGAGAACCAATTGAGATTTTATGTTATCTTTTAGTTATTTTAGATAGAAATCATTTTTATCACTTTTATAGTTATGATCTTAAGTTATCTTAGGGATAAGACTTTAGAGATTGGGTTTATTTTCTTTTTATTTCTCGAGAGTCTATAAATAGTCGGTAAGTTCATAAATTATTCATGGAAGAATTGAAGAATGAGAAATCTAGTTTTGAGTTTGTGATGCCAAAATCCTAAAATGGATCTCTCTTGTATTCTTCTTATCCGTCTCCGATGTCGACGCGGATTGGGTCTCGAGTGCAAAACCCCCATCATTGAGATCCAATTCAAATGCAACCCGCACGTTTTCAAACTCGGATATTTTTATTAGTTATAAGTCGATTGTTATATTATGCATTTATATTATAATTGTGATAAATTGAAAATAGTTAATTGTTCACAAATCTTACAACTTTTCCGTCCAATTTGCCCTAAATTCTCAATTTTATACTAATCAGATTTTCCATGGGTCTTTATTCTTCATCAAATTGGTATATGAGCTTTAGGTTAGTAATATGTTTAAATGTTGGTAACGACCTAAGGGAGCTTCAAATTTAAAGCAAAATTAAAATTATAGATTATGATGACTTGTTTAAAGATCAGTGATCTATATAAAAGGGAGCAAGATGAACTTTATATTAGATTGAAAGCTAAAATGAAGAGACTAGTTGCTGACTTATCTACACAAGTAGAGTTCAACCAAGAGCTAATCATATCCTTAGAGTATCTATTAGTTTAATCTAATGAGTCTATGATAGTTAAGACACAAATTAGGTTCGTGGTTGAAACTAGGTTAGGATTAAACCAAAAATTAATTTTGACTTTTATATATCATCATTAGAAGAATTAAATAGGTTATTTGATCAATCTAATGAATTTAGAGAACCTATTATGGCTTTATATTTTGATCTTGTCCCAATAATCGGGTCCGTGAACAATTTATATTATATTTGTTATAAACAATTATACTAGTTTGCAGGAAAAAAATGATTGATTGTAGGGATGATTATTTTGCGGACAATTTTTTTGATGAACTTGCTCCTAAATTATGTCCACTATATCCTTAGTGGATATCATGCTTTTTCCATCTCTACGACCGCTAGTACCATTGTGGGAGCTTATGGTCTTTTTAGGAGCCTTAATGTTGACTAGACTGACGAAGGAGAGGCCTCCACCATGGTCGATTTTCGATTTGGAGGACATCGTCAGGAGCATAATTCTTGAATTTTACGCTTACATGATTTACTAGAAGGCGAATTTTTTCGAAACCAATGAGAATGGAACCAATTTAGATTATCTGTTAGCTTTTAGTTATTTTGGTTATTCTAGATAAAGAACATTTTTATCTCTTTTATCCAATATGATTTAAAGTTATCTTAGGGATATTGGAGATTGACTTCATCTTCTTTTTATTCTTAAGAGTCTATAAATAGTCTATAAGTTCATAAATTATTTATGGAAGAATTGAAGAATGAGAAATATATTTTTAAGTTTGTATGGTGCGATGCCACAACCCTGAAGTGGATCTCTCTAGTCTTCTTCTTATCCGCCTCCTTCTCCGCCTCCGACGTTGATGCAAATTGTTTCTCGAGTACAAAAGCCCTATCATCGAGATCCAACGTAACCCGCACGTTTCTAAACTCGGGTATTATTAATACAAGTCGATTGTATTGTTATGCATTTCTATTATAATTTTTGCGATAAATTGATTGTACTTTTGTTCACAAATCTTTTTTTGCAACTTCTGTGCCCAATTCGCCCTAAATTTCCTATTTATACTAATTATATTTTCCATGGGTCTTTGTCCTGCGTCAAGTCAAGGTCGTGCTTCCACATGCTAAACATCCCTGGAATTAGTAGTCACACTCAACAACATATACATATGATTCTAGAATTTTACTTCTAGATATTTTCCTTGTTAAGGTGAACTTCCATTTGTGGTCTTGACCTTCGTACCGAATCGGTTGTGGTGTCCACTTTACTGAAATTATTTGTGTGCAAGTCCTATATTTCTCAAGTAGTAGTTAAGAGCAAGACATGTATATATTGAAACTTATTATTGAACATAGATACGGTCATTATTAAATTGTATTGAAACCTTGAGGCCAACATCTTCTGCGTCCCTTTTCATTTGCAAGGTGCTAGGGGCGAAGAAAGAACTGAAAAATAAAACACAAATAATAGCATTGAAACCATGAAAGGGAATACTTTCTCATTGGACATGTTGAAGATATCATCGTGGACTGGAGTCCGGATCAATTAGGATACTCACGATCTTCAATAGCAACTGGATCTAAAATGCAAACATTACTATCAAAAGGATGAAAATATTTCAAGTATTTGAATTAAATATAAAATTACCAGGACTACTTTTGAACTCTTTTAGCAAATTGGGAACTTTAACAGATGGTTCAGTGGATGAGTTTGAAGCTTTGATGGTTTGGTGATACTTAGATTTTTCCCTTTTTTGGGGTATGGTTTGGTGATGAGAGATATTCAAGAACTTCGTGGCAATTGGCAAGTAAAAGGATTTAAGAAGGGAAGGGTTTAAGCTTGGAACATTTGAGGAAGAAGGCAGGGTTTGGACTAGTGAAGGCTTGCCCCCCCCCCCCCCCCCCCCCCCCCCTTGGTGGCAAGCCCGGATGTTGTGTTTAGTAGCTGACAACAAGCATAAGACATTGTCAATCTTACTTATAGAATTACGTTGGGCTGTCCCTGACTAGCAACATTTTGCGTCGTTCCTACTCCGGTGCAATGAAAAGTGAGCCAAGGTGGAGTGTTACAGAGGACATGGCCTTTTACAGAGCTGAATGGAAGAAAATGATTCAAGCAGCCGACCCCAACTTTTTTTTGGGATAAAGTGTTGTAAAGCTAAGAGAATTCATAACTCCCTTTGCTCCTATTCGTCCTCCTTGTACGTCTTGATTTATGGTGTGAGGCACATGTTTGATGCATCAAAGTGGGACAAGGAGAGTATGGAGGCTTCTGATACGATTGTATTGTGGATTGTTCGAAATGGCAACTGTGCAAAATGTGGGGCCTCATATTTTATTAAGCTGCTATCTTCATAGTCTTCAACTGTAAAACATACATTGGTCTGTGCTTTGTGAAATATATGAGCTCATGACGTCCACACCACAAGTCAAGTATGTTGTATATGGTTGTCGGAGACGAGGACTGCAGATATCTCTCTAAATCCCCTGAAATCAATTTATTCATTCTCACCAACCTTATGGTAAGGTTCCTGTGATTCATTCCTTGGTGTGATGTTTTCTATAAACTTTTATGGTTTACATATCAGATCATTAGTCAAATTTGAGAAATGGAAAGGAAAGCCTCGATGTAAATATCTATGTGTTTTATTGGAAAACGAGCAAACGAGAAAGTGGATTTCATTAAGTAATTTAAATCAGATTTTTCTTGGGAATAGGAGGGTTGGGACAAGGATGAGAGGGAGGGAGGGAGAGAGAGGGACAGATGTGTGGAGGTAAGAAAGAATATATGGAAACAGGGAGAATGGCCTTATTGCTTGAATACAGTTTATGAGAGGTATTGGAAAAAGATTAGATGGTTATTTGAGGGGCCACCTTAGAGAGGATGACAAAAAGAGGGGTTATTTAGGATTTGGACTTTTAAGCGGAGGGAGGAGTCCCTGATATTGAAAGATCAAAGGGAAAAGAGGACAAAAAGTAGTACCAGTTGACTCCATTGACTTCTCTGTTAGGAAGAAGCTATATTTTCCAACTACTTTTTACAACATCTTTATTTGTTGCAGCCCATTTTTTTTCCTGCCTGTTGGGATGCACAAGTTTGATTGAATCAACTGAGTTTTTAAGATACTTTTGTTGTTCAAGAGGTTTAATTTCTCTTCTTGCATAGGACTCTAATAAAGGTGAAGTGCGTCCTTGTACTACTTCCAAGTTTCCTATTTTACTGTTGAGTAAATGAGGTTTAATAGGAGCAAGAAAACTCATGAGCTTAGTTAATCAGTGTGAACCTATGAAGCAAGGCAGTTGCTCCATAAATTTAAGAGGGATAAGAGTGAGGAGCTCCTGCCGAGTAAGTTCGGATATCACACCACAAATTAAGTGCTGAAAACCTTTAGGTAAACATCTCTCGTAATATGCAGGATAGATAATGCATTCGATGTGTAAAGTTGTTTAGGATGAACTGCAAGGCACAGAGAATAATGAAACAGGATTTGTTTGCTTTAAGTACACACCCATGTGGCTCACCTGTTTGGCATTGAAGATTAGGTGCATATTATGGTTGATTGGTTCCTCTTTCTTTCTTTCAAATCAAGGAATGCAAACTATTCAGTTGTTTTGGATTTTCAAAGATCTACAATATTCTGAAATTCAATGGAAGGTTCATGATTTGCGATTGCGAAAAATAGGATGGAGTCTCGGCATGTTATGCATGTTACATGGGACATACATAAGAGGACTATTTTATTTTTCTGTTTTGCATATATTAGCTGTTTCTGCCAAAGATAAGGATGACTAAGGTTAACATATTCAGGCAGATTATGTATGCAGATTCAGCCAGAGCCTAATAGAAGTTATGCTATTGGGGTTGTCTAAACCATATTCATTAAGGTTATAAAAAGAGTGAGCTGTATCTGAAACTTTTAGGTTTGTCTTATAGGGTATCTATGTATGGTAACATCACATTCAACGAAAAGTATCTACTTTTCTCTGATGCAACAGTATCCAAGCCAAACGCTTGCAGAAACCAGACCTATTTCTACAAACTGTAGATTTGATTGTGAAACCTCAAGGCCTGTTGTATAACCAGAAGTCTCTGGTTTGGTTCCAAAAATTTAGTAATATCTGAAGGAAAGCAGATGTCTATTTCCTGTTTTTATTATTTGGTGTTAATCTGGATGGCTTTGACATTGCTTGCATTGCAGGAAGATGTATCCAAAGGCCACACAAGGTTGCTTGAACATAGGAGGGCTAGTGTTGTCAGCCAATCAGCACCGCTTTTTCCTCAAAAAAAGTTCGATACAGCTGAGTTGCGACCTTCATCAACGAGGAAGTTACACACTTATGCACTGCCTACACCAGTTGATGCCATGAGGTCAATATCCCATGGCTCTGTTTTTCCAGGATCTACAGCTCGACTGGAATGTAACGTTGGATTGCCAACACAGTTATGGCACTCTTCTCCATTGGATCCAGATAAGTTGGTGAAAAATTCCAAAGATGATAATCTGTCAAGCCCCACAAGGAAAGCAAAAGCACAGTCCATGTTTCTTAAAGAGAGCAGCACTAATAGTAGTCCGATCAGGATGCAGGGACAGTCACCGCCTCATCGTAATCCACTTACTGGTTCTGAAAGTAAGAAGATCAAACTACAAGCTTCCTCAGGTCCTCTGACAAGTAGACATTGGTCAACCAGGCCCAGTTTATCTGCCACTGACTACGGACACACTGTGGAATTTCCTCCTGCAGTTTCTGCAATGTCATCACGTGTGCGCACTTCTCACACATCTGTGTCTCCAAAAGTCTCTCCAAATGCTTCACCTCCACCAATGTCGTCACCGAAGATTAGTGAACTTCATGAGCTCCCTAGACCACCAATCAGTTCAGCAAGACCCACCAGGCCTACCAGTTTGATTGGTCATTCAGCCCCTTTGGTTTATAGAGGTTCAGAGCTACAAAAGACAGGCAAGATATCCTCGATTACACCACATACAGCATCACCATTACCAACACCACCTGCTACTGTGCACCGTAGTTTCTCTATACCTTCAAGGAGCGGAAGATTGCCAATGTCACCAGTTGCTAAATTCTTGGAAACTTCAAGTAATTCATACATGACTGAAGAGGTCGCTTCACCGCCTCTAACCCCTATAACACTAACAAACACCCGTACGTTGTCGCCAGCTTCCGAGTCAGTTGCTCGTTCTGCGAAAGCAAGAGGTAAGTTACACTTTCAATGTATTCATTAGTATCAAGCATTTGTAGTTCATCAACCACTAGAGAATTTTTTTTATAACAATTATCTGCTCTAAGTGTTTCCTAGATACAGTGTTCCCATGATAGAATGTTATGTACCAAGTTATATTTGGCTATACAAGTAGTTTAGTTAGTTTTCAAGCATTCTGAAGTTTGAGGTATAGTATTGAATCGCTTTAGTTCCAGTGGGGTTTCACTTTTTCGGATCCTCCAATTCCGGACTGGAACAGCAAAATGTATGTGTTGGAAAATACTTGAAACCTAGCTTTAAACCCAATGAAGTATGATCCGGATATCCTACATTTTGGTTTGAACACAAGAACAAGAACATGAACAACAACAAAACCTTTATACTAAATTTTTGGGGCCAGGAATGTGTTCTTCCATTCGGCTCTGTTAAGGGCCATATTCTCTATAACGCTAAAAAAACAATATCCTTCTTTAAAACTTGTGCATGAACTATATCGTGGTGCAAGTGCTTATTCATTTTCAGAATTTGTTATTTCTTTTATCAATTGTGCATATAGAATTCCATGTGGTAGCATAACTTATGCAGACATCAATTAATGCATGAATTATACTACATGTTGAATTAAATTAAACTAATGCATGAATTATACTATATCAAAAATCCTAGAGGAACTCATGAGTTCTTAATTTTTAAAACTCGGCCATGAACAACCGTTGGATTACATCCATCTCATCGCTTGATTTTTTTTCAAGGGGCTATAGAGAAAAATAAAAACACTTTCAATGTTAGTTAAGTACACGTGTCACATCCATATTGCAAGTTCTTATTGAGTTCTTATTTGAGTTTCTGTAGTCAGACGTATCTAATTTTTGATGAAATTGGGCTACCTGTGGCGCCAGCTAAACTGTTCTCGCTTCTTTTATTGCAGGTTTATCGTGATTACCACCATCTCGTGCCATGTGTACATATCTGTGCATTCTTAGATTTTCCCAGTATGATCCCAGTTTTGTTGGCAATTCATGATGTCTGGTGTACTATGATTCTTCAATGGGACTTGGGAACTTTGTTTTCCTTAGGTTTTTCATTCCTATTCTTTTATGCCTTTTTCAAATTAATTTCCTTCTCTTTATAATTACTTTAGACATGGGTTTAGATCTGGCCATAATTAGCAGAAAGAAATATGTATATATTATATATTTCAGTGTATTAAGAAAACAGGTTACTGCATTCACAGAGAAATCCGATTGTCACTTATTTTTATATGTTAGTTTATTTTAAGCTTCTGCTCAAATATTTGAGTGTCTTGAGAATATCCTGTGATCCAGTTGTATTCTACTTATTCTCTGTCCAACTCAGCAAATTTCATATTTGAATGGCCATCATAGATCTTCGTGGTTTGAGTTTGATCATCAATAGATTGTATAAATGGTCACAAAGATCCATGGTTTGTCATATGTTGGTGGTTGCCCAATAATGTACAAAATAATTTTTTCTTCCTTTACTTTTTTGACCTCACATTACTCAACGATAATATCAAATTGTTGTCGTCTAGAGGTGAGCGTGACGGTATGTCTAAAAATTTTAAATTTAAACTAAACCGAACCGAATTATATTTTTTAAAAAAAAAAGGCTTAATTGCACTTTGCTACCCTCAAGTATTCCGCTTTTTTCAACTTGATACCATAAACTTTTTTTCGTAACAAATTGGTACCTCAACTATTATTTTTTTTCAACTTGATACCTAATTTTTCAAATATTCCGAAAATGCCCTTCCCTCTTCCTTCCCTCCACCCCCTTCCCCACTCCGGCCACCCCCCCTGCTAGCTCTGGCCGCCCCACCCCCCCTGCTAGCTCCGCCCTCCCCCCCCTCCGCCCCCCCCCCCCCTGCTAGCTTCGGCCACCCCCTGCCCCGCCTCCGCCCCGCCCTCCCTCCCCAGCCCCCCTCCTCCCGTGCTGCCGCGGCCTAGGGGAGAGGCGGGGGCGGGGCGGCCGGAGCGAGCGGGGGGGGGGGGGGGGGGGGGGGGGCGGGGGGGGGGGGGGGGGGAGCTAGCAGGGGGGGGGGGGGGGGGGGCGGCCGGAGCGTGCAGGGGGGGAGGGTTAGGGGTAGGGGTAGGGGCATTTAGTCCAAAATAACATCTAGGTATCAAATTGTTACAAAAAATAGTTTAGGGTACAAAGTTGAAAAATGGTAATAGTTGAGGGTAGCAAAGTGCAATTAAGCCAAAAAAAAATTATACATACAATTGTTGTATTTTAAAGTTAGACTTGTCTCGTTTGGTTCGCGGAATGGAAGGGAAAGGAAATCAATTCCTTGACATTTTCTTTCCTTTCGGAAATTATAATTCCCATTGATTTTCCTTTCCGATGTTTGAAAATGCTAAGGAATTTGGAAAGGAAAATGAATACTTCAATGTAGGAAAGTTATTTCTTACTTGAATGGATGGAATCACTTTTTTTTTCCTAATTTTTCTTCCATTGAAAATCACTTTTCTTTCCTCCTCAATTCCCTTGGCATCCAAACATAGGAAAGTAATCATTTTTTTTCCTAACCCGATGATTCTGTGAACCAAACAAGGCCTAATTGTTAAATTACCAAAGTTGGACTAATGTTAAATTATCAAAGTTGGACTTTAAAATATCTATATACAATTTTGTTGTCAAAAAATTCACAAATATATATATTTTTTAATCACAAAATATGCATAAAATTGAGGTTATTTATATTTTTTGTAAGTCTTATTTGCTTTTTCATTTTGGACACAAATCAAAATCAAAATCGAAAACTTTTTTTAGTATTTCCAAAAGTGAACCAAAATTTTTTCAAACCAAACCGAGTTTTCTTATTCGATTCGGTTCTCGGTCCAAAATCGAATAATACTCGCACCTGGTCTAATGACATGCACGTCTCCTTTAGTAGTTAAAAATCACATATATACTCGTATCATCAATTATTCCTGCTTGTAGTTCATGTGAAAAGCATCACGGACATCGGGTAGAATTGGCATGTTTCGAGCCCCCAATTATAAGACAATTATAAAGACGTGTAGGTGTGTGAGTTGTAATTAAAAAAAACCAACTATTCCTTATCTTCCTATATTTTCGGTTATACCTTTTGAACAGCTAAGTTCATTAGTCGAAGACCTTAAGCAACAACTGCCCATTCTTACCATTCGTCCCTGCTTTCTATGGTTGAGTACTAAAAGACTACTAATCTTTGAGAAGAGAAAATCAACTTCTAGACTTTTGCCTCCTATAGCGCAAAAATTATCCATATTCCATATGGAAGCAGAAGATTGACAAGTCATGGATGAGGCGAATTGTGTTGGAAGCAAATCTATGTTGTGACATGATGATATTACTGAAATATCCATATTATAAATAGAAAGGCATTGTGCGAGCAACTTCAAGGAGACGGAGAGCAAGAGGAAGATAGGTCTTGCATGAGAACAAAGGATGCCTATCAGGGGCGGATCCAGAAATATATACTAGGGTGAGCTAGAGTAGGTTCGGGTGGGCTAGGGTAGGCTAACTCCCACAAAAATATCAAAAATATCAACAACAAAAAAACTATATAGAAAAAAAAAAAAATTGGGGTGGGCTGGAGCCCACCCCAGGGACCACTTGGATCCGCCCCTGATGCCTATGATCTCCTATGGCTCGAGTTCGAGTTCGAGTTCGAGACATTGTGAGTCATTGAGACCTTTTTATGTGCTCCATAAGCAGTCTCCTCGTCTAGCTAAGAGTGGCTATTGTAACTCATGCTAACTACTCTCCCATTTTTGAAACACTTAGACCTCGTTTGGTGTACTGTAATGTAATCGTAATGTAATTAAATTGAAAGAAAAAAAATCTACTATTTGGCACGTGCGCGTGCACAGTCGGAAACTTAGTCGGAGGAGGATAAGTCGTCGTCGGAGGAGAGCGGAGCGGCAGGGAGGACTTCGCCGGAGGAGGAGGAGGAGGAGACGACTTCGCCGGAGGAGGAGGAGGAGGAGACGATACCGTTGGAGGATGCCACCGGAGCAGTAGGGGGGAGGTCTGAGACGTATGCTCCGGCGGAGGAGGCACGTCGGAGCAGGAAGGGGGGGGGGGGGGGGGGGGGGGGTGGACTTGGCCGCGTTCTCGGAGGCAGGTTCTCGGCACCGTCGTTCCTGGCCGTGCGCGTGCACCAGCCGTGCACGTGCGCGTGCCAAAAAGTTTTCTCAAATTTTTTATATTTGGTTAATTGCGATTACTATTATATTACTGTGAACCAAACAGGATCTTAGTGCCTATATCTATGTTGTATGTACACGCATACGAGACTAAACTAATCGAACACTTTGATGTGAATTCGATCACGTATTTTAGTTTATCTGTATATTTTTGACGTGTCTATTAAATGTCAGATGTGTTTTCTAACGACATGTGAATATGATAAGAACTATATATAAGTCTTACGTGATCCGAAGTTTATATGGGTAGGACTCGGGATTGTAAACTTGCTCGTGCACAAACTATGGGTCCGGATTGTGGACCAGCACGATGCAGGCCCGGCCCAATAAAATCCCTACAAAATAAGCAGTTTGATGGGCCCAATCCAGCCAGGTGGCCCCGCATATAAAAACACTCTCTCCACCGATGCACCGCGGGTTAACGTACCAGACCAATAAAATCCTTATCATTTTCTCCGCCATATGATATTAAAAAATTAAAAAATAAATAAAATTACTTATAATTCACTCCCTCTGTCTCTCTCTCTCTCTAGAGTTCCAGATCGGAAGGAAAAAAAAAGCTTGGAAACCCTAGCCATGGCGACGCCGGTCCTCGCTCTCCTCCTCTCTCTCCTCCTCGCCGCATCGTCCTCGTTGGCGACCTCCGACGGACCCTTCATCGTCGCGCACAAGAAGGTCGCGCTCTCCCGGCTTAGCACCGGAATGGAGCGCGTCACCGTCACCATCGACGTTTACAACGAGGGATCCGCGTGAGTCTCCTATTGAATCTCTTGGATCTAGGGTTCATGATCGATTACTTTTGAAGAAATCTCTCGAGTCTTCCTATTCTCGTGTATAATTCCTTAAATCAAATGGAGCGAATCATTTTGTAGTTGAGTTGTTGGTACCCATCTGCTTAGTTTCCATGACTATGTTCCTCTGGCTGACGAAATGGTTATATGTGTCTATGATTCGGACAGATCGAGGTTTGGTGATCAGTTCCAAATATATGAGTTGGCCATGTCACGAGATGGTTCGAGTAATTATTTGTGATTAATTTGTTCATATTCGTTTGCTAATAGAGACTGCGATTTCTCTACGATTCACGCAGATCAAGTTATAAGGATCACTGTGGATGAATTGATCGATTACTTCGGAAGAATTGATCATTATGGATAAAAAAATGAATCATATTTGTCGTTGAATTCGTATTCTTAATCTTCCTGATTTCCCATGCTTATATTCTTAGATCTAAGAAATGGTTATATTTCTTAATTTTCACTCCTCCATCGGTTTGTGATATCTTTGATCTCCAAAGACGTGAGGTTCTTGTTAAATTCTGTGGCCTGATGATGAGTTGAGTAATTGTTAGGGTTAGATTGCTCAGTCGGGTTGAATCTACTTAGTTTTCACTTTTCATGTTAAATTTGCAGAGATTGAGGAATTGTTATTTGTGTCAATTATTAGTTGTTCAGATGGTTTGCTCTGAAGATATCTAATCTTGCTATATGTTTTATGAATGATTGTGAATGCTGAATAGATTCATGTCTACTTCCATGGATTGATGTATTTATTGACGTAGTTTTAACTTGCTCCCGGTGGAGTTGATCTGCTTTTTTTACAGGATAATTATACGTTTAATGAATAATGGATTTTTTATAGATCTGTTTACTGGAGAGACCTAATATTATATGTTAAAATTACGTTCTGACACAGTGGATCGAGCTTGGTTACCTGCTTTACGTTTGGGTATGAATTAAGGTTTTGTTTATTTTGTTGAATCAGTGAAGGGTGAATATAAGTTGTCCTTACAGATTCTTGATTGTTAGGTGCTTGATGTTTCGGGTGCTTGATGTTTCGGAATAATTTAGTTCGCTGATCTAGTATGCCTTCAAACTGACAAGTTTGATATCATTTGGTCATTTAATTTTCAGATTGTAGTTACTTGGTTGATTGTTGCATAGGTAATCTTCTCTTCAGATTGGTGGTCCAACATCGCTGATCTATTCTCTCTTTTTTTCCCCTTCAGATTTGTGCCTATTACTTTAATTGCAGATGGAGGTATACAATGGTGTAAATAATGCAACTTTGGTTGCTCGGGTTTATTGTTCCAATCCTAAGGTTTTAACATAATTCTATCAGTATAGATTTGATCGGTGGAGCTTTAATTGCATGTTCTTTATTTTTTGCACTTTCTAGGCCTGTACCTTGGATTGAATCTCCCCCTATTTTAAGGAAAGGGTGGAATATATCCCCTTGAATTCGTTATAAGAGAGAATAATGAAACAAACAAACTTACAACTTTTGAAGTAATTTCATCGAAAATTAAAATGTTGTCCTCTCCAAAAATGAACTATAAAGCCTCTCATAAAGGTAGAGCCTTCATAAGTGATCCATGGAACCAAATAGAATATTTGTTCTTTACAGCAAGATGACTAGTCCCTGCTAAAGGCTAAAAAGTAAAAGAACACTCTTACTGGTGATTTTGAGAACTACGGTGTCCGAATAAGTAGCATGAACATGCAAATGCAAAACCTACGACCTTCAGGAAGTACTTTAATCTGTAAGCCCATGAATACACCAATATGTGCAATCGCCATCCCAGTTGGGTGGCCATCCCCTACCAATATCCTTATCTGCCTGTTCTATGTTGTTCATTTTTGGTCCCTGCCTGTATTCCCTATGTAGTTGAAGAGTGCATTGATAGAGACAATATCAGGATAGACAAAATAGTGATTTAGAATACTTTATTTGTTTGAGAAAACTTGATAGAAAACAACTTAGAAACATTTGTATATACACATGAACACATTTGCGTATGTATTGTATGTATTAGATCTTGTTAACATCTATTGTTATGCATGTTTCGGATGGTAAGTGATTTCCAAAGTAATGTAGAGAGGACCTGCTGTATGAAATGATAGTTTCGTATATCTCGATTATGTTTTGCACAAGCGCAAGAACCATATGCTAAATCACATTCAGCTATGTTTTCCCTTAGCAACATAGACATGAGTAGACCATTTCCAACAAAGTCTTCAGGAAGTATTGTGTCAGATATGTGTTGGGGATACAAACACGAATGCGATCTTCTAAATGAGTAGCCATGTAGCGTACCATCATACCCTTGTTTTTATGGAGAGCACGTCCAAGTAAGAGGCATAACAGATAAATAACTTGATTTTTCTAAGATACTGTTAAATTGTTTTGTTTTTGTTTCTTCTCAGAGTTATTGATCACTGTTTATGATATTAATAACTATCTGTTTCTATATAGCTAGCAACAATACTTGATCTAAGAAGAAAAGAGTTTACTATATGTATAACCGACCCCAAGCTGTCAGTAAAATGTTTGTTGTTTATCTTTGTTTATGATTTTGTTGGATATACAGTTTGTGTTCGCTTACTGACAACAGACCTACGGTCACCTACCTATAGCAGCTATATTTATGCTGATTCCTATTGATAGTACTGGTACTGCCCCTTTTTTACCCTAAATGTACATTTTAGTATTGAACATTTTGTAGGACCTAATATATGTGTCATATTTCATACTTTTGTTTACTACATGTATAACCTACCCCAAGCAGTCAGTAAAATGGCTGTTGATTAGCCTGCTTATCATTCTGGTTTGTTGGATATACAATTGTGTACTCTCACTGACAAATGACAATGATCCGACCTGTAAGAGTTCTATTTAGTACTAATTGTTCGTGCTAGTTCTGTTTCTTTTGGCTCTATAGCTTTACATTTTGTATTGAGCAATCTATAGGACCTAGACCCTGTTTGGTACACTGTAATGTAATCGTAATCACAATGTAGTTAAATAATTTTTTTTATTTAATTACTTTGCGATTACAATTACATTACAGTGTACCAAACAAGGCACTAATGTCTGTCATATTTTGAACTCCAAACTTATTTAGTTAGAACTGTCCGGAATGTTTTGTATTTGTAGGTTTACAAGAGATATTTCAACTAATGTGGGACCTTTATATCTTTTTTCCCTTCTGTTAATGGATAAGCTGTTGTATTCACGGACGATTTCTTATTTTCCAGAACTGCCTATGATGTGAGCCTAAGTGATGATAGTTGGGCGCATGAGGTTTTTGACATCACCTCTGGCAGCACTTCGAAGACATGGGAAAGACTTGATGCGTGAGTCTACATCATGATTATTTGCGTATTCCATACATCCTTTATTGATGCCACTTCTTTGTATTTAGTAACAAAATTACTCCTGTTATTTTCAGCGGCGCCAGTGTATCTCATACATTTGTCCTCCAGTCTCAAGTGAAGGGCTTATACCATAGCTCCCCAGCTGTCATCAAGTATCGTATTCCAACTAAGGCAGCATTACAGGTTTGTTTCTTACCCTCTTTCAGGATGCAAACAACTCCGAATTATATAGCTGTTGAATTTGCATATGTTGGTTTCAAAGTGGATTGGTGTGAATTCAAATGGATCCATGCATTATTAAGTTGTTCTAAAATCAGATAAATGTGAGATTGGAGATCAATCATAACCAGTGCTTTATCTGAGGTGGTGTTGAAACTGGTTGATGTGAGACTATGGTGATACCAGTCTTCTAGGTATTTGAATAATTGGTTTGAAAGTGGTCTATGTGAGATCCAATTGGATCAGTGTGATATTGGTTGGTTTTAAATCAAGCCTGTGTGAGATTGAAAATTGAATTCATTTATAACCAGTGTTCACTGGAAGATACTGTTGAAGAGATCTGAGCAGAATCGATTTTGACATGGAAACACTGTGATGTTAGGTTCAAGTGAAAGGGTAGCTTATATGTTAATTTAAAATTGATCCTACATTAGGACGTACGAGATCAGTGTATTTAAATTTGTACATCTTTTTACTTGTTAGAAATAGGTTATTGGGCTTTTGATACAATGAACTCTAAACAAAACCCTAGATTGGAGATCAATCATAACCAGTGCTCTATCTGAGGTGGTGTTGAAACTGTTTGATGTGAGACTATGGTGATACCAGTCTTCTAGGTATTTGAATAATTGGTTTGAAAGTGGTCTAGGTGAGATCCAATTGGATCAATGTGATTTTGGTTGGTTTTATATCAAGCCAGCGTGAGATTTGAATTCATTCATAACCAGTGTTCAATAGAAGATACTGTTGAAGAGATCTGAGCAGAATCGATTTTGACATGGGAAATATTGTGATGTGAGGTATTCAAGAGAAAGGGTAGCTTATATGTTAATTTGAAATTGATCCTACATTAGGACGTACGAGATCAATGTATTTAAATTTGTACATTTTTTGACTGGTTAGAAATAGGTGATTGGTAGGGTTGAGCATTATTCGGTTTTGGACCGAAAACCAAATCGAATCGAACCAAATAAGAGATTCGGTTCGGTTTAAAAAAAATCGGTTTGGTTTCGGTTTTCAAAATACTAAAATTTCTTATTTGATTTCAGTTTTCGGTTTCGGTCCAAAACCGAAAACTGAAGAAGAATTTTACAATTATGTAAATGCTCTCAATTCTTTACATATTTATGATTAAAAAGGTGTTTAAAAACAATTCGGTTTCAAAAAAATTCTGTTCGGTTTCGGTTTTCAAAATACTAAAATTTCTTATTCGATTTCAGTTTTGGGTTTTGTTTTCAGTTTCGTTTTCGGTCAAAACCGAAAACCGAATAAGAATTGTACAATTATGTAAATGCTCTCAATTCTTTACATATTTATGATTAAAAAGGTGTTTAAAAACAACAATTCTATTTATGTGTTATGAATTCCAACTTTGAAAATTTAACTAGTCAAACTTTGTGCACAACTTTGAAATTCAATAAATTTGTGTATACAAATTATAATTTTTAATATAATTTAACCACGATTCCAACTTTGGGTCCGACCCATTAAAACAATATAAATAGTCCAATCGAACAAACCGAATAAACCAAATTTATTATTTGATTCAGTTTCGGTTTTGAATTTTTAGAATTTCGGTTTATTTGGTTTTGGCTAATTCGGTTCGGTTGAAACTGAATAAACCGAGCACTCACCCCCAGTGATTGGGCTTTTGATACAATGTACTCCAAACAGAACCCTAGATTAATCGAGTTCAGAATATTGCAAACACACCTCAATCTTACCTCTGATCTTTACATTCAAAAATGATTATGCTTATGTTGGGTAGGGTTATTGCCATGTGGAGATTAACCTTTCAGTTATGTACAATTGCAAGCTGGAATATTTTTGGGTGTTGCTTAGGACGCGTATATGTGTTTGTCATTCCTTTACTCTTTGGCGTAATGTGTCATAGAGATAAATGCAATTTCCTATAGCAAATTGTATTGTCTTACCTCTTCGTCTAGATATTTATAGTCCATGGAGGGTGCTCCTTGGTTGGATGAACTTAAACTGCAATCCAAAATGTAGGTTTATCTACCTGCCAACTGGCCACCTAGATTTTATTGTATGGCCTTCTCATGCTCATAGCTACCTTCGCTAGGAATTTGGCACCAACATAATGGGTTGATGTTAGGTCAATGGCTAGTCATAAAACTTAGTTGAACCTTGTATGGAGCTTCCTTATGCTCCTTTGCCCACCTCATTCTCGTGTTCTGACAGGAGAAGGCTTGGATAACAATGATGATGACGATAATGATGCTTAGGACGCTTATGTTTTACCGATAAGGGATGGAAAAGTTGGGAAGTTAGAGGTACTTTCTCTCGACAAGAACCCAACAACTTTGTTTAGCTTGTAATGAAGTGCGTATGGGGAGGAGTGACTGACTCCTGAGGCATGCCCGCTTCAGAAAAGTGGCTGATCCCAATCCAGTGCTGAGAGCCTGAGAGTGTGGGATCAGGAGTTTGGGAACTGGTTACTGTTAAGGTTCACACCTATTTACATTAGAATTTTGTCAACAATACTTGTATATACGAAGATTTGAACCATGTATCTAGCTTCGAAAACAAACTCTTGACCACTTCACTTTTAAATTCACAATGTATTCTTACTATATTTTATGCCATATTGAGAGGAGCACCCTCTAACTAAAGCTCCTAGGTCCGCCCATACTTGCAGGCAAACAAACATGTCCCAGTCTGAATTGCTTTCTTGAAGTGGTTACTTACGGAATCTAATACATTCTTTAGCCTTGTGGGTTTTACCTGCTGTTTTCAATTCTAACATTCATTAGGGGTTTCTTTTTGCTGTCTAACAAATCCTTGATATTCTAGGAGGCCTTGTCCACCCCCGTTCAGCCGCTGGATATTCTTGCTGACAAGCCCCCAGAAAAGAAGTTTGAATGGGTAACTCATCTTAGACACGATCTTTTTCAAACATTTTCCAGACATCTTAATGTAGCTTAACTATGTTTATGTGCTCATTTTCTTTTTAAAACCGGGCATGGCATGCAACCTCAACAGGCAAAGGTAATATTAGATCTTCCACATTTTTTTAGTGCTGTTTATCTTTTTTTTTAAAACTGCTCTGCGACTTATGGCAAATCATCTATATATGCAGAAGCTGCTAGCAAGATATGGTTCGCAAGTTTCGGTCCTGTCTTTGGTTGGCCTTTTCATCTACTTGGTTGCGAGCCCCTCAAAATCTAATGCTGCAAAAGGAAGCAAGAAGCGTCGCTAAATCATATCTTGTTGTCCGTACTTTTCAGTTTTGCTGTCGTCTAAAAACTATAGTTGAGATGTCTAATTGTAGGCAACTGAGGAATGTAGCAGTCAACTTATATACATGCCCTCATTTTCAGGATCAGTCCAAGTAGAAGTATTATTTTTCCCTAGTTTGATACAACTCATCTTGATAGCATTGTGCTGATCATTCTTAGAACGAGGTTCTAAGCAGTCTGAAGCAAATATGTTTTGTTATATTGAATAGACTTTGTACGAACTCTCGCGTGGTACGAAAAAAATGCTTGATTTTAGGGTTTTAAATGTGGATTTCTCCCCCATTAAGGTTTACATCCTTTATGCTGTTTTGAATTTGCAGTATGAGCTGTGGTAATCTAGCACTAGTTTTGTTTTCTGGTTTTGTTATCTTCATCCCAAGTACCTGTGGTAAAGGATGTGTTTCTGAATAAGTTGATTTTGCCCTGCAGCAAGACTTAATCCAACCCCTTGTGCATAGGTGATAGGGGTGCATTCCTTGGGGCAGGGGTCAGATATGGGTATATTACCATATCTGTATCTGTTTGCCAATAAAGGATATTGTTCGGAAAAAAAAAAAAACTCAACTATATTCAGAAGAAAAAGAAAAGGAAAAAAAGATCCACCTGAGAAAACGGAGTCCATTCTTTTTGAGTTTGAGTGAACACTCGGTAGCCAATTGACACTCGGTGCACGGTCGTCGTGCGACGGATCGGGGAATGAGGCGTCCGTGTAGCAAACTCAGTGCACGGTCGTCGTGCGACGGATCGGGGAATCGGCACCATTCGTCCACGGGTATAAGCGACAGGCCGACCACGCGGCCCGTCGTGCGGCGCTGCTGAGGGCGACGAGAAGACGTCCGTCATAAACGATTGCAGGCTCGATCGTAAGGGCGTCGGCCATCGTCGCCAATATGCGCGTCGTGCGCATAGAACGGGCGGCTGGGCGGAATCGGTAGTCGCAGTCGGCAGGGAATTAGTGGCCGTCGTACGGGCGGTCACCCTTAGTCGTCGAGGGCGTCTCTTCGGCGTCGTGGGCAAAGCGAGGTGTTGAGTAACTGCCGTCGAAAGACAGTGTGCTGCCGAGCGGAGCTCTGGAGTGCGCGGGGTGCGTGTGCACGGCGATGATGACAAGGCCAACGGACTACGTCCGTACTCCAAAAGTCGTTCCATACGACAGGCCAAGAATCGTGTGCGTGGGACACACTATTATACTGAGCCCGCACGCGTTTGGAAAAAAAAAATTGACACTCGGTAGCCAATTGGCCAGGACTAGGAGATGCACCAAGACGGTTTAGCTGGCTTGGGTTCTTAAGAAGAAAAAGAAGCGAGTTCGGTTTAGGAGATTGATTTGACTTTCTTGTTAACCCTACTCGAAAGAGAGTGATGCGGATTCAAAGAAGGGCTATTCTTTCTTCAAGATCATAGAGGGAAAGACGATGTCACAAGTCTTTGAGATCCTTTAGGACTGTTAACAAAGTTGACAGTTCTAACATAAAGTAGGACTCTTACGATGTTGACAGTCATACTTTATGTTAGGGTTGCCAACTTTGTTGGAAATCCAAATATGTGGGTTGCTCTCAAGTAAAAAAAAAAAAAATTGGAGTGACAAACTTGTAAATAAATTGAAAAAAAAAAATGGGTAGTCATGTAAAAGTTGAGGTGCCAATAGAATTTGCCTAGTTTAATGTAGGTTTCTTAACGTACTAATTGATATATATTGATATATTGAGATTTGAAATTAGTGTTTGAAAATGTGAAAGTATATAAAACTGTAATTATATTCAAGTTAGAAGAAAATGGAATTCAAAATAGAGTTTCACAAAAATAATAATAATAATATTAGTGTTTTACAAACTCTAAATTTGATGGTGTTTTGGTTATAAATGAAGTTGTCTTACTCCAAAAGTACTCCCGGATTGAGGCACTCCTGAATGGACCATAGTTTCGTTTTTCAGAGTTTGGATGCTCAAGCTCTAGAAAATTCCAGTTTTCTTTTGGAAACTCCATTCCCAAAAGCACCTTAAACTGCAGATACATTATTAAGCATATTCAGATCCTTAAAATAGAGTGGAACCTATATCCGAATAGAGGGAATCGGATTAGACCAGATTAAAAATAATAAATCTATACTCAGTTGTGGTCGGATTTACATCTGAATGCACCCTATTCTACCACGGATATAAATGATGGCCGACCACGCGGTCCGTCGTGCGGCATCCAATGGGCGTTGGAAATACGTCGTAAAGATGTCATGCGCATAGAACGGGTGGCTGGACGGCATCGGCTGTCGTAGGCGTTGTGAAGACATCGAGGGCGTCTTCGGCGTCGTGGGTGAAGCGAGGCGTTGAGTTGCCGGCATCGAAAGACGTCGGCCGTCCTGTGAGACTTTGGAGCGCACGGAGTGCGCGAGACATACGTGTGGGACAATGATGAAAAAGCCAGTGCGGACAAGATCCGCACGAAGTATCCGAAGCGACATGACGACCGACTAAAAATCTTGTGCGGGGAGACACGATTTAACTGAGCCCGCACGTGCTGGTGAAAAAAGAAAAATACACCCCTGCTTGTGCACATTAGCAAAATAGATTTGAGATTGAAATAATGACGACATAACTCAAACCGAGCTCATCAAACTCGAGTGACTCTTGTGATTACCGAAGAGAGATGTAAGATTCTGACTGGGTGGAAAAAGATCAGTAGATAGAACCATGGAGCCATTTATTCAAGTGTGTTTTCCGCAACTACTTGGCCTTGATTTGGGATTGCTTTTCAAAGCAGCAATTCTATGCCTACAACCAAAGTTTACAACCCTCTTACAGAGCCGGCCCGGAGGTTTAGGTTGCCCTATCCTGAAGCTAATTTTGGTTGCCCTTTAACCCTTTGGTGGGGTTATGATGAGCCTAAGGAGTTGCCCTAGCAGAGAGAGATTGTCCTAGCAGAGGGGGGTTGCCCAAGCCCCAAGGCTTGTCCGGCTTACCCCACGGCCGGCCCTGCCCTCTTACAACCCGCTACGCGTCGGACTTCGATTGGAGGATGAGAGGAAGTGGTGGGGGCGGATAGAGCCCACGTAGCGGAGGGGGGGGGGGGTGTGAGAGAGTGCTGGTGGGACCCAGTGGGACCCATGTGTAAGGGGTGGGAGAGAGAGGTTGTAAGATTTTGGTAGTAAACTTAGCATTTTCCTTTTCAAAGGGTGTTGGCAGAAAAAGCTTTTGACAGCAGGTTCTACCTACTTTCAAAAGTCGCCTTAAAATTGTATAGCTTTTTCCAAAAGCTTCTTTATAAATTGCTGGTACCAAACAGCTTCCATGACAATTTTTGGGGGGGGAAAACAACTGTAGCAGCCATGACAAGCAATCCAAAACCCAACCTTAGTGCACCTCCATAATACCATAATCAACAAAATAAGTATCGGGGTAAAGTATCGCAGAATCTTAGTAAACAGATAAAGGAGATGAACCAAAGAGTGATGAAACAAGTGCAATCTCAATTACAAGAAAAAAAAACTTTAACACACCATTCCTGCCACACAGGATACAAAGTTTGTAAACCACAAAATATTAAGTATAAAATAACTCTTCACAAGAGGGGTAAAACCAAGTAGCAATTTTAGTATAGGCTCTTTCTAGGTATATGTAATGCCCTTTTATTTATGTCCAAGACAGCTCCTATTTACAGGCCCCATACATAAAATGGAAGATATCGAGACTGCTGAAGAAAACTATGCAGGCAAGGCGTAACTGAGCTCGTTCCAACGTGTTGGGTCGACCACGAGGCATGGATCTGATTTCTCAAAGTCCGCAACCTGTAACATTGCAAAAGGTTTAGCGAGTTGCATAAGAAGAAACAATGTCGATCGACGGTGGGGGACAAAAGTTGCCAACAGAATTGGTAGAGATGAGACACTTGACCTTTTGATTACAACTAGGGCAGTAGTGATATTTGTGCCAGAGACAGTCCATTGAGGGGCAAAGGAAGCAGACTCCCATCATGAACGGCATCATGCAGCCAACCACAGCTGCGGGACTCAGCTTTGATCTGCACCCATGGAAGAAACAATCATTTTATGGCAATGTAAGAGAACTACGCCTTGTGACAACAATGGCACCAAGAAGCTAGAGGTGAATAATCTCAAGTATGAGCTGCTTGAATCTAGATCCCCAACATGTCTTGGCATTGATTTAGGTAGCATGAAGTTGGAAATCAGAAAGTCTATTCAGAATTATTTCTTTCATTTAGTAATAAAGTACAAATAGTTACGAGTCTACTTCACATACAAATATCAAAAATAGCTACATTGATTGGTGTCAAGGTGTGATAGTGGGTACTCAACATTCAGTAGTTGGCGGACTTCTGGCAGTCCCAAGGGGGCACAGGTGCAGTGTAAATATACAATGAAGTGCAGATACTATCATCATCAGTTCTTGAACAAGTTCCAGGGGAGCTTGCGATACATGAGCAGGTATATTCAATATATAACACAATCACAAGCGTGAAATCTGTGTACATCAATTGCTGCAATGCCAAGGGCTGAATAGTGTAGAAGAGTAATTATCTACAGTTAAATACCTATGTTCACATTGGTATAATGACCTTTTTTCTGTTCACATTGATATCATAAACTTTTTTTAATCACCTTAATAGTATGCACTCCATGAAATTGCCAACAAAATTGTAACTGACGGTTATCAACCTATGACTTTTCTCGATATGCCTCCCACCCTATGGGTGGTGGAGAGTGGGGAGGGAGGTGCTGGTTAGCAGGGGGTCCACATGGAGGGGAAGGGCAAGAAGGTGGTGGCAGTCGGGTTAGGGTTTAGGGAGGAACACGGTGCCGGTAGGTTAGGTCGGAAGAAAATGGTAATGGTGTTGTCATTTAGGAGGAAGGAGATGGTGGTGGGTTAAGCCGACCCAGAAATTTGTGACAAAAAATTGTCCTAAATCAGTTAGGACTAATGAGCGTAGCAAACAGACTACTTAAAAAGGTGAAGGTATCCATGTGAACAAAAAAGGTCATGGTACCAAAGTGAATAGGGCAAAAGTTGTGTTTTAAGTGCAAAAAAAGCCAACTATATGTTTGGGTCTATATAGAAAAATATATTATGTTTTGGATCTATTTTAGGATTACTAGGTTATTTGAGTCTACCAGATTTAGTCAAACGTTCGGTCTATATTATAAATTGTCTCAAAATCCATCTTTCTATATCGAGTTCATATTTGTGTTCTTGGCTTATTAGAGTCTTTCCAAATTTGTATTGTGGAGTTAATATAAATAAGAAAAGAAACCCTCATGATCAGTGTGTTGCCACAAATATTATTTCTCTCCACCAAATTAGAATTAGCTACCATCCCTCCTTTACCTTCATCTCATATTCCTATCTCATTCTAAATCTCAACATTATGTCTAAATCTCAACATTGTACACAATCAAGTATCATAAATCTTATCATGGTACCAAAATCAAAGCAAGATCCATGATCCTCGAAGAAGAGGTCAAGTCGTTGCCACTCTGAGTGTTTCTTTTTGCAATGATGTCATCTTTATCATTTTCTTCTCAGAAGAGGTTTAGGATGGAAAAGGTAAAGACAACAGAAAAAAAAAAAAGTATAGATAAATAAATCAAAAAAATAGTAGTTTGATAAAGTTGCCAAGGTCGCATGCAATGCCTGGCAGATGCAATGTTGGCCAGGCTGCCGCCAATGTAACCTTCTTGCAACTTCATCTTCGACCTCCAATTCCAACCCCATGCTGCCTCCACAGTCGTGGCACTAGATGCCTCCTCGCCATCATTATTGGCTGTCTCCTTTACTACTAAACTGGTCACCTCTCGCCGCCATGATGGCAATCCATATTAAGTTCCCATTTTGAATTTATGAGTCAATATTTGTATTCTTGACTTATTTATAATATAATGGAACGTAATGCAGTTTGTTATAGAAAGTGTTAAACCGACGTTATGCGGTAAGGGGTACCTAACGCCTAGGCGGATTTATGCGGAAAAAAGCGTTACAGTAAAAAAAAAAGCTTAGGATTTTCTAGTTCATTGAAAGTAAATACAAAAGTATATATTCATATGTATATTATAAAGAACTTTAACAAATACCAGAATGGACCAATCCCTAAAATAACAAATATTGAACAAAAAGAATTATATTCATCGAATACAATATAATATGAAGTTTAAAATAATTCCTTTCTTTTCTCATTATAAACTAAGCTATACATATATATCAAACTTGAAACATTATAAATGTAACATCTATTATAAACTTATCAATCCACGTAACAAGATATAAAATATTTGAATAGATTTTTTAGTTTTGGTATTGAATGAATTTTTAACAAAAGAGTCTAACTCCTAAATATTTCTGGGTCATGCCAAAAAATCACAAAGAAAATAAAAAGGACTAGGCCAAAAAAAAGTTTAAAACAAAAACTAACAAATTTTTTTAACAAGACCAAAATCTAGCAGGCGTTTTTTTTTCTTTGGTTGCATAATGCTTCTTTCAAGTTTCAAGTATAATGTTGCCTACCTCCTAGAATGTATAATATACTGAAAATTTTGGCGGTGGGTAGGCACATAGCGCATATGCGCCGTTTTTAATGCATTTTAGACCACTGGTTACTATAAATAATAAGAAACTCTCCTATAGAGTGTGCTAGTTATTCCCAAATATTATTTCTCTCCAAGGAGTGGCTATCATCCCTTCTCTTCCTAGATCTCGCATGCCTATTGCCTTAACTGTAACAAATAAAAAAATGATTCTTATTTGCAAGAATATGCTACATGAGCAGGTTAAGTGTGGGTCGAACCGTTGATCTTCGGTTCTTTAACTGCAAAACCACAAGAATTGTCACCCATGCGCAAGAGCAGGAAGGACAATTCTTATGCACAAGATCAACCGGCTTCCAACATGAGCCTCTAATTGATTAGTTATATATAGCTCATGTCTTGGCATTTGGAAGCTGCAAATGTATGAACACAGAAGAGGAAAAGGAAAATGGTAATGCATAGCAGATAAATGTATGGTTTTTATTGACTTATAGAAAACTTATGATCGAGTTCCTAGAAAGATAATGTAGTGGATTGTAAAAATGCCAAGTTCCTCATAGGTATACTGAGACTATTAAGGATATGTATAATAGAGTTACGATGACTGTGAGAACTATCAGAGGACATAGGAATATCTTCCCTATTACCATTAGGTTACATGAATGATCAACGTTGATTCATTATCTTTTTGTAGTAGTTATGGATAAATTTACTAGGCATATCTAAGATGATGTTTCATTATGTATGACGTTTGTTGATGATATTATGTTGGTTGATGAGAGTAGAGAAGGATTAAATGCTTAAATAGAAGTGTGGAAGGACTTTGGAATCTACGGGATTTAGATTAGTAGAACGAAAACCGAGTCTATGAAATGTAATTTCAACCTTAAGTCAAAGAGTAATGAGAGAGGACTCTATATAGATTGACAAGAGATACCTAAAAATAATAGCTTCCGATATTTAGGATCAAGCTTTCATTATAATGGAGTGATTGAGAAAGATGTCATGCATGAGTACTTCTGGAGTACTTTGTAATCGCAAGACATATCTGAAGTTTAAATGAAAATTCTACAAGACTACTAATGCTTTATGACTCAGAGTGTTAGGCAATTAAGAAACATATCCAGAAAATTTGTTTAACTGAAGTGAAAATTATAAGATGGTTGATGGCAATTCAATAAATGATAGAATAAAAAAATGAGTGTATTCGTGAAAAGTTACAAGTGACGTTGATTAAAGAAAAGATGAGAAAAAAATCAACTTAGGTGGTTTAGACATGTGCAACGCTGACAAATAGATGTTCCCGTAAGGAGTGATAATATAGTAGTTAATGGAACCGCTAGGACAAGAGATAGGCCAAGACGAACATGATTCGGAGTGTTAAAGAAGGATATGGATCTCGTTAGCATCATAGAGTACATGGCCCTAAATAGAGCGGAGTAGAAGAAGAAATTTGGGATAAAGGCTTTGTTGTCGTTGTTGTAAAGAGTGACATTATCTAGCTATATCGGAGCATTGACACTTCTAATTTACTTATGGGAGTGAGAAACTAGTTTCAATAAATAAAAGATCAGAAAATTCCTAAATAATCAGCTGGTGCCTCTTACAACTAGTGATGCTGAAAAATGGCAATATTGGATATTCATTATTTAATATAAGAGAGATTTGACTCCTGGTTATTAAGATGGCACAAAGGGTGCTAGTAAAGCTAAAATTATGAAGAAGATTTATGGAACGGAAGCATTACAAATGTTTGAACTGAAGCAACATGTCAAATAATTCTCCATAAAGATTTCAAATTGAAAGAACCAGAAGAAGTTCATTAACCTGTCGATCTTGGTAAATATTATTTTTTTGGCCCCTACATTTTGATAGCTAGACCATAAACTCACTATATTAAACAGTACTAACTTAGTCCAATGCAGAGTCAGCATGTACTCATGGAAGTGACCATGGTACATGCTAACAGCCCATGTTTCAAAAAAGGTACATATATGATGAGTACACTTAAAGGACATATGTTTGAATACTTGGCGCACAATTGGATTTCTTTCTAGAATTGGAAAGGAGCCTCGTCCATTCACAGAGCTAGCAACCATTCAGAACCCACTCCACCTCAATGTTCAGTTCAGCATCCAAATTGATATATATAGATGTTCACAAACCTATCAACTAAATCAGTGTAAAGCCCTTGATATTCTTTGTACCATAATAATATGATTCTTAAGTATCAATATTCACCTTAAAAATCAAAATATTACATCCACATCCATATATGCTTCATTTCAAAATTGATACAAGTAATATCACTGAAGGAAGAAACGATATTCACAAAAAGATAATCAACTTTCTCTAACAATACATCCAGACTAATATCAACTCCATATATATAACCACTAAACAAAGAGTCATTGTCCCTCAGTTACTCATTATCCACAAAATAGCAAGATATATCCGAAATAATCTCGACCAGAGATACTTCTAAAAATCCCTATTCTTCATTCACACATTTATAAAATCAATCTTTGCATGACTATACATTTCAATCCATGAAACCCTCTCTTACCCGACTACATAATGCAAAACAAAAGGATTATTACATAAATTTTAAATAACTCGCCTTTCCTTGTTCTCTTTTTATCACCTAGTCCTCGAATACAATAGTGATAGAATCGTTTAATAGCAAAACGGAAGGGTAAATTAACAAAACCATCATCTTTTTGTCGTTCAAATCAACTTAGAACCAGATCTAAATGGGCAAATTACAACCCAAACTTCCTCCCTGAGATTTCATGTTTAAATAGGAAAACCCATTGCAGTTACTGATTTGAAAGTCCCTGTTGTCTAGTGGATCTCCGATTCCATTAGTCATAGACCCACACAAATGTTCTCGTGTAACCGCATAGGTTACTTTCCGATGTAACTTTAGTATTTCAAAAAAATCAGAAGGATTATTTTATTAGCAAAGAAAATAAGGAAAAATAAAGGAGGCCCAATGAACATAGCATGTTACCATCCCTCGTTGCCCCCAAGGCATCACCATGCTCGTCGTGTCTACCACTATCTTTTCCTTTCACCACTCACCAACACCACTCTCAAACTTAGCCACTAAGCCAACAGCAACAGTGTCCTATCTCCCTTTCCCTCCTGTTAGAGGCAGAGAGCAGGGACACCAGCAGCCGTTGCCAACAATGACCAGTGCTCTCACCGCCAGCCTTTTCTCTTTTTTATCTCAGATCTACAACCCCCTCACTCTATGCCTATCTGCCTCTCATCACCCCTCTCCATCTCTTACATTACAGATCTGATCACCAAAAATTCTTTTGATGATAGGTTCTAGTTTCAATTATCCATTCCCGAAAAACTAAAATCTCTAAACCTCAACATGAAATCATACCAAAGCAGATTCTTCAAAATTCATCATTCATAAAATATAATATAGTCAGATTCTCTCAACAATATTAAATCATAAACGGTAGAAAGACTAATCCATTGTGTTTCTCATCAAGAACAATCTCGATCATAGCATCATAAGATCGACCCACAAACAGCTAACCAGATTCTCCAAGAATTCACCATTTCTCAAAGAAAATACATATAGTTGGATGATTCTCTCAACAGGAATGGATCATAAATGAGAAGAAAACCAGTTTGTCGTGTTATCCTCTCAAGAGCTAATCAGGATCATAGCATTAGGGGTGAGCATTATTCGGTTTTGGACCAAGAACCGAACCGAACTTAATAAGAGATCAGTTCGGTTTGGAAAAAAAAAAAAACCGATTCGGTTTTGAAAATACTGAAATTTCTTATTCGGTTTCGGCTTTTGGTCCAAAACCAAAAACCGAATAAGACATGCAATTATTAGATACCCTCAATTTAATGCATATTTTATGATTAAAAATGTATATATTTTGAAAATAACAGTTCTATGTATGTTTAAAGCCCAACTTTGGTAATTTAACAACTATTCTAATTTTGGACCCACTTTGAAATACAACAAATATATATATATATATATATATATATATATATATAAAATTATAATAATAATAATAATAATAATAATAATTTAACCACAATCACAACTTTAGGCCCGATCCATTAAACAATAAAAATAGCCCAACCAAAATACCGAATAAACCGAATTGACTATCGGTTCGGTTTCGGTTATAGCTAATTTTGGTTCGGTTTCGGTTTTGAATTTTTAGAATTTTGATTTATTCGGTTTTGACTATTACCGTTCGGTTGAAACCGAATAAATCGAATATTCACCCCTACATAGCATCACACAACAAAAGTACGAAACTATGCAAAAGTCATCATTTTCCAATCTAGAACCTCAACAAGGAGATCAGCTTAAAGGATCAATCGCACGTAAAAGAAATCATGGAACCTCGATTCTCAAACACGGGAATCAACAAGATAAACTCCCATTGAGCAATTCATTAATCAAAATTATTAATCAAAACTTGTCTCTACTGTTTATATTTTAGATATATTCATAAGAAAACATCCCAAGAAAGAACCCCTAAACAAACAAGGAAAATAAATATAAAAAATATACCAAAATCCTATATAAAAAAAAGGTTAGCCGTCTCGAATCGGCATACCGGCAATATGTTCCTTATGCCTGCAGTATGCCAAAAGTTTTCAAAATTTTCAGCAACTTGTGAATACAATTTTCTCTGCATCAAGCGTACTGTTTGTACGCCCTTCAGGGGCCAAAATTTGGGTTTGGCCCTTTATAATATGCTGTAAAAAAAACCTCAACCGAGTTCCTTCGTGCAATGCCTGAATAAAGAGTCTCGTTATATTGTTATCTGTATAATGAGCATAGAGATCCGCGATGTTGAATTTTGACAAGATCCACATAGAACTTGGTAAGTCTTTGACATAGGCGTCATTGATCTTCCACAGCACCTTGAAAGGCCTTGGTTGAAGCTTCCCGTAAAAAATATACTGAAAAACTCGGCAAAGATTCGACTAAATCCCCATCAAAATCAAACCAAAAATATACTTAACAAAAATTAGACTTGAATCTATTTTTGGATGGTTCACCCAATTCGAACTCAATCACGTCTACTTTAGACCCCTCCTCTTGTAGAAAACTCGTCCCGAGTTCTTTATCTCGTCGTTTCGTAAAATACTTCATCATCAGTCACCGCAAAACCTGTTGAAGCTTACTCTCCCCAACTAATCTTTTCCTTCTTCAACAGTTTAAACGACCCAAATATCCTCAGTTGAAATTTTCGTAAAGTCCAGATGATATCATCATCGTCCGAAAACACACTATGACGTCGCTGTTGACATTGAAAACTCTGTGCCTAAGTTGACAGTACAAAAGTTTATGTAACAACTTGCACCATCTCGCACTAGCCTTTTGCAGTCGCTCGGGAACCTCCTCATGAACTTCTGCTTTGGTTGTCACGTCCCATGTGTGTGGCCAAGTTGTCTCCATAGAACTCGCTAATAAGTTTCTCTCTAAGACGTACGATATATGAAAGATGTTCTCATTTTATCAAACATCTCTCATAGATGTAAAAGTCGTCGACGGATTGTTGCTCTCATGCATCCAGAAAATCCTTGTAATCTTTCGCATAAAGCTCTTTTATGTAATCCAACCCAACCACCTCTTGGTTGGGCATATCTAGAAATGAAGTTGTCCTACTATGTGTGTCGGTCGCTTGGTTGAAAATTATATAATTGTGTATGAGTGTATACGTAAACCTCAAAAAGTGCTCCCAACATTTGAGTACTTGGGAAACACAAATTTCATAATCAACCGCTCAAAGACTCCATCCCGTGCCCTAAACATCGTCTTCAACTAGCCTCTTGGTCGGATGCATATTTGGTGGTAGCTGCTTCGAAGATCTATCTTGTTAAAGGCTTTGGTCCTACTCAACTGATTCAACACAGCATCAGGTCGTGATATTGAAACCTTGTAGTAAGCGTGTTTTTGTTAATCATATGGTTGTCTACAAACATCCGTCAATAACCATTTTCTCCGATGTAAATAGGGTTGGACCCGTGTCCGGGCTCATCAACTCCATATTATCCTTCTCTTGTTTTGAACTTGACAGCGAGTTCTTTTGTCTCAAGTTCTCCACCTCCTTCGAAAGATCTTGTCCTTACATGGGTTCATATTGTAATGTGGTAACCTCAATAAATTTGTCCCGGTAACAAAAACAACATTGTGTTGGATGCACATGCTCAGTAGTCCTTCATAAAACTTCTCACAAAGAATGCCACAAAGAAACCTTCAATCTGATGTTCTTCGTTAGGGAGAAATTGGTCGTCGTCGTTGGTTCTCACCATGCCTCGCAACATGCTTGAGACTTATACCATTTGAAACTACATGAAATATCGATCGCTAAGAGCCAGCGATCCAAGATAACAATGATTAGAATCTCAATTCTCAAACACGAGAATCAACAAAATAAACTTCCATGGAGCAATTTATTAATCAAAATTATAATAATGAACTTGTTCTACTATTTTACAATATCCTATTTATAAGAAAACATAACTTTAAACCCTAAAAGGACCCCTAAACAAACTAGAAAAAGAACACCTAAAATAGACCAAAATAATGTCCAAAATACGGCCTAAATCCGTTTCGAACCGACATACAAGTGGTATGCTACCGGTATGCCGAAAGTTACCAAAAATTTCAATAGCTTTTGAACAATTTTTTTCTGCATCAAGCATACTTGCAATATGTCGACGGCATACTGGCAGTATGCCGTCGACATACAAGTGGTATGCTACCGGTATGCCGAATGTTACCAAAACTTTCAATAACTTTTGAACAAATTTTCTCCGCATCAAGCATACTTGCAATATGCCGATGGCATGCCGGCAATGTGTCGTTCAGGGATCCAAAATTGGTCAGGCCCTTCTATAACATTTGCATGCGACTCCTTGTAAAAAATTCGACCCTAAGTTCCTTCGTACCAGTGCCTGGATAAAGCTTCTCGTCGTCTGTATAATGGGTGTCGAGGTCTGCAATGTTGAATGTCAACGAGATACCCATCGAACTTGGTTAGTCTATGACGTAGGTGTTGTCATTGATCTTCCACATCACCTTAAAAGGTCCAAAACATCCTTGGTTGAAGTTTCACGCATTGTCCAAAAATAATTCTAAAATATTCAACAAAGATTTGATTAAAATCCATCAAAATCACCCCAAAATATACTTGAACCTATTTTTGGGTGGTTTGTCCATTTCAGACTCAATCACATCCGAGTAAACTAGGGTTAATAATTATATTTCCATTTCAGACTCAATCGCATCCGAGTCAGCTAGGGTCTATAAGAATTCATCATTAATTCTATCTTATGATGCACGTACACGAATATGCATAGACACAACAAAGAAAGGACATGGCGATATAGACACGGAACCTATTTTAGTGTCCTAGTGTATTTTGATACGTACTCGATCGGTCCAAAATTTTTGGAGCATATGTGCTTCCTAGATTCTATCATAGTATCGGAGTATAAAATCATATATTTCCATAAAGAAGGGGACCATAGCACCATAAGACAAATATTAAAAAAAAAACAAAGCAAATTACCCATTCCTGATGAAACCAAATATAAGTGCAAAACCTCAAGTTAATATCAAATTCGACTGGGTTTGTGGAACTGCTCACAATTGATCATACAAAAAAGAGACCCTAAATACATAGATTCTTTAAAAAATCATCATCCCTAACAAATAACATACTCCTATGATTATCTTGACAAGTTCCTAGTACAAACATGGAGCAGGGCTTATGATCGATGTTCACGACCTTGCAAGTTAGGAGACTTAGTGCGGGTGGAAGGATAAGTAGTAGTTGCGACAAAGCTGATAACCAGGACTACTATAAGAGGGTTGTGTCATCGGCAAATCGAGTCACCGGGTCCTTGGTGTGTCCTACTCCACGAACAAAGAACTACTAATAGGAGAAACTAAAATATTTTTATAAATATTGAAATTTAGAATGCCGAGTTTAGGCTTAGACCTTTAAACAGAATCTTAACGCCATAGTAAATTTATGAATTACTTGGCAGAAAAGAAAATCTAATCTAGAATAAAAAGGAATAAATTTGTAACAATTATTTTGCTGGTTGGAAGAAAAGAAAAATCCTAGACTAAAGGAAAAAATTGCAAGCAAGATCATTGATTCTTTACAAGCAAAAAAGGTTGAACTTAAAAACCAAATCAAATCATCTTGGCCAAATTGGAAGCTTGCAAACCAAGATAAAATGAAATAAAATTATCGGATCACCTAAATCAGTTCCCCAAATCTTGGTAAAATTTAAGAGGAGGATGTCTACTACATCAGGTTACCCATCTTCAAAGGAAAAAAATTGAACTTACTCTTCCACCAGAAGAGGTACTCAATGTATATTTTTTATTCTTCTACCTCCAAGCATTGCCTTAAGTTCAAGAAGTAGCTTCAGAACCCCAATTTTAGATGGACGCTTGAATCGCCACTAGTGTCAATGAGTTATAGGTCATTGTCAACAATGTGTTCAAAGTTAGTAACGAATCCAAATCAAACATATGTTCTCCCACCATGACTCTAGCAAAGAGCTCCCTAAGATAAAATTAAGAATAATGTCTAGAATCTTTGGAGATGGATACTCATGCATAAGAATCGTTCCCTATGAAGTTTTCCTCAATCAATAAACATTGAAACTTGATGAAGGACGATCCACATGATAATAGTCAATCGAGTCTCCCGAATGTTTGGTGCTAGCTGAATCATAAGGCACAATGGCAGTGGTACTAGTTGGTGTTTCCTTGGTGGCCTTCTCGCTCGCTTCATCCCTCCGAACACTTTCTAGGAGGGACATTTGGGGTATGGCCTGGCTGTTGTTCCCAATTTGTTCTATTGGGGGTTGCCTTAGGATATGGAGAAGCACAAGGTTGGGTAAGCTATAGGCCAGACTTGCCGAGAGCATCGGTAGCACAAGCTGATATTCTCGTAGATATCATCACATGAGAAAATATTTAAAAATATATATATACCATATAAAATTATCCACATTCCTAGTGAAACCAAATCTAAAATCTCAAAACCTCAACACAAGTTAAGATCAAATCTAGATTTATTTTCTATCGACATAAGACACAGCTAAGCAACAAGATTGATCATTTACTATCAAGAACCCTAACAAATTAGGATCCAATTTAAAGGATCAATCGAGCAAAAAAAAAACCTAGCTAGACATAAGACACAGCTAAGCAATGATCATTTACTCAAGAACCCTAACAAATTAGGATCCACCAAACAAATTAGGATCCAACTTAAAGGATCAATCGAGCAAACAAAAGAAACCCTAGCTAGACATAAGACACAGCTAAGCAATGATCATTTACTCAAGAAACCTAATTAGGGTCCACTTAACAAATTAGGATCCAACTTAAAGGATCAATCGAGCAAAAAAAAAAAAAAAAAAAAAAAAAAAACTAGCTAGACATAAGACACAGCTAAGCAAAGATTGATCATTTACTCAAGAACCCTAACAAGTTAGGATCCAACTTAAAGGATCAATCTAGCAAAAACAAAAAAAAAAAAAAAAAAACCTAGCTAGCCAAATTCAATTCTCCAAGAATTACTAGTTCCCGACACCAATCAAACCTTTCGTAGCACAAACAAAACTAAGCAAGCAAGAGTGAACAAAAGTAAGAGGAGAGGTGACAGAAGCAGAGATCGGACCTGACGTTAGTGAGGCCGGAGGAGCCGCAGTGGGGGCAGTGGAACGGGGCCGGGGTGTCCCTGTACATGGTCTGGTGGAGCGGGATCCCCTTCGGGTCTCCGTACACCGCATTCGCCGGCACCGTCCCCTCCTGGTGCGGACGCGACGCCGGCGCGGACACGCAGTACGCGTACGGGATCCCCACCGCCGGATCCTCGTCGGAGGAGGAGAACTTCGTCGTCTTCGTCGCCATTGACTCTTCTTTCTTTCCTTGTGAGGTTTTGTACAAGCTCTTGTTTCTATATAGACCCTGAAATTGGGAAACCGGAAATGACCAGGAAATGGCACTGGCGGGGCCGCGTTATATATAGTCTCACATGCCAGTCTAAATTTCTTTTGACTATGTTAGCATTTTCAACAATGTACAACGCAGTGAACGCACGCGTATTCTCATTTGAGATGTATAAACTAGTATAGGTCCCCACTATTAAAAAAAAATTCTACTTTTATTTAGGCTGTCAATGGTTGACCAAAAATTCGTATCCGATCCGTATTCGAACCGAAAATATTCGAAATTTCGGATACGAATACGGATTCGGATATCTTATCGGATATTTATCGGATATCGGATGCGGATACGGTAAGTGCCATATCCGAACCAATAAAATCCGAACCAATAATATTTAAGTTTTTCAATAAATTTAAAATATATTGGACTTTCAGGAATTCAATGATTCAGCCAGTCCATGAGCCCAGCAGTGAGCAGCCTGTCCTAGCCCAGAGGAGGAACCCTAAAATCTAAATATTCTGACTTCTGTTGCATTTTGAATCCGAGAACTTACTTGAAGAACTCTGAAATTTGTGGAGTACCTCTCTATAAAGAATACTATATAGGAGTGACATGTAATATTAAAGCCTCTTGTCAATGCTATTTAGATAGCCATATTACTGATGTCTGCTTCACTTTCTATTATAATTAGCATTGTTTCAGAAAAACTGAGTCTTTCACCGAAGAACTAATCCCTTTAAATGGCATTCTACTCACTAAAGAAATGCAGAAATTTGCCACATGACCTTACAAGTATGATATATTGCAATGCAATGTCCTCCAAGGAAACAAGTAAAAGGGTTTCTAAAAATTGCAGCTCAGTGAGCTGTTTGCCAGTAAGTAGTTACAGAATGGTATTATGTACACCTGGCCAGAAAATTGGAGGTAATTTTACTAAAAATAAGTGTGGAATAAAACGTACTAGTTACTAAAACTGATTTTTTATATTCCCTTTTAAATATATTTTTTAGTAATCTTATTGGTTCGGATATTATCCGATATCCGTTAGCAATATCGGTAACGGATACGGTAGCCAAAACGTCTATCCGATCGGATATTGGATAGTTATCGGATATATCCGATAGTTAATGGTTCGGATATGGTAATGCCAATATCCGACCAATAAGCTACCATTGACAGGCCTACTTTTATTCCACTTATTAATACGAATTTGTACTTATATTTCACTTTTAATTTTATAGACTTATATTCCATTTTTTATCACGAAAAATATTTTTCGTGGCAAAATGAATAGTTTTCATGACAAAATAAATATTAAATGGGATGTAAGTCTAATAAAATTAAAAAGTGAGATATGAGTACAAATTTATATTAATAAGTGGGATGAATGCTAAATATCTCCCTTTTTTATATGGAACATTTAAAATTTTAAGTTGTACCCCCATTTTTTAAACGAAAATTTGACTATTTTCCATGGAATAGGGATATATGCTAAAATAAAATTTAAAGTGGGGCATATGTTAGTTTATACATTTTGAATGTGGGTATTTGCTAAAATATCTCGAACAAAAACAATCAAAATAATAAGTTTGTTCACGTCGAAAATGTAGTTGAGCCTCTAGTGATACTGATTAGATTGTTGTACCGGTGCAGGGTGCACAAGGGATTTGAAGCAGGTTGTATATGGTATTTTCAGATATGGATTTTTTTGAGATCTTTAGACTGTAATAAAAATTGGATCATTATATAGGTTTTGATATTTTTTTAATACTAAAAATATTGAATTGGATAATATTATTAATATTCAAACAACATAATTTTAACAATAAAATACATAAAAATATTTTAAGATATCAAAAAAATAACTTATGTTAATGATCACTAAGAGATGAGAGAGATGTAAAGATTAATTATGAAGTGGCTTAACTCTTTTGAGGGATTTTCATATACATCAATTTATAGTAATCTGATGGCTTAACAACTAGATACAATAGTATCCTTACAATATAATAAAGATATAAGGAAAGTTGCAACTAACTGCACAATACTCGCCCTCGAGTGTGTACAACTCAATAATTAATCTATATCAATCTTCGGAAATGTTCAACATTAGTCTTTAGAAATGATCAAATCAGTTTTCAGAGATGATCAACATCAGTCTTCACGTAACATGACTAAATGGGGATATGCAGATGTAGATGGACTTCACCAAAATATTGATTCGAGAAATCTAGTGGAAAAAATTGTAAACAAAGGAAAAGAGTGAGTCAATGTCGATACGTATTCAAGATATGGAAGTATCTAGAGGTATGACCAATCCGATGGCCATGGATACCTCGTTAAAACCTTCTTAAGCTGCCACAAAATCCAATAAAAAAAGGCTCATAAGTTAGAAAAAATAATACATTAAGGTCAAATGAGTATACTACTAGATACTTCTTTTGATTTTGATATTTTCTCAAACTAGGAGAGTTGCAATTCAGATAGCCTCCGCAATTCGATACATTAACGATCTTTTAGAAAGTGCATTCCGGTGACTTTGTGAAAATGTCAACCAAGTTATCCTGGGATCAAATCTGCTTGGCTTCAATTTTGTTCTTGTTATTATTGTTATAAGGAAAATTTTGGTACGATTTGCTTGGTATTGCTTCTTTGACATTGTCCCTCTTCATATGGTCAATGCATGCGACGTTATCTTCATATATCGTTGTTGGACGTCATTAATAGAGGAGAGTCGGCTTGTATTTCGAATATGATCAATGATGGCTCACAACCATATGCACTCCACGGTGGCATCATGAAAGACAATGAACTCAGCATGATCTAAAAAAGTAGCAACCATGGTATGCTTTGTAGACTTCCAAGATATAGATGTGTCCCAAATGGTAAAAACATAACCACTTTGGGATCTTACCTTGTGTTGATTAGATAAATAACTGGCATCGGTATAATCGACATGACGAACATCATTGCGGGTATTAATTGGTTTTGATGCATTCCAAGATGCTTATGGATAGAATACGTCCATGTCTGCAGTACCTCTAAGGTAATGGAAGATGTTTTTGTATGCTATTCAATTTGCGACGTGTTGGCACAATACTAAATCTAGCCAAGAGATATTTATAACAAATGAGATATTCGATCTAGTGCATTGAGTTAAGTATAATAATGCAACTATTGTACTTAGATATTGAACTTTTGTTAGCGTCTAATATATGTTTTTTTATTGTGATTAATCAATGAAGTCTATAAGTATTACAACATCACTAATGATCCTACAATCACTCTAGTATTTATACTTAAACTTAGTATAGCCCTAATAGGCACTAATGATATCATACTTGTCATAATGTGTATTGTTTTGTTCGTCTAACATGTATTTGCAGAAAAATAATAAGTAAGATCAAACATGGACATATATGATAAAAAAAAATCATGATGGACCAAAGACACTGCTTGCCTATAAGATTTCTCTGGACTGTCCACGATATCTCTAGGTCTACATACACGACGATTTCTCTGAACCGTCCACGATATCTCTAAGGTATCATACTAGACGGAGATTTTCTGATTCTTGGATATATAATTTTGTGCATTCGTCTCTTCCAGGATGCTTCTATAATATGGAATAATCTCATGAGTTCGACAGTTTGAGATAACAACATGATTCGTAGGTGTCAAGCTCATCCTCATCCGGGAGAGGGAATCCATTGAACCGAGGGAAGATGATTAGCTAGTCGTCAGTATATCGTGTCACACTTCGTGTGTGGCACATTGTCCTTCACAGGCAGCACCACGTCGTCCTTCAGGGATAACATTTACTTAATGTTCCGCTCTGCGCGATACATTGTGTTGACTTGTTGGCTCAAAATGTCTAGTTAGTCTTGGATTGATACAGAGAAATCAATAAAAGATCTATGTGATCGGTGTAATGTATCCGCTCCGAGCCAACACTTTCGGGCTACCACTACTAACAGGTTTATATATATCCTTATACCTTGTTATACTTCTACTTTTACAAATCTTCATGTGTACTTACTGAGCAAAACTTCCTTCAGCCAGCCATATGTTCTTGCAGCACTTGTCAATGTCTTATAGGAAACAGAAGATGAAGACGATGTAATTGGAGATGAGACATACTACTTCGACACACCAGTTTATCGAGGAGTTTCGACTTCCGCAAGAACTTGTGTAAGCCCATGTTTTTCAAATTTTACTTAATTAGTGTTAATTAATTTTTAATGTCATATTTAGCCTTAAAATATTTATTAAGATTTTTAGGAATTTTTCTAGAATTTTTAAATGATTTTTAAATGAGTTTTAAATACTAAAATATCATTTTGTAATTTATTAAAATGTTTTAATGCCATTTTGTAATTTTTAGAATTGTTTTAATAGTATTTTGTAATATTTAGAATTGTTTCAGTATTAGTTTGTAAATAACGAATTATTTTTAATACGGAATGTAAATTTTAATTTGCATTTAGATACTGTTAGGACCTATTTGCAATTACCTAAACTACAGGGACCTAAATGAAAAACCCTAATCCTACCCACCCCCGACGACTGGCCAGCTGCCGACGACCGGCCAGCTGCCCCCCCGCCATTTCCGGTCGACCTAGCCCCGCTCAACCGACTCTAAGCCCCTATAAATGACCCCCTCACTCACCCCGACCCAACCCCCATCACCCCGACCCATCTCCGACGACCACCGCCCCGTTCTTCCCCCATTAAGCCTAAACCCTAACCCTAACTCCGGCGATCCCCACTGCCACTTCCCCAGCGACCTTCACCACCAACCACCACCGTCGACGTGTTCACCGCAGCAAGGCGAGTCGATCGCCACCGGAGCGCCACCGCCCCGACCGCTCCTCCGCCGTCCAGCGCTCGACAAACCCCCCTTCGACGTCGGACACGTGAGTAACAGGACTCAAATCGTGTCGTACGTGTCTCGAATCCACGTATGTGGTTCGCCAGGACACGGGAACCCTAGTCCAGTACTTGGACACGTGAATCGATGCTCGTGCATGTCGTGCATAGCACAGACACGTAGACTCCTGTGTCCCTAACTGTCCGGACACAGGATGGTTTTTATTATTATTTTTATATATTAACTAACTTAAACCTAAATAAAATAAACCTAAACCTAACTCTAACACAACCAGCGGGCTGACCCCCTGGCCAGCCCAACCCAACTCAAAACCCCCCCTCCCCCCCGCGCGTGTATATATATATATATATATATATATATATATATATATATATATATATATATATATATATATATATATATATATATATGTTATATTTAGTACTTTATTATAATATGTATGTATGTATATGTATATATATGTATTTATGTACATATATGTATATATGTTCATGTGTATATATATTATTATTATATATATACTATTATATATATGTATACAATATTTGTGTATATATATATACTTTATAGTTAAGTATTTTCTTATATATATATATATATATATATATATATATATATATATATATATATATATATATATATGTATTTTTAACATATGTATGTATATATCCATTATGTAAATGTCTATATATTTATATATAAATATAAATATTGTAGATATACATTTTTATATATTTCACTCTACCTAGTGTGAATTGTCTTTATAAAATAATTGTCATATTTTTATAACTACTATGTATAATTTTGTCCTATTAAAATATTAATATTTATTATGTATTTCTACGTCTTTATATTTTTGTGTATTTAAATTATTGCAACCATTTGGTGTCCAAGCCTAGTATGGGTTTTTGGGCCCAAATGTATTTTCACACATTCAAGATCTGTACAAGTCATATTGGACTTGATTCATGGCCTTGGGTCATGTATTTGAACTTTGGTTCAAATTATATACATGAACAAAATATGCAGATAATTAATTATTTAATTTTAATTGTGTGCAATGCTGTTTTTGAATTTCTAAAAATACTTAAAGTACTGTTAAAATTCTGGAAAAATAGTATTTAGATACTATGTTAATTTAGCTAATTTAGTATAATTTTTATAGTATTTAATTTACAGTTTTGCTACTAGTTTGGCATATGAAACCAAAACTCATTTTCTGTATACTTAGGAAAACCGATTTTTATAAAATACTTGTACTGGTTAATAAATTCCAAAAAAATTATAATAAATTTCTATGATTAATAAGGATCATTTTGGTACTTTGTTTTATGTAAAAATTATGCTTTTTGTCTATCTCAAAACTTTTGGAACACAATGTTCATTTGATTTATTTATTGAATAATTACGACTTGTAACTTTTTGTGTTACTTTGAGTTTTAGCCGTGTTGAACCTCACCCCTCACTAGTGTAAAGACCCTAGAAAGTTAGTTAAAGTAGTGTGTCACCCCACATTGGACTCCTATGCTAAAGTCATCATTTTGGCTAGGTGCCCAGTCACAAGTCGTGTTTCACAAATTAGTGTCTTAGTATTTTAGCTTAGTGTAAAAACTAAGTTTATATATTTATTCTACAGTGACGAGTTACCAGACATCTATAGCACTTTTATCGCAGCTTGCTTCGCTTTGCTAGAGGCAAGTACTTTCTACAAACTTTACATACTGCTATAACAATAAACTGTGATTTACCAACCATGTTAAATGCTGATCCTTGGGGTAGCAAGTTAGAACTTTACATGTTGTATTACTTTTAGTCTCTACCATGTTTAGACAGTATCTTATATCTCTCACATGTTTAAATAACGGGTTAAGAAAAAACTGTTAGTATTGTACGTGAACATGACCCCCTTCTCCGTATGTATTTACTGTGCTCGGTGACATTCTATATGTGACCTTGCCATATGTTCTGATCCCGCGTTTGTGTATGGATATACACCGATGCCGTTCGTGCACGTATGTGCACACCAGAAAAACTTGATATGTGCCGCTGTACATCCTATACACCTATTGACCGATTCACGTACATGCTACGGTTTTAAACTTTTAAACTACATGTTGTTATTACTAAAAAGAACTAATTAACCCATGATATGCCATGATTCCAGTTTATTACATTCCTGTTCATGCTTCGTATATTTAGTTTGCTAGAATCAGTACTTGCTCCCGTCCTGACAGGATAACGTTGTAGGTGTCCTTACTGAGGAGGAGTTACTCTGCGACTCATATTATGGTGATACTGCCGAGGACCCAGCTTTGCTTTACGAGGATGTTTCTGCGGGGAACCTCGCCTAGTTGTCTTTTTGCTTTAGACTTTTGAGAGTAGTCATGTATTAGACTACGTATTTTGTAACTGGACATGTATCCAGTTTTATATTTCAGACTTGTACTTTGGACATTTTACTATATGAGACGACTTTTGTGTTTGGAGCATTTATGACTTTTATTCACTTATAGAACTGTTAGCACATTTAGTCTTATCTTGTTATTTCTAGAACAGCTTACTGTGCTTTATCTCAAACACAGGCTGGACATGACTCGGTCCGGCCCAACAATTTGGGTAACGGGTCGTGACATGTTTTTAGTGGTGGCCCATGCAGGTCCTGACTAAATTGTTTGGTTACGTTATTGTACCAAGCATGCCTGCAATTAGGAACTTAAGGTAATTAGACAATATTAGGAATGACGCTTAGAACACCTAGAGGAATGCTAGGATTGCAACATAGGAAAACATCACATGCTTGCTATTATAATTAGATTTTCTTGCCTATGATTGCTTGCTTTAAACAAGTCCTTATAAGTCCTTTTTATTGTAATTAGATGGTGCTTACTCGTTCATCCCAGTCTGTTATACCTGAGAATGGCGCACTCCATATCCAGTCAGCTGACCAGTTGACTGATACACCCCCACCTCCACCTACCACATTTCCCCACTCCACAGATCCACAAACCCAGATGCCTCCACCACCTTCCACATCACAGTCCCAGCAGACCCCGATACTTCCACCACCCCCTATCACTATAACTACCCAGGCTTCCGTCACACTCGACAGGAACCAACTGCTCACTATGATCCAGGGGTTCCTAACAACCCATCAGGAGCAGACTACCCTACTCCGCCAGAGCATGGAGCGTTCTGAGGAACGTACCGTGGTCCCACCACCTGTAGAGCCACGGCAGAGAGCGGGGACGATCAAGGACTTCATGGGTCTAAATTCCAAGGAGTTCTCAGGGACTGAGGGTATAGTAGTAGCAGATAACTGGCTAGACTCGGTAGAGAGGAAGCTCCTTGGAGTTAGGATGCCGGGTGACCTCCAGATCGAGGCAGCAGGATTTCTGCTGATAGACTTGGCAGGAGTCTGGTTCCGGAATGAGCCGTTGTTTGCGAGAGGGAGAGCCACTTGGGATCAGTTCAAGACCCAGTTCAAGAAGAAATTCTTCTCGACCACTGCTAGAGAAGCCATGGGGCTACGATTCCAGAACATCCAGCAGGGGAACCGTTCTGTTGATGACTATGCGGCAGAGTTTAGTCGCCTGAGCCATTTTGCTCCTAGTCTGGTTGCAGATCCAAAGGAGATGACCCGTAGGTTTTGCCATGGTCTAGTTCCCGACATCGGCATTCTTATAGTGGCGAACGGTACGACTGACTACTACCAGAGCCTAGAGTTAGCCCGGAGCATCGAGGAGCGTCTTCTGTCATGCAAGAGGCCAGCTTCTGTACATCATGAGGGACCGTCCAAGCGTCAGGCTTTCCAGCAGAGAGCACCGACGCCACCCCAGCAGACTTACCGTCCCCCTACATCACATCACCCGACCCCCGCCAGTTAGAGCCCCGGGACCCCGACAGCAGCAGCAGCAGCAGAAGGGAGCTTTGTGTGTATACTGCAAGAGGCCAGGCCACGACTCTTTCGTCTGTAGGAAGAGGTTGGGTCAGTGTTTGGCTTGTGGGTCTGCCACCCATCAGCTTCGAGAGTGCCCAGTAGCGAAGACTAGAGGGCCGCTTCCGACTCAGCAGCAGAGGTTTGGGCAGCATCTGCAGCAGCAGAAGGGACCTCAGGGGAAGATTTATAGTCTAGCTCTTGAGCCGGAGCCGGAGCAGGTTTCAGAGCCAGATTACTTAGCTAACGTCATCACATGTCATGTTTATTTGCATACTTTTCTAGCTCTATGTTTGTTTGATTCTGGTGCATCTCATAGCTTCCTATCATTAGAGTTTATGCATAAACACCATCTAGTAGCTACACCTACTGCAGAGATTAGTAGAGTGATGACGGGAGGAGGACCAGTGCCTATTAGAGCTATCTATAGATGTTCTATTTTTATAGCCGGGAGAGAGTTCAGGGGACGATTCTTTGTGATGCCACTCCCCGGTTATGATATCGTATTGGGGATGGACTGGCTTAGCTATGCCCATGCATCTATAGATTGTCATGAGGGTAGTATTTTATTCAGTCCCCCAGGCACAGCACCATTCAGTGTCAGGAGGACAGGGCCGGAGATCAGCCTAGAGCCGAACTGTTGTGCGACAGTTGGGGACATAGCACCGTCACACCCTATCATTAGGGAGTTTATGGATGTATTCCCAGAGGATCTTCCAGGACTTTCGCCTGACAGAGATGTGGAGTTCACTATAGATTTAATGCCGGGTTCATCACCAGTATCCCGGGCTTGCTATAGAGTGAATCCCAAGGAGGCTGTAGAGATGAAAGAGCAGATTGATGACCTGTTGAAAAAGGGTTTCATTCGATCCAGTGCTTCTCCATGGGGAGCGCCAGTGCTCTTTGTGCCTAAGAAGGATGGTACGGTCCGGTTGTGTATTGACTACCGGGCGTTGAATGCCATCACCATCAAGAACAAATATCCTCTGCCCAGGATAGATGATTTGTTCGACCAGTTGAGCGGGGCAAAGGTGTTTTCCAGGATAGACTTGAGATCCGGGTACCACCAGGTGAAGGTCAGGGCAGCAGACATCCAGAAGACGGCGTTCAACACGAAGTACGGGCAGTACGAGTTTCTGGTGATGCCATTTGGTCTCACAAATGCGTCAGCTGTCTTTATGAATTTGATGAATAAGACATTTCACCAGTATCTGGATAAGTTCGTCGTAGTGTTTATCGACGACATCCTGATATACTCGAAGACGCCAGAGGAGCATGCAGAGCACTTGCGGATAGTTTTGGGAATTCTGAGGCAGGAGAGATTATTTGCCAAATTGTCGAAGTGCGAGTTCTTTTTAGACCGAGTGGAGTTTCTCGGCCATGTAGTTACTAGAGATGGAATCTCGGTGGATCCCAGGAAGATTACTGCAGTTGAGACATGGAAGGCTCCGACGTCAGTTTCAGAGATCAGGAGCTTTCTGGGTTTAGCAGGCTATTATAGAAAGTTTGTCCAGAACTTTGCTAGGATAGCTGAACCCATGACGAAGCTGACGCGGAAGGACGCAGAGTACATCTGGTCAGAGGACTGCCAGGCAGCATTTGAGGAGCTGAAGAGGAGGCTAACGACCGCTCCAGTTCTGACTTTACCTTCAGGTTCTGGAGGTTTCACCATTTACAGCGATGCTTCTGGGAAGGGGCTAGGATGTGTCCTACAACAGCATGGGAAAGTGATTGCTTATGCATCTAGGCAATTGCGGACTCATGAGCAGAATTATCCTACCCATGACCTAGAGTTAGCTGTGGTGATCTTTGCACTCAAGTTATGGAAACATTACTTATACGGAGAGCGTGTGGAAATCTTTACTGATCACAAAAGCTTGAAGTATGTGTTCACGCATAAAGAGCTGAACATGAGGCAAAGACGATGGTTGGAGTTGATGAAAGACTTCGACATCGATTTACAGTATCACCCCGGGAAGGCAAATGTGGTGGCGGATGCGCTGAGCAGGCATCCGATGGCATGGTATCTGATGATTGATCGGCATTTACGGGAAGACCTGGAGAAGCTCGGTATCGAGCTAGTTCGGCCAGGGTCAGTGATACAGATGATGGCGCTTGACATTCAGTCAGGTTTGATGGAGCAGATCCTGGAGGCACATTCTACAGATGAGAGCCTTCACAGACTTCGAGCCCAGGCTTTAGCTGGATTGCTGGACGACTTCACTATAGCAGAGGATGGATCCTTGAGGCATGGCAGCCGATTGTGCGTACCGAAGGGAGAGCTAGTAGAGACAGTCTTACAGGAGGCGCACCGATCGAGATATTCTATTCACCCTGGTGCTAACAAGATGTACCGTGACTTGCAGGAACATCTTTGGTGGCACAGGATGAAGAGGGATGTATCACGTTTCATCTCGAGATGCCTAGTTTGCCAGCAGGTCAAGGCGGAGCGCCAGAGGCCAGCTGGTCTGTTGCAGCCGTTACCCATTCCCGAGTGAAAGTGGGAACATATTACGATGGACTTCGTCTCAGGACTTCCTCGTTCCCAAGGAGGAAAGGATGCCATTTGGGTCATCGTGGACAGGCTGACGAAGTGTGCGCACTTCATACCCTTCAAGGTGGGGCTTTCCATCGAAAAGTTGGCAGAGCTATACATGCAGCAGATAGTTCGCCTACACGGAGTGCCGGTGAGCATCGTGTCGGACAGAGACAGCAGATTCACATCCCACTACTGGAGGAGCTTGCAGGAGGAGTTGGGCAGTAGGCTCAAGTTCAGTACGGCGTACCACCCGCAGACAGATGGGCAGTCCGAGAGGATGATACAGACACTGGAGGATATGCTGAGGACCTGCGTGCTGGACTTCGGAGGATCATGGGAGAGCCATCTGCACTTGTTAGAGTTTTCATAAAACAACAGCTACCAAGCCAGTATCGGTATGTCTCCTTTCGAGGCGCTATATGGACGACGATGCCGCATACCGCTCTTTTGGGATGATGTTGGAGACAGAGTTATGCTTGGGCCAGAGATGATCATGGATGCAGCAGAGAAAGTCGGGATGATCAGAGACAGGCTCAGAGTAGCTCAGGACAGGCAGAAACACTGGGCTGATGCTAGTCGCAGGCCGATGGTGTCACCCCCAGTTTTCGAATTAGGGGTATTTTTGTCATTTTTCAAGTTTTATAATTTTTAGAAATTTTATTTGATTTTATGTGATTTTTTGGGATTTATTTGGGTTGGTTTGGATTTTATCCAATTCGGACTCAAATTGGAGATCCGGGTAGCCTGGACCCTAGCGGGACCCACATACTAGCTGGGCTTGGCCCACATACCATCATAATTAGATTAGAAATTATAAACCCTATTTCCATGGTTTAATTAGCCATTTTAGAGCTTGATTAGTTGATTAAATTAGACCGAAACAAACCGAACCAAACCCGAACCAAACCAAACTAAGCCTAATGGGTTGGGGGCTTAGTGGATTCCTACCCAAACCCACCAAGCCCCCATGGCCGGCCAAGAATAACCCCCCCTTCTCTTTTACTTCACCACAAAGTAAACTCCTCTCTCTTTCCACTTTATTTCTTTCTCCAAGCTTTTTCCTTCTCAAGAAAACCCATTCTAGGTGAGCTTTTAATTCTCCTTTGCATTTAATTCCTTCACATTAATAGTAGAGAAGAGAGTTCTCTACACTTTGCCCTAGAAATTATTAGGTTTCCAAATAATCTAGGTTAAAGATTTATTTGGGGATTTTTCCATTAGAGTGGTATATATATATGTATGTATATATATATATATATATATATATATATATATATATATATATATATATATATATATATATATATATATGTGTGTGTGTGTGTATGTATTTGTATATAAGTATTGGAATTTATATGTATGTAGAGATGGTGGTTGTGTGTGAGAGTGGTAGAGAGAGTGTGAGAGGGTGGTGTGTGTGTTGAGTGATATATATATATATATATATATATATATATATATATATATATATATATATATATATATATATATGTGTGTGTGTGTATATATAATTTTATATATGAAATTGTATATATGTGTGTAGAGGGATGAGAGTGTGATGGTGGTATTGGTAGTGTGTGAGAGTGTGTTTGTGAGAGTGTGTGTGTTGAGTGATATATATATATATATATATATATATATATATATATATATATATATATATATATATGTGTGTGTGTGTGTGTGTGTGTATATATAATTTTATATATAAAATTGTATATATGTGTGTAGAGGGATGAGAGTGTGATGGTGGTATTGGTAGTGTGTGAGAGTGTGTTTGTGAGAGTGTGTGTGTTGAGTGATATATATATATATATATATATATATATATATATACATATGTGTGTGTGTGTATATATAATTTTATATATGAAATTGTATATATGTGTGTAGAGGGATGAGAGTGTGATGGTGGTATTGGTAGTGTGTGAGAGTGTGTTTGTGAGAGTGTGTGTGTTGAGTGATATATATATATATATATATATATATATATATATATATATATATATATATATATATATATATATATATATATATGTCACACTCTCATTCCTCTACACACATATATACAATTTCATATATAAAATTATATACACACACACACACACACACATATATATATATATATATATATATATATATATATATATATATATGTGTGTGTGTGTGTGTGTGTGTGTGTGTGTGTGTATTTATTTATACGTGTGTGTGTAGAGGAATGTAGAGAATGGTGGTGGTGGTGTATGAGTGAGAGTGGTGGTGAGAGTGTGTGTTTGTGTGTGTGTGAGTGTGGTTGTGAGAGAGTATGTGTATGTGTGTGTATTTATATGTATATAGATATGTGAGAGTGTTTGTGTGTATATATATAAATATATAGATAGATAGATGGTTAGATAAATAGATATATATATATATACATAGATATAGATATATAGAGGGATATATATATATAGATATATATAGAGGGATAGGAAGTAGAGGAAGAAGTAGATGAAGAAGAAGAATAAGAAACCACAGCAGGAGCAGCAGCAATAGGCTGCAGCAGCAGCAGCTTGCTGCTGCAACAGCAGCAGCAGCATTGGCAGCAGTGCTGCCAGTGAGTCCCCCCCTTTCCAGCCCCTTTTAGCCTATGTATACCCCCTATCTAGCCCCCAATTTACCCCCATATATGTATATATATATATATATATATATATATATATATATATATATATATATATATATATATATATATATATATATATATATAGATGTATATATATATATATATATATATATATATATATATAGATGTATATATATATGTAAGAAGATGGTTAGAATGAGAAGAGAATAGGAGAAGAAGATTAAGGAAAAGATAGGAAGAAATGGAAGAAGTTGAGAGGAGTTAGAAAAGGAAAAGGATTAGAAGAATAGGAAAGAGTAGGAAGAAAAATTAGAATAGGAAGGGATAAGAGAAAGGAGATTAGGAATTAGAAAGGGAAGAAAGAGAAGGAAATTAGAAGAAGAGTTAGAGGAAGAGTTAAGAAGGAGAATTAGAATAGGAGCTAGAAGGGAGTTTTAGGAGAAATCGAGTTAGAAGCGAAACGGAGCTCGGAGCGTCGGATTGAGATGAAACTTGGCGTGGAGTTAGAATACGTGATTTAGATTTTGCGGGTAAGCTCCCGAGAGGAAATCGGGGTCGTAGGACGCCGGTATCGCGCCGAATCAGTACGTATCTTAAAATATTCAAGATTTTGGCAACGGGTCGTAACATGGACTAGACGTCCACGTTACCTAGGTATTATGGTAGGTAATATATGTATAGGCTAGTATCTTACTATCCTAGAGAGATCGGGTCAAAATATCAAGCGTAGGTAGGCTAACTAGATAATCGTCGAAGGTAGAATTTTACCCTTTTTAAGGGTAAAATAGAAATTTGGCCTATGGCCAAGAAATGAGTTTCGAAGTCCAAGATGGACTTGGATATGGGTTGTAGAGGTTGGTAATGGGTAGAAATAGCCGTCTAGACTTAGTCTTGACCACGGTTGACCACGGTTGATTTTTTAGGCCAAAAGTCAACTATGGGTCAACACTTTACCCAATTTAGTCCCAAATTTCATTTGACTTGTGCAGTTGACCAAAAGTCAACTGTTAGTCACCAGTGACCTAGAGTTGACCTAGGGTTGACCAGAGTTGACCATGGTTGACCAGAGTTGACCGGTTGACCAAAAGTCAACTGTTGACTCAAATTGACCTAGATTAATTCCGTTTGACTTGCGTTGACCCAGTTTGACCCAGTTAGACCTAATATGACTTAGTTTGACCCCGTATAACCTAGTTTGACGTGCCTTGACCTAGAATGACTTAATAGGGTCTAAATTGATTGATTTTACTTCCTAAACATAGTATTGATACGTCTTGTTCTCTATAGGTCCTCGAGACGCTGCATTTGCTCCAGTTGACATACCATATCATATTACAGGCGAGTACATTCTCTGACACTTTTCCAATTTATAATGATTGTTATGATTTATGTAATTAGTGTGGATATGCTTGTTCTCGACACATTGGTCACACGGATTGGTATTCATGGATCCTGACATGAGATGTTATTCCTCGTTATCTTGGTATATCTTGTGCAAGCTCCCTTGTAGTTCTTGTGCAGTATATGGATACCGATTCTTGAGAAGACTTGCTCCCTTCTCGTAGAATCCCGTGTCGTAACGTGTCTTGCTTGGATCCACTCTACCAATCGGTGACGGGGAGTACTAGTGTAGATGTGTGGTCATTATCCACCTTGTTTATTCTTGTAGACCGTGAATGCTACCAATCCTATACTCCACGTGGGATTGGTGATCAGTAGACCTTGTGCAGACCCAAGCCGGCCACATATTGTAGCTAGTACTCACACACCTAGAGATATGATTCTTGATTCTTGTACATGCTATGATCAGTTTACTTGCCTTGTTCTAGCTCTAGTTTTACAGCTTACCTTGCCATGATACTCACATGTACATTCCATGATTTTCTTGTATATACTCTCTATTTACAGTCTTATAGCTTTTGTCATATTTTGTGAACTGTTGTTAGTAGATTGTACTCGTTCTATCCTGACATGATATGTTGAAAATATTACAGATGCAGACGAGGGGATTACTGTACCTACTACGGTCCGGATGATGTAGTGGGCCTAGACCTGGAGACTTTGGTCCAGCAGGGCTTAGCTCCGCCTAGCGAGACCTTACCTATTGCTTAGTTAGAGTAGGTCTTTTATACTGGACTTTGTCTCCAGCTACTTTTGAGACTGTTATTATTATGGACTGTATTAGAGACTTGGACTTGTATATATTCTTGTGTTGGACTTGACAGGTTATTATTTTATTATCGTCTTGTTGTCTTTATCTTTCAGTCTTTACTTTGTTATCTTAGAGTTGTGATTGAGTACTTATATATATTCACTGCTTGTCCTCCGTTCGGAGTTGACCATATTCTTGACAGATTTTGTTATATATATAAACTGTTTAGAGTAGAAAAATCTACAGCGTTCTACGCCGATTTTTCGGTGAGGGCTGGGCGTTGTCGCGTCACGTGCCCTTTTAGCGGGTGCGGGTCGTGACACATTTTAGTGGTGGCCCACGCAGGTCCTGAAGTCGCAATTAGTGCGATGTCGTAGTGGTGCTCGACTTAGAGTGCTATTACGAGCCTGCGGTACGTATCTAGGATAGGCTATAGGCTAAGAGTACTCAATCACAGTAGGATCTTTCCTTGTTTATCTTGCTTACCGTCTTTGATATTGATTTTCTGCATTCTAGCTGTCCTCCTTTGATATTGCCTTCATGTGCCATATTGATATCTTCTTTTTTATTTGTCTCCAGGATAGTTATGACTCACTCTCCTGGCGAGGAGCACGGGGAGACGGAGAGGTCTGCCACCTCTGGCGGACAGGCTCCGGTCACTTCCCCTGCAGTTGGGACGTTAGTTGGGATTCTCGGGGCTACTCCTCCAGCTACCTCGATGACAGTCCCTGGGGTTGCGGGTGCTCTTCCCGTAGTGCCGGGAGCTGTCGGGGGTGCTCTTCCTCCTCCTACGCAGCGGATTCCTCCGCCAGTTGCAGACGTACTTCCACCTCCACCTCCTCTGCCTACATATATGGGGCAGATGCTTACTTTCCTCCAGCAGGTGCTGGAGACTCAGAGAGCCCAGACCGAGGCTCAGCAGAGGCAGACAGACGCGATGCGTCAGGGCATGGAGGATGCCCATCAGTTGGCCCTTGCAGCCGTGGAGCAGAGGGCTCCTCATCCGGGGACGCGTACTACATACGGAGATATCCAGGACTTCAATAAGCTCGGGCCCCGTGACTTTAGCGGGACCGAGGGTGTGGTCTATGCAGATGATTGGCTCGAGGATATCGAGCGACAGATGAGGGCCTCCCGCCTGGCAGACGACCTGAAGGTCGAGGCGGTAGGTTTGCAGTTGCTAGACATTGCGCGCACCTGGTTCAGAAACGAGCCAGCCCTAGCTGGAGAGGGTCGTACTTGGGCAGAGTTCAAGCTCCTCTTCAAGGAGAAGTTCTTTTCCCCCACGGACAAGATTGACCTGGTATGACAGTTCCAGGATCTGTAGCAGGGCAGTCTATCTGTGGAGGAGTACGCAGCGGAGTTCAGTCGTCTGAGCCGATACGCAGAGTACATGGTTCGAGACCCGGAGATCAGGGCGAGCCGTTTCAGGGAGGGGCTGACTTGGGATATCAAGATCCACATTCCCTCTTTCTATGAGACTTATACCCAGATCTATGCGGAGGCCCGCAAGGTTGAGCGGGAGTGGGGCTTGAAGCCGAAGAGGGAGCGTGATCTTTTCTCGGGGGCTAGTAGCAGCACAGGGGCTGCTAAGCGCCCTCAGCTTCAGCATCGTTCTTTCCAGCATCACCAGCCGCAGGTGCAGGCCAGAGCGCCGGTTCAGCAGCAGGTGCAGCACACTCAGCAGAGGCAGGCTCAACATGGGGCTCCTTGCGGCTACTGCAAGAAGCCCGGTCACATCTGGGAGGTCTGTCGGAAGAGGCTGGGCTTGTGCCTCTATTGCGGGGAGGCTGGACATCAGTTGAGAGATTGTCCTACGAACCATCGCCGTACAGCTCAGGGAGCACAGGGTAGGCCACCTATGGCACCGCATCACGCCCTCCACCAGCAGCGGGAAATACCCCGCCAGGATAGGGCTTTTGCGATGGCAGTTGAGGATCCTGCACGCATTGGACTAGGAGGTAGGGTCTTGCTCTTTCTTTTACCTGTTATCTCCGTCCATTGATTGATTATTGCTTTCATAGTACCTTTAGTTTGCATATGTGATGATCATGCTAGATTAAATAGAAACCCCAATGAAGACTGCAATAACATGATACTGTAGAGATTTAAAACCATGCATGTGTTCTGATTTCCTGGATTACATGTTATATAACTTAGGATAAAATTTGGTAGACCTTGATTGTTGGGTGCTTGACCTAGAGAAGAGTACGACCGTTTGAATTTCGAGGACGAATTTTATTTAAGGAGGGTTGTCACGCCCCAGAACCAGAATACTGGAGAGCGGGGGAATGACTCAGCCAGCTACGTATTACGGGTAGATGAATACCGTATAATACGATCAATGCTGTCTAAAAGACGAGGGGGGTACATACTACATGAAAGTCTCACTATGGTCATTTCACATCTATTGTCTCAATCATTCAAATAAGAAACAGAAATAGAGAACATGTAAGATAAAGCAGTAAGGCGTCCCAAACGCTCAGTCAAAATGTTCTTGATATCTGGCTTTACAAAACATAGCCAGATGATGTAGCAAAGTGTACACAATTGTTATCAGCTGCAGTCTGACTTAATTATAATTATGCAAAAGTAAGTACAAGATAATCCGACTAACATGTCGGTGCCAAACGGCAAGGTATTAAGTAAATAACAAAACGAATGGGGAAGTAAGGAACCCACTCGAGTCCTCCTGCGATCATTCCTCTAGTATTGACCATCTTGAAGGTAAAAGTAAGCTGGATCATCGGGGACCGGCTCTAAATCTGGCCATACAAAACCAGAGAGGTTAGACCTCTAATAGCAAGTACCACAAGGAAGCACGATATGAGAGATTAAAACCCGTAATAAGAGAATGTGATAAGTAGGTCTCTGCTTGCCACTGGGATTCACATAACATCACGACACTTCGAACCAACCTCCCAACCAAACAAGGACAGAAGTTGGCCCGTCATGTCCTGACATTCTGATCATCTCAGTTAAGTAACAGAGTAGGTACAGCACACAAACAAATCAATTTAAACGGCCAATCAACTCTTACGGCTTACTATTGTGAGTCCTAAGTTATCCTGAAATTATGCAAAATAGGGATTCCTCAGTTCTTACTATGTACGAGCAAGGCTAGTCTATCCAGTCAATCAATTGCGCCAATCATGTAGTTAGACGAGTCCCAGTGGGACGCCCGCCGTTATAGCATGTACAATAATATAAGCAGATACCGTTCCCTGCCCGTGTGGCAGATTTACAGTATCTGTGGGAACCAGCCGGCCTGTCGGGCACTTAATAGTCCCAAGAGGGCTGCCATGTAAGAACTCGGGAATCCATTCTCTCCATGCCATCATTATTTTATTTAACTTAATAGTCTCTACGTTGAGTGAAGTTCCATGCCGTGGATCATGGTCATTCAATGAGTACTTTCGTACGGGGTACGATATGCGCAACTCTACAACGATACCCGTGCGACTAGGTTATAGGTTTTACATAGCGTGATGCAACAATCAAATCTAACCACGGAGTAATCATGCCTTGACCATCAAGTACATATGCTACTTTTGTAGAAAAATAAATAAATAAATTGAAGCCTGCATGTGTGCCTGTATGTCAATATCCGGGATCGGCCAATCGATTATAATAGTTCATAGTTAATATGAACGTGTCTCATTCATTCAATTTAATAAGACGACTAGCCAGTCTCTTAGTTCCAACTAGGAACGCATGATCAATTATTAGTCAAGTAACAGTCGGGGTCAATTCATGACAAGGCATAAAGGTCAAATTAGTATTAAGCATGGTCGAGTCCATAACTAGTATAAAATAGTTGGTAACATATTCTTGAAGCCAAGGAAAAGATCTACAAATTTCATGTTGGGAGTTGAAATAAATTCTAGCCACAATCTCGTCAATTAGGACATATAACAGTCAGAAACAACCAAATTATGCATATGCGGCCTATTCTACGACATGCATGCAACCGCGACACCATATGCAGCTCAACTGCGACATGATATGCGCCTACTACGACATGCGCCTCATGCGGCTCAACTGCAACATGATATGCGCCTACTGCGACATGCGCCTCATGCGGCTCAACTGCGACATGATATGCGCCTACTGTGACATGCGCCTCATGCGGCTCATGCGCGACATCATCATGCGCCTACTGCGACATGCGCCTTAATATGGCTCATGCGCGACATGATATGCGGCTACTGCGACATGCGCCTTAATGCGGCTCATGCGCGACAAGATATGCGGCTACTGCGACATGCGCCTTAATGCGGCTCATGCGTGACATGATATGCGGCTACTGCGACATGCACCTCATGCAACATGCGCCTACTGCGACATCATATGTGCCTACTGCGACATATGCCTCCTGCTGCAGATGAATATAGAACGAACAAAATGCTTTTTGCCATAACTTCCACAAAATAAATCGAAATATAACTTTTCAAAAACCAAACTTTAGTAGAATTAAATTCTCTACAACATGGAACCACTTATTTTCGAAAACAATAATGTTTGATAGATCAAAACCCCAAAAATTCATAAGAAAAACCCAAAACTTAAAACTTAGATCTACACCCAACCATCCGTGGAAAACAAAAACTTCAAGACCTAAACTTGTAGAGGAAGAGAAGATGAACAACATAAAACTAAAAATAAATGGGGATGCATGAAATCCCTCATGGTGTGCAAGATGTACTTGCCTCTCATAAGTGGGTTAGGGTTTGGTGGAGGAGTAAATGTGAATGAATGAAGAGAGAGAGTGGAAGAAGAACTTTTATATCAAGGTCAAGTGGATATCTACCATTCATTCTCTCCACCAAATCCAAGCCATCCATTCCTTTCCATGTTGAACCAAACCGAACCAAGTTGGTTTCCCATGAAACGAAATGAACCAAGAGCCAAGAAAAAGCAGAAAATAAAATACAGAAAAATTAATAAGCACGAATTTGAAGAATTTAAATACAGAATAAATGCATGATAAATATTAAATAAATACGTTCAAGAAGTACACGTATAAAATACTTATTCTGGGAACGGGGAGTGACATCTCTATCCTCCTTAGAAAAATTCCGTCCTCGGAATTTCAGATCCAAGCAGGACAAAAATGTCAGATCTAGACTAATTTAAGCACAAGTAATTGAGTAAACAATCATTCTACAATACCAAATAGCAAGTAATATATCTATGTTTAACAATCTACGACATCAAGCAATTTTACTCATAAGGTGACAAGCATGAGGAGTTAAGACAATCAAGGTATATAGAGAGAGATATACCTTATGAGTCAAACAGATGCGGATACCGTGATCGGATATCATCCTCACGTTCCCACGTTGACTCTCCTAATGAGTGATGACCCCAAGCAACCCAGACAAGGCTAATTGTTCGGTTCTTGAGTATCTTCTCTCTTCGGTCCAAAATAGACACAGGCTGTTCCTCGTAAGACAGGTTGGTACCAACAACCAGCTCAGAATGATCAAGGACATGGCTTGGGTCCGATACATACCTTCGTAACTGAGATACATGAAATACGTCATGCACCTCTCGTAACGAAGGTGGAAGGGATAAACGATAAGCAACATCGCCTATCCTATCAAGAATAACAAATGGTACTACGTATCTCGGACTCAACTTCCCGCGAACGCCAAATCTAATGACCCCACGGGTAGGTGAGATCCGCAAGAACACGTGGTCCCCAACAGAAAATTCTAGCGGCCTACGATGCTGGTCCGCCCAATGACGATGCCGATCCTGCGCAACTCGAAGTCGCTATCTAATTCCTTTAATCACTTCCACTGTCTGAACAATCATTTCTGGGCCTAACATCTTCCTCTCCCCGATATCATCCCATGCTAGTGGCGACCTACACTTCTTACCATATAGTGCTTCAAATGGCGCCATCTGGATACTGGCTTGATAACTGTTGTTATAAGAAAACTCAACTAAGTGCAGGTGGCTCTCCCAAGATCCCCCAAAATCTAGGGTGCAAGCTCGCAACATATCTTCCAAAGTCTGAATTGTCCTTTCTGATTGCCCGTCCGTCTGTGGATGGTAAGCCGTACTAAATCTTAACTTGGTGCCCAGACTATGATGTAAGCTCTTCCAGAAATATGATATGAAACGGGTATCTCGGTCTGACACAATGCTGACAGGGACTCCATGCTGCCTGACTATCTGTTGCATGTACAACTCTGCCAACTTTTCTGTAGATTGCCCTACTCTGAAAGGAAGAAAGTGTGCCACCTTTGTAAGTCGATCTACTATCACCCAAATAGCATCTTTACCACTTGGTAATCTCGGTAAACCGGTCACAAAGTCCATTGTGATGTGTTCCCACTTCCATTCCGGGATAGGAAGTGGTTGCAATAACCCAGCTGGCCTCTGCTGTTCTGCCTTTACTTGCTGACATACCAAGCAACGGGAAACAAATCTAGCTATCTCCCTCTTCATCCCGTTCCACCAGAAGTGCTGCTTGATATCTTGGTACATCTTGGTCCCTCCAGGGTGTATAGAATATTGAGAACTGTGAGCTTCTGTCATAACCTCCTGTCTGATATCTCCACTAGGCACACATAGGCGTGATCCAAACCTAAGCGTACCATCTTCATGAATTTGTATCTCCTTTCTGAGTCCTGACTCTCATTCTGCTCTAAGCTTCTGAATCCTTGGGTCCTGTGCCTGAGCTGCCTTGATCCTGTCTACCAAGTCGAATTGAACTTGTAAACTTGTTAGAACTCCTACATCACTAGGAAGTATAACTTCGATGCCCATCTCCTGAAGGTCTTCTAAGATGTGCTTCTGCGTTGTCAACATAAATGCGCCGCCTCTCTTGCTAAGAGCGTCTGCTACCACATTAGCCTTGCCTGGATGATACTGAAGCTCCACGTCATAATCCTTGATCAACTCCAACCATCTTCTCTGTCTCATGTTCAGCTCCTTCTGAGTAAAGATGTACTTCAGACTTTTATGGTCTGTGTACATGTCCACTCGGTCCCCATATAAGTAATACCTCCATAGCTTCAGAGCAAACACTACTGCCGCTAACTCCAAATCATGAGTTGGGTAATTCTTCTCGTGGTCCCGAAGCTGCCTAGATGCATACGCTATCACCTTCCCATGTTGCATAAGGACACATCCAAGTCCTTTACCTGACGCATCGCAATATACTGTAAAATCTCCGGGTCCAACTGGCAATGTAAGAATAGGCGCTGATATCAACTTCTGCTTCAGATCCTCAAATGATGCCTGGCATTCTGCCGACCAGACGAATGGTACATCTTTCCGTGTCAAGCGGGTCATGGGTGCTGAAAGTCTTGCAAAGTCTGATACGAATCTCCTGTAATATCCTGCCAATCCCAAGAAACTCCGCACATCAGCTACGGTCTTGGGTACTGGCCAACTCTCTACTGCTTCTACCTTCTTGGGATCCACTGCTACTCCAGCTCCTGATATGATATGATCCAAAAATAAAATATGATCCGACCAAAACTCACACTTGCTGAGCTTGGCATACAACTGGTTCTCTCTCAGAACCTGTAACACTTTCCTGAGGTGGTCTTCATGCTCCTCTTCACTAGCAGAGTATACAAGAATGTCGTCAAGAAATACAACGACAAACTGATCTAAGTATGGCATAAAGATACGGTTCATCAAATCCATAAAGATTGCTGGAGCATTGGTCAAACCAAACGGCATTACTAAGAATTCATAATGCCCATACTTCGACCTGAATGCTGTCTTGGAAATGTCTTCCTTCCAAACCCTCACCTGATGGTACCCTGAACGAAGATCTATCTTGAAGAAAACTCTAGCTTTGCTCAACTGATCAAATAAGTCATCGATCCTGGGTAATGGGTACTTGTTCTTCACTGTTGCCGCGTTAAGCTTTCTGTAGTCAAAGCACAATCTGGACGACCCATCCTTCTTTTTCACAAGTACCACTGGTGCTGCCCATGGTAATACGCTAGCTTGGATGAACTTCTTCTCCTTCAGTTCCTCTATATGCTGATATACCTTGGCCTGCTCTGAATCTGCCATTCTGTAAACTCGATCTGATATCGGTTTAGTTCCTGGTGCCAATTCTATACTGAACTCAATATCTCTGACTGGTGGTAGACCTGGAAGTTCTTCAGGAAATATGTCTAGAAATTTTTCAACTACCTTCGGAATCTGAACTTCTTCCATTGCCGTTACTACTCCCTGCTCATGCTGAGCTGCCCCTGATCTGACTAAGGTAAACCTCTCCATGCCTGGAATATCAAAAGATACACTCCCTCTACGACAATCTATTGTCGTATGACTGTCTTTCAGCCAGTCCATGCCTAAGATAACGTCGAAATTTCCAACAGAAAATTCTATCAACCGGGCGGGTAAGGAACGCCCGCAAACTACAACGCTACACGCTAGAATAACTCTACTAACTCCTATGAGCCCATTGCCAGTGAGTATATTCAACCTCCCTGGCAATGCCTCGAACTCCATTCCTAGCCGTGTTGCAAATTGTGCAGATATAAATGAATGGGATACTCCTGAATCAAACAATGCTACTGCGGGATATGAGGCGACGAGAATGTTACCTGCCACAACATCTTCCGATGCCAATGCCTCCTCCAAGGATAAAGTGAATGCTTGCCCTCGACCTCCTTGCTGGTTTCCATGCTGCGGCCTAGCCTGGTGCTGCTGCTGGCCCCTTCCTTGATGATGCTGGGGTGGTCTATGCTGGTGTTGATGCATCGGCGGTCCCTGCTGCCGAAACATCTGAGCCTACGGACGCTGTGCCAACGGCCTTACTGCCACTGCTGGTCCTCGATACTGGCCTGCCCCTGGGGCTGGCAGAGCAGAAAACTGCTGCCCTGGTCCTCCTGACCTCGAATTCATGGGACATGTGGTAACCCGATGGTCTGGATTTCCACATATCAGACACAGCCCGTTCAATGTCCGACACACATCTCTAGTGTGTCCCATCTTCCCACAATAAGTGCAGCCCGTCGGGGGTTGCTGGTTCTTCCTCTGATGCTGTTGCTGCTGCCTGGGTGGTGCTGGTCCTCGTATCGCCACATCGTGGATACGAATGCCAGCGGATGGTGCTGTTGTTCGGGGCGCTGCTCCCCCTCTTCGTTCAATCTGACTGTGGGATCTCTTCTGACACCCAGTCCTCACTGCAAGCCTCTGAATGGTGATCTCATGCCTTCGAGTTGCCGTCAATATCTCATCAAAAGTCTGGTAATTGTGCCCCTCTATTAATTGCAAGAGTTCAAGATAAAATCCTTGCTGAAACCTCATAGCCCTCTGGCGCTCTGTTGCTACCATCTCTGGGGTGAATCTACTCAATCTGCAGAACTCCGCTGCATAAGCATCCACAGTCTTGTTGGCCTGCTTGAGATTGATAAACTTCTGTTGTACCTCAAATTGTGCCACAACTCCTTAGTACTTCGTCTTGAACCTTGCGGTGAAATCGTCCCAAGCAATAGGACGTCTGATACCTACTTCCTCTGATTCCCACCAATCACGTGCGAGATCTTGAAGTAACAACTTCACTTGATCCACACGTTCTTCTGCCGGCACCTTAGCTGCTATCAGAATAGCCTCAATATCCTTAAGCCATGCATCTGCTGAGATGACATCCTCCGTTCCTTCGAAACGACAGGGGTTAAACTTGTAAAAACTGGCTGATGCTCCTGAATCTGTCCTCGCCCCTCTTTCCAAAGCCGTCTGCAACCCTTAGTTGAGTAGTACATTTTGCTCTTGTAACTGAGCGTGCATGCGCTGCTGGGCTAACATCTGGTGTTGCTGAGTAGCCATCATCCCTCTTATGATATCCAGAAGGGCTGGTGTGTTTACTTCCACAGGGGTAGGTGGAACTGTTGGTGGTGGTAGAACATCCGGATACTGTGATCCAGCTGCTGCTTCTACTATCACTTCTTCCTGGGTAGCCTCCTGAGGTGAGACTGGCCCTTGTTGCTGACCAACATGGTCAGGTTGTCCGTGTTGCTCTTGTTGTTGTTGTCCAGTCCTGGCAGATGCGGACGAAGTGCCCCTAAGAAAAGGGACAAGAGAACAATCAAACGATCGGACAGGAAAGATCAATGAAGTCAAGGGATACTGGAATGTCAAGCTGGAGTCGAGAGTAATGAATCATGAGATCAAGGGGGAACATGTGTGATTGAGACATCCTATAAATTAAAACACCCCACAAGTCTGAAATCAGACCTGCATGGGCCACCACTAAAACCTTGTCACGCCCCAGAACCAGAATACTGGAGAGCGGGAGAATGACTCAGCCAGCTACGTATTACGGGTAGATGAATACCGTATAATACGATCAATACTGTCTAAAAGACGAGGGGGTGCATACTACATGAAAGTCTCACTATGGTCATTTCACATCTATTGTCTCAATCATTCAAATAAGAAACAGAAATAGAGAACATGTAAGATAAAGCAGTAAGGCGTCCCAAACGTTCAGTCAAAATTTTCTTGATATCTGGCTTTACAAAACATAGCCAGATGATGTAGCAAAGTGTACACAATTGTTATCAGCTGCAGTCTGACTTAATTACAATTATGCAAAAGTAAGTACAAGACAATCCGACTAACATATCGGTGCCAAACGGCAAGGTATTAAGTAAATAACAAAACGAGTGGGGAAGTAAGGAACCCACTCGAGTCCTCCTACGATCATTCCTCTAGTATTGACCATCTTGGAGGTAAAAGTAAGCTGGATCCTCGGGGACCGGCTCTAAATCTGGCCATGCAAAACCAGAGAGGTTAGACCTCTAATAGCAAGTACCACAAGGAAGCACGATATGAGAGATTAAAACCAGTAATAAGAGAATATGATAAGTAGGTCTCTGCTTGCCACTGGGATTCACATAACATCACGACACTTTGAACCAACCTCCCAACAAAACAAGGACAGAAGTTGGCCCGTCATGTCCTGACATTCTGATCATCTCAGTTAGGTAACAGAGTAGGTAAAGCACATAAACAAATCAATTTAAACGGCCAATCAACTCTTACGGCTTACTATTGTGAGTCCCAAGTTATCCTGGAATTATGCAAAGTAGGGATTCCTCAGTTCTTACTATGTACGAGCAAGGCTAGTCTATCCAGTCAATCAATTACGCCAATCATGTAGTTAGACGAGTCCCAGTGGAACGCCCGCCGTTATAGCATGTACAATAATATAAGCAGATACCGTTCCCTGCTCGTGTGGCAGATTTACAGTATCTGTGGGAACCAGCCGGCCTGTCGGGCACTTAATAGTCCCAAGAGGGCTACCATGTAAGAACTCGGGAATCCATTCTCTCCATGCCATCATTATTTTATTTAACTTAATAGTCTCTACGTTGAGTAAAGTTCCATGCCATAGATCATGGTCATTCAATGAGTACTTTCGTACGGGGTACGATATGCGCAACTCTACAACGATACCCGTGCGGCTAGGTTGTAGGTTTTAATAGCGTGATGCAACAATCAAATCTAGCCACGGAGTAATCATGCCTTGACCATCAAGTACACATGCTACTTTTGTAGAAAAATAAATAAATAAATTGAAGCCCGCATGTGTGCCTGTATGTCAATATCCGGGATCGGCCAATCGATTATAATAGTTCATAGTTAATATGAACGTGTCTCATTCATTCAATTTAATAAGACGACTAGCCAGTCTCTTAGTTCCAACTAGTAACGCATGATCAATTATTAGTCAAGTAACAGTCGGGGTCAATTCATGACAAGGCATAAAGGTCAAATTAGTATTAAGCATGGTCGAGTCCATAACTAGTATAAAAAAGTTGGTAACATATTCATGAAGCCAAGGAAAAGATCTACAAATTTCATGTTGGGAGTTGAAATAAATTCTAGCCACAATCTCGTCAATTAGGACATAACAGTCAGAAACAACCAAATTATGCATATGCGGCCTATTCTGCGACATGCATGCAACCGCGACACCATATGCAGCTCAACTGCGACATGATATGCGCCTACTGCGACATGCGCCTCATGCGGCTCAACTGCGACATGATATGCGCCTACTGCGACATACGCCTCATGCGGCTCAACTGCGACATGATATGCGCCTACTGCGACATGCGCCTCATGCGGCTCATGCGCGACATCATCATGCGCCTACTGCGACATGCGCCTTAATACGGCTCATGCACGACATGATATGCGGCTACTGCGACATGCGCCTTAATGCGGCTCATGCGCGACATGATATGCGGCTACTGCGACATGCACCTTAATGCGGCTCATGCGCGACATGATATGCGGCTACTGCGACATGCGCCTCATGCAACATGCGCCTACTGCGATATCATATGCGCCTACTGCGATATATGCCTTCTGCTGCAGATGAATATAGAACGAACAAAATGCTTTTTGCCATAACTTCCACAAAATAAATCGAAATCTAACTTTTCAAAAGCCAAACTTTAGTAGAATTAAATTATCTACAACATGGAACCACTTATTTTCGAAAACAACAATATTTGATAGATCAAAACCCCAAAAATTCATAAGAAAAACCCAAAACTTAAAACTTAGATCTACACCCAACCATCCATGGAAAACAAAAACTTCAAGACCTAAACTTGTAGAGGAAGAGAAGATGAACAACATAAACTAAAAATAAATGGGGATGCATGAAATCCCTCATGGTGTGAAAGATGTACTTGCCTCTCACAAGTGGGTTAGGGTTTGGTGGAGGAGTAAATGTGAATGAATGAAGAGAGAGAGTGGAAGAAGAACTTTTATATCAAGGTCAAGTGGATCTCCACCATTCATTCTTTCCACCAAATCCAAGCCATCCATTCCTTTCCATGTTGAACCAAACCGAACCAAGTTGGTTTCCCATGAAACGAAATGAACCAAGAGCCAAGAAAAAGCAGAAAATAAAATACAGAAAAATTAATAAGCACGAATTTAAAAAATTTAAATACAGAATAAATACATGATAAATATTAAATAAATACGTTCAAGAAGTACACGTATAAAATACTTATTCTGGAAACGGGGAGTGACAAGGGTAGATTTGTCACCCCCAGTTTTTGAATTAGGGGTATTTTTGTCATTTTTCAAGTTTTATAATTTTTAGAAATTTTATTTGATTTTATGTGATTTTTTGGGATTTATTTGGGCTGGTTTGGATTTTATCCAATTCGGACTCAAATTGGAGACCCGGGTAGCCTGGACCCTAGCGGAACCCACATACTAGCTGGACTTGGCCCACATACCATCATAATTAGGTTAGAAATCATAAACCTATTTCCATGGTTTAATTAGCCATTTTAGAGCTTGATTAGTTGATTAATTAGACCGAAAAAACCGAACCAAACCCGAACCAAACCAAACTAAGCCTAATGGGTTGGGGGCTTAGTGGATCCCTACCCAAACCCACCAAGCCCCCATGGCCGGCCAAGAATAACAAACCCCCCCCCCCCCCCCCCTCTTCTCTTTTACTTCACCACAAAGTAAACTCCTCTCTCTTTCCACTTCATTTCTTTCTCCAAGCTTTTTCCTTCTCAAGAAAAACCCTTTAGGTGAGCTTTTAATTCTTAATTTAATTCTCCTTGCATTTAATTCCTTCACATTAATTGTAGAGAAGGAGTTCTCTACACTTTGCCCTAGAAAAAAAAAAAAAAAAATATATATATATATATAGATATATATATATATATATATATATATATATATATATATAATATATATATATATATATATATATATATCTGTGTGTG